>CM028136.1:418025000-418487500 GCA_016271365.2 Neoceratodus forsteri
AATGGCCATCTGGTCTGGAAATCATGGTCAAGGATTTTGTCAACTTGCAAAAGGGGATTGGTTTGTGAAAGGGGATTTTGGTAGCTAGCAAAAGAGGATTTTGACAGCTCACAAAAGGGGATTCAGAAAACCAATCCCTATTCGTGAGCTGTCAAAATCCCCTTGCATGAGATGATCCCCTTTCACGAGCTGACAAAATCTCCATTTGTGAGCCAGTCCTTTTTCATGAGATAGGGTCATCTGGTCTGGAAATTGCATCCAGGATTTTGTCAGCTCGCCAGAGGGGATTGGTTCACAAAAGGGGATTTTGTCACCTTGCAAACAAGGATCAGAAGCGAGTGACAAATGAAAATTTTAAAATTTAAAATGGCTGTTTTTTGACCAAAATGAAGCAAACCAAAGGTACGGGTTTGTAGAGGGCCAGCCCTCTCCAATATCTTCATCAGTGGCATTGCAGATGGACTGGAGGGTAAGGTTTGTCTGTTTGCAGATTACACCAAGATCTGCAGCACAGTAGATGATCCAGATGGGGTGGGCAGAATGAGAAGAGATCTAGATAAACTGGCAAAATGGTTGGAACAGTGACAACTGGGGTTTAACACAAAGAAGAGCAAGATCATGCACATAGGGAAGAGAAACTCTGAAGCTACCTATAGGTTGGGAGGGGAGTTGCTGGCAGTCACAAGGGAAGAGACTTTGGCTTCATCATCATCACAGATGACCTGAAATCATCCAAGCAGACTACTAAAGCAGTAGATAAGGCTAGTGGGATGTTGGGGTGTATTAGTAGGGGTATCACAAGTCATAAGAGGGAGGGAGGTAATAATCCCTCTTTACAAGACACTGGTTAGGCCTCATCTGGAGTACTGTGTGCAGTACTGGAGGCCGCACCTTTACAAGGACATTAACCAAATTGAGGCAGTCCAGAAAAGGGCAACCAATATGGTGCAGGGACTACATCAGAAAACATATGAGGACAGATTAACAGAGCTCAATATGTATACCCTACAGCAAAGGAGGAAGACAGGTAATATTATCGAAACATTCAAACACCTTAAGGGCATTAACAAGGTAAAAGAGTCTACATGTTTCAATATAAGAAAAATACCAGGACAAGAGGACACAGCATGAGATTAGAGGGAGGCCGATTAAGGGGTAATGTGAGGATGTTCATTTTTCACAGAAAGGGTGGTGGCTGCTTGGAACAGCCTACATCAGGAAGTGGTGGATATGAATACAGTGCAGGACTTCAAATAGGCATGGGATAGGCATAAGGGAGCAATACAGATGAGTGTGAACAGATAGGCCATTGACAGAGTAAAGGCCTATGGCACATTCATAAGGTAGAAAAAGAAATGGGCAGACTGGATGGGCTTTGCGGTCCTTGTCTGCTGTCAACTTCTATGTTTCTATGTATCTATGTCACTCTGAACAAAACCCATGCTTAATTTACAAGAGAACACATCCATGAGGCAAACTACAACATTTTGTTTGTGGAGAAAAATGAAAACAAAGATGGCGGCTTGCGAAAGGGGAATTTTTTCTCACTAATGGAGATTTTATAAATCCCCTTTCGCAAGGTGACAAAATCTTTGATCATGAGCCCAATCCCCTTTCGCAAAACATACATATAAATCTAAGACTGAACTGAGCATGCTCAGAATCTGAAAATTCTAAATTAAATAACTTTGGAAGAGATTAATACTTGTTCACCAAACCAATGCTGGATTGTTCTTTGACCAAGTCTTGTTCTACCCTGAAAATATCAGACCAAAATTCCAAACAGTGTGGCCACAATGCGATGGTCAATAATCAGCAAAAAGTGCAAAAAAAGATGAAAAATGTGTTTTTTGGCACTTTGCTGCACGAAAACCACAAGTCTGATCAAAACACAACTTGGCAAATCAAGAGAACTACCATTCAAGACCATATATATATATCATACTGGCGCAGTCAAACCAGTATAGTTAGGGTGAAACGGCACTTCTATGTTAAAGTCCAAACATTGAGCCTTAATAACTTTGGAGCCCTTTAATAGATTTGCATGAAATTTGGCATGTATATTCTCTATTGGTAGATTTTTTGATCTACCAAATTTCCTGGGAATCTGTCAAGTGCATTCTGAGATATAAAGTGCTGAAAACACAGAGATATCCCTTTGTTCTAAGATTCTTTGCTCACCTGCATCTCAGGAATCCCTTTATGCTGTGGTCTGAAATTTTCAGCATAGAAAGCCTTTGGGTTTGGTGAACAAATATTAATCTGCTAAAAGTTATGACATTTGTAATTATTCCATTGTTTCCTATGGGAAAATGGATATGTCTAGCATGAAAGCTATATTTTTCACACAATAGAAGTATTGTGTGAAAAATATCAGCTTATTTTTGAACAATAGGACTACTGTGTGAAAAATACCAGCTTCTTTTCACAGAGAACACTGGTATTTTTCATACAGTTTACAGACCTGCGATTGATTGAGCTATGTTGCAGCTGCCATCTTGTTTTGCTGCTTAGCGAGGATGTTGAAGTACCAAACATTTTAAACAACAAAAAAAAGCAGAAAACAACTAAACAGAACCTCTTTAGGTGTATTCTGATTATTTTTTTGTGTGTTTTAAGCTGGACTCAAAGAAATCTTTTTCTTGGGTGCTAGCTTATATGGAGAACAGCTTGGAGACTGTTTTCTATATAAGAAGAGTGAAATTTTCCTGACTTTTGAAGCCTCAGCTGGAACTCATGCTGCCGGCTGCAGAGTCAAGGAACACCCGCTTTATGCGTACAATACATAGTGCACTTATTGGGCACACTGGGGGCCCTCCCCGTGTGCCCAAATGTATTATTTGATTAAAAAACCTGTGAAAAGAAGAAAACTGTCCCCCAAGGTCTTTTCTTCAATGCAGAATCCTGCATCAAAATTTTCCATAATTTCAATGCAGGACCCTGCAGCAAAGTACCCTAATGTGGCACACAATACATTTCAACATGAGGTTCCCAATCCCCATTTCAGTACTGTGCACACATTGCTGTAGCCGCACCCCCACTATTCTGACACACTGGGAGCCCACCCCAGTGTGCCCAAATGTGTTTATTTATTAAAACCTGTGAAAAGAAGAACACCATCCCCCGAGGTCTTTTCTTTCTATGCACAATCCTGCATCGGAATTTTACATAATTTTGATACAGGATCCTGCACTGAAGTACCCTAAAGTGCTGTACAATACTTTCTGACACAGGGTGCCCAATCCCTGTGTTGTACTGTGTGCACATTGCTGTCTCTATGTCCCCACTATTCTGGCATAATGGGAGCCCACCCCAGTGTACCCAGATAAATAAAGTTTTACTTTCTGACACTGGGGTGCCCACATCCAGTGTTGGATGTCTCCCCCCACCATCTTTTATTGCCAATGAGGATGCCCAATCCCCCTGTCAGCATCATGTGTGCTCTCCCCAATTCATGTGGCACACTGGGAGCCCACCATAGTGTACCCAAAGTATTTAATTTTTTTTTGTTCCTGTAAATGAAGAAAACCATCCCCCAAAGTCTTTTTATTTTTTTTTACCTGTAATGAAGAAAACGGTCCATTGTCATCTCTCCCAGCCCCACCATCCCTCCCTCCCTCTGTGTACCCACCTCCCTCCCCGCATCTTGCCTCACCCATACTTACCGTCCCAAGGTTGGGAGCCATGATCTTCTGTGGACCAGGACACATTTGTACTCTTCAAAGCTGAACTACAAACTAAGGAATCTGGTAAGCACTGTATAATGGGAGTTAATTGGGGGTGGTTCAACTTAGGTTGATATCTCAGCCATTTTGGGGAATTTTGGCCCCAAATTTTCAACATGGGGTTCTTGGGACCTATCTTGTGAACACAGTCACTGTCATTTTGTTTCTCAGTCCCAAAAGGTGATTTTTCGGTTGCTGCATAGAATCACCTTTCAGGACCGATTCACAAAATGACAGTGCCACTGTATATCAGGTGGGGTCCCAAAAAGCCCATGTTGTGAATTTGGTGAAAGAATTCCCCAAAATGACTGTGTTACAAGTGTGTGTTGTGCAGTTTTGTTATGCACGCTCGTAACTTTTCCAATTTTTAATATTTACACTTCATGAACAGTACAGCTGTCATTTTGCACATCCTTCCCACAATGTGATTTCACACATTTGGCACAGAGTGGCATGGTCACTGTGCAAAGTCAACTTTTGGGATGGATTAACAAAATCACAGTTACACTGTTCATGAAGGGAGGTCCCATAATGTCGATGTTGAAAATTTGGTGAAACCATTCCAGAAAATGAGTGAGTTATGAGCATGCATTTTGCAGTTTCTACACACGCTCATAACTTTGCCAGTGTTTTCCATTTTTCACACTGTTGTACTATCTGGGTGGAGGGACTGGAGTGCAGGGTCCCCACCGTAACATATGAACACTATTGTACTATCTGGATGAAGGGATGTGCACTCCCACCATGACATATGGACACTGTTGTGCTATCCGAATGAAGGAATTGGACCCTGCACTACCACCGTGACATATAATCAGTGTTGTACTATCTTGATGGAGGGATGGGAGTGCAGGGTCTGAAGGATCCTGTGCTTCTCGGACACTGCACTCCCACCATGACATATGAATACTGTTGTACTATCTCAATGGAGGACTGGGAGTGCAGGTTCAGAAGGACCCTGTGCTCCCATCATGAATATGGACACTGTTGTACTGTCTGGATGGAAGGGCACTCCCACCATGACATATGGACAGTGTTGTACTATCTTGATGGAGGAATGGGAGCACAGGGTCCAAACAGTAAAATGAGGATACAGTTATACTATCTGAAAAAGAAGATAAATTCTTTGCAAAAAACATCATTAACGCATTAGTTATGGTGAATACCACAGTGACAGAAGCAGGAAAATCAGGTGTTGGGTTTCCTTCTTTTACCAGGTTCCTCTATCACCCACCCATCCCTTCCTACCCTCCACACAACAACAGGTGTCAGGGTGTGCCATTGGGTCATCAGATCTAACTCTCACTTCATTGTCCTATACTGTAGTGTGTAAGTTTGTTTACACATGGAATGGGGTGAGAGTTGGGCCTGATGATCCAATGGCACACCCCAATGCCTCTTGTTGTGTGGAGGGTAGGGGGATGGGGTGGGATGATAGGGGTTGGAACCCTAGGGATGGGGCGTTAGGGTTAGAAACCCTAACATCTCATTTCCCTGCATTTGTCTCTTTGGTATTCACCCTAATTGATGCATTAACAAAGTTTTTTTTTCAAAGAATATATATATATATATATATTTATTTTATAGTGGCATGGTGGTGCCACTGTAGTTAGGGTTAATAACTTTGCCACTGTATGACAGATTTGCTAGAAACTTGGCATGCACAGAGCAGTAGTATAGCTCTCTGAAATCTGATGAGTTTCATAATGGTCGAATATACGGCTGCAGAGCTACATAGCACTGTAGAATGTGGTAATTACACTTTTTGTGCATTCTTTGCTCGCACCTACAGGTCGCACTTTTTATGCAACTGGTCCAAAACCTTCAGGGAACATGCAGTCAGGGTCCCCAATGTGCCTCTCAAAGATTTTGTGAAAAAATATTAAATGATTCAAAAGTTATTCAAAAAACAAGTTTCCCATTATAGTCAATGGGAAAAGTTAACAAAAAGTTTAACAGTATCACAAATGCAGTTTTTAGTGTCACAAATGGCCCCTGTAGTGTCGCAAATCCACCACCTTGTTTTCAGTTGGTGGTCACAGACATGCTTGGCATTTAAATTTGGGACCCTCTAGGGACACAATTCTTTTTGTGTTCACCTAGTCAAGCCCTGAGGATGCTAGCCATGTCTTTTTGGGGGGGTTAAACACCCTAGAAATATGTTTTTAACATTTTTGGAAATAGTGGTGTCACAAAATAGTGTCACACTTGTGACACTTTCGTGATTTCTTTAGCAAAAGTGTCGCAAATTACAATACTACTTTGCAACACTATGCCAAAAACACTATGCCACCCTACTGCAAAATAATGTTTTGGTCTTTTGGGCTGAAATTTGGAGGGAAGAAAGCCAAGATGCCACAGTTGTGCCTTTTAATGGTTTGGTGAGAAAATATTAGAGGGCTGCAAAGTTGCGTCACTCCAAATTTTACAATTTTTCCCATAGACTAACATTATGGCATCTGCTGCGCCTTTCGGGGCCTGTATCTTGAAAAAGCTTCACGATACAAACTTTTCATAGGGAGCTAACTGCAAAACTAGCCAGGAAAGTCATAAATAATATGAGATTTTAATTTTTTTTCTACGTCATACGGTTCCTCAGATATAAGCAATTTAGTATTCTAAGTGTTCATTTTCTGCTCTGAGGGCCATTATCATGCATACATTCTTTGTATTCACTGTGCTTCTGAATGCACTTTTGGGGGTCAAAAAGTGAATGCATTTGTGTTACTGTTACAGTTAGCATTTACGCTGGCATTTCTGTGACCGTTTGTGTCAGCGTTTCCATTTACATCGCCATGTGCGTTACCCTTTGTGTTTGCATTTGCATTTCCGTTTGCATTACTGTTACTATTTGCATTTCCATTACTGGTTTTGTTTGCATTTGTGTTTCCTTTTGCGTCACCTTGTGCATTGCTGTTTGTGTTTGCATACACGCTTCCGTTTGCGTTTCTGTTTCCTTTGGCATCATTGTTGCTGTTACTATAAGCATTTGCATTTCCAATTGCATTACTGTGACTGTGTGTGTAACGATTTGCATTTGCTTAAGCGTGTGCATTTCTGCTTCCATTTCTGATACTGTACCCTTTGGCATCCTCTTTGCTGTTAACTTAACCGTTTCCATTTCCAATTGCGTTATCATTACCGAAGGGCCCTGTGCTCGCACCACTACATTCCATTCACTATTTATACAGCACATTCTCAAAAAGAAGGAACATTCATGTCAAAAAACTCTGTTTAATGCATGTTCGTCGGTCCTAACTCTCACCCCATTCAATGTGTAAACAAGCTGAGGAGGTGCAGTATAGGAGAATGGGGTGAAAGTTAGGACCTATGACCCCAACGCACACCCCGATGCCTGTTGGTGGGGGTGGGGTGGCCAAGGGAGTGCAAGGGGTGAAAATCCTAACATTGAATTTCCTTGCTTTTGTTGCTGTGGAACAAACCTAACTGATGCATTAAACAGAGTTTTTTTCCATGAATGTATATATATACATACTGCATATAATATTTATTGCAAAAAACTTCATTAATGCACAAGTTAGGGTTGAAGCAACAAAAGTAAGGAAATGAGACATTAGGTTTGAGCCCCTATCCTCCTCACACTACCACCCCACCCCCCATCCTCCACACACCAACATACATCTGGGTGTGCCATGTGGTCATTAGGCCCAACTCTCACCCAATTCTATATGTAAACAGGCTGACATGGTACAGAGTCGGAGAATGAGGTGGTAGTTAGGCCTAACAACCGCATGGCACACCCGATGCCTGTTGGTGTGGGGAGAATAGGGTTGGGGGGTAGGAGCTCAACCCTAACATCTCATTTCCCTACTTTTGTTGCTTCAACCCTAACTGATGCATTAACGAAGTTTTTTGCAATGAATATATATTCAGTGTGTGTGTGTGTGTGTGTGTGTGTGTATATATATATATATATATATATATATATATATATATATTTCCTTGAAAAAAAACTTTGTTAATGCATCAGTTAGGGTGAAGACCAAAGTGACAAAAGCAGGGAAATTAATTTCCTTACATTTTGAGAAAGTGTAATGTAAGTGGTAACTGGTATGTGTTGGTGGGAGCGCGGGTCCCGCTCCCTTCCAGCTGCCCATTTTTGCATAATGATATGAATCTGTGGGAGCATGGGCCCTCCAGGCCCTGCACTCCCACTTACACAAAACTACGGAGGCATACAGCAGCCCTATAGGGCTGAAAAGGAACCCTTGCAACACTAACTTGCCAATATCTCCATAACCATAGCAGCAATGAAAAAAATTACACTGCAGTTGTAATCATGACTTTGAATCCTCCAAGCATACTTAGTTCAGGAGCAAAAAATCTGTATCTCATATCATTTCCAAGATATGGGTATCAAAAGGTGAAGTAAGTGCCACAATGTTATCCTATGGGAAAAATCTCAACTTTGTAATGGCATATCTATGGAACCAATTAATTTGTTTGTACCTAAATAGCATAATTCACATGTCTGGGACACCCCTTTTATACGCTGTAAATTTCAAGCCAGAAGACCAAACCGTTTAATTACAGTGTACTGGGAAAGTTTTCAAAATTCCTAATTCATAAGGTGGCAAAATCCCCATTCACGAGGTCAATCCCCATTTGTGAGCTGTCAAAATTGCCATTCGTGATCATTTTTTGTTCATCAGATTTTGTCCATTTGGTCTGGAAATCATGATCAAGAATTTTAACAGCTCATGAATGGGGATCGGCTCACGAAAGTGGATTTTGACAGCTCGCAAAAGGAGATTCAAAAAACCAATCCCCTTTCGTGAACTAACAAAATCCCCTTTCATGAGATGATCTACATTCATGAGCTGACAAAATCTCCATTTGTGAGACAATCCTTTTTCGTGAGATATGGTAATCAGGTCCAGAAATCGCGATCAAGGATTTTGTCAGCTCGCAAAAGAGGATCTGCTCAAGAAAGGGGATTTTGTCACCTTGCGAACAGAGATCGGAAGCGAGTGACGAACGAAGAATTTTTCAATTTAAAATGCCCATTTTTTGACCAAAACAATGCAAATCAAAGCCATGGGTTTGTAGAGGGTGTCACTCTGAACAAAACGCATGCTTAATTTACAAGAGAGCACAAAATGAAAACAAGATGGCAGCTCACAAAAAGGAAATTTTTTCTCATGAACTGGGATTCTATAAATCCCTGTTCATGGGGTGAAAAAAAACCTTGCTCATGTGCCCAATCCCCTTTCACAAAACATACATATAAATCTAAGACTGAACTGGGCATGCTCAGAACCCACACATTCAAAATAAAAACCTTTTTAACGGATTAATATTTTTTCACAAAATCAAGTCTGAATTGTTCTTTGGGTAAACCTCTTTCTACCCTAAAAATAGCAGACCAAAATTCCAAATGGTGTGGCCGCAGTGTGATGGGCACAAATCAGCAAAAATGGGCAAAAAAAAAGCAAAAAACTCATTTTTTGGCGCTTTGTACACAAAAACTGCAAACCCAATCAAAACACAACTTAGCAAATCAAGAGATCTATCATACAAGACCATGCATTCCAAATTTCATGCAAATCCATTAAACGGTTGCAAAGTTATTAAGCTGCCTACTCAACTCTAACTATAGTGGCGCAACAGCACCACTATCTATATATATATATATATATATATATATATATATATATATGTATATGTATACTATATACTGTATATATATATATATAGTATATATATATATATATATATATATATATATATATATATACACACAGTATATATGCACGGTTGTGCCCTCTGTAGTTATGTTGTATTGGCAGTTCTATGTTAAACCCCAGTTTTGCACTTGAAGAACTTTGCAACAATTCAATGGATTTGCTTGAAATTTAGCATGTACAGTCTTGTGCTGTAAATTTCTGGATGTGCCAAGTTTTGTTCCAGTTGAATGTGTGGTGTCTGAGTTCTGGATAGTGCAAAAATGTTATTTTTTTAAGTGTTTTCCCATTGGTTATAATAGGTTTTTGTTTGCCCATTTACAGCCCAGATGGTTTGGAATTGTGGTCTGAAATGTTCAGAGTAGAAAAGGGGTTGACCTACCGATGTGCCTCTTGCCTGTTTGGTGAAAAAATGTGAATCCATTCCAAGGTTATTTAATTTAAAAATTTTCATAAATTGCTTCTGAGCATTCTCAGCAAGTACCTCAGGATAGCTGTTTGAGAAGAAAAAATAATCTTTTTTCATACTGACATCATCCTTTTTGTTTGAGGAAAATACTTTTTCATTTGGCCACCATCTTATTTTCTGTTTTTCCCTAAAACTTCAAATTATAAAACCCATAAAAATGACATTATGGGGAGGGACCAGCACATGTAGGTTGTTTATTGGGACCTCCTTAGGTGCATTCTGCAGTTTACTGTTCAGAATTTCCTTGCAAATATTTTTTCACAGTATACAGTAGATCTTTTTTTGTATTGTATGATACAAAAAAGATCCTTTTTAGTATCACTAGATATGAAAAAAGAGTGTTTTTCACAGGAAAAACTTTTTTTTTGTAGCCTGCTACTGTGTAGTGGCACCCCATACCCTCCTGTAACCCTGAACAAGTCACATAACTTCCTTGTGCTCTCATGTCTGACCTAGAAACAAGCTTTGGCTTATGTGCCTTTCCTGGTTAAACATTTTCCACCGTTCTCTTTTTCCCTGGTGTCTGCTGGCACCCCCAGCCTCTGATCACTGTCCCTGTTTTCCTGGTATCTACTGGCACCCCCACCCTCTGTTCCCATTGCCCATTGTTCCCTGGTATCTGCTGGCTCCCCACCCTCTGATTGCTGGCCCTGTGTGAGTTTGAATCCCACAGCCTCGCATTGCATGCTGTGTGACCCTGGGCAAGTCATTAATTTTTTGTGTGTTCCCCTGATGTCTAGTGGCAACCCCACTCTCTGATCCCTGTCTCTGCTGTTTCCCTGGTGTCTAGTGGCACCCCCACCCTCTGATTGCTATCCGTGTTATGATTTGTATTTTCCTTGGTGTCCAGTGGTACCCCTCCACCCTCCAATCATGATCCTCATTATTTATTATTTTCCCTGGTGGTCTAGTGGCAACCCCAACTTTCCAACTGCTGTCCCCCAAATTATTTATATTTTCCCTGGTGCCTAGTGGCACTCTTCACCCTCAGACTACCAGTCTGATCTGAAAAAAAAAAAACGTCTCTCGTAGGTATTTTTAAGAAATCCTGAAAAAAAAATCCACTGATGTCTGTTGGCTGCTGTTACTACCCCCATCTAACCATCCCACTCAGCATCCACCACCCCCATGTCCTTACTTACTTACCCACCAGGGGTCCAACACCATAATAATCTCTGCTCCGCAGATTTCCCAAAGTCTGTCCCACAGTAGTGTTCTGTGTACCCGATCAAAGGCTGTTTTAAGGTCTATGAAAGTACGGAATAATTTTGGTTTTTTAACCTTTCTCTATTTATGAATCAAATTATATAAGCCAAAAATATGATCGGTAGTGGAGTGTTTTTTCCTGAATCCTGCCTGCACTTCATCAATTTTGCTATTAGCTTCTACCCATATCATCAGCCTATTGTTCAATACTCAGGTACTCAAAACTTTTCCCACTGTATCCAAAAGGCTAATGGATCTGCAAATAACAGTGGGGATCTTTTTTGTCTCCTTTCTTATAAATTGGGACAATAATATTTAGTCCCCAGCTTTTAGGGATGTCTCCTGATTTCCATATACTGTATAAGTAAATAAATTAAGCAAAAAAGGGGTCCAAAATGTTCTAGTTTCAATTATTACATCTAAAGAAACTCCATCTGGTCCTGGAGCTTTCATTTTATTAAAAGAGCCTACAGCTTATTTTACCTCTAATGATGTAATCACCTCATCAGGGCTAGATTGTCTTCCCAAATGATTGTGTCTTACCATTCCAGATAAATAGTCTGGGTCTTCCCTATTGTCTTCCCAAATGATTGTGTCTTACCATTCCAGATAAATAGTCTGGGTCTTCCCTATAAAACAATTGTTTGTAATGTTTTACCCATATGTCAGGTTCAATATGCGTGTTAATTGTGGTATGATAACCCATTCCAGTAGTGACAACCTTCCAGAATAATTTATTATCTTTAGTAATAATTGAATTATGCAATTTGAGCCAAAGTTGTTTAGCATATTTATTTTAATTCTTGGCTAATATTTCCCTATATTCTTTCCTAGCTTTATTCATTATTTTGTTATTATCTTTATTTGTGCAATGTTTTCAGATTCTGAATTTTTTGTTTAGTGTTTTCCTTGCATCATGACAGTCCTTATTGTACCATGGATTGCCCTTAGGTTCTTTAAATGTAACCTCTTTCGTTATTTCGTAAGGAATCATATTTATAATTGCATTATAATTATGTATTATATCATGGTTCATAGGACTGCTGGCCACAGAGATTAGTTTAGATAATATACCCCTGGTTTCTAGTAAATTGACCAATTTATCGCTATTAATTATTTCCCATCCTATCCCTTTTTTATTTGGCATCAACTTTGTTACCTTAATATAATTATCAGGGATAAAATCTCCATGGCTTACCACTAACTCTAAAGCCTTGTGCTGACTTTCTGGTCTAAATATTAATTTAAGGGAGCTGATTCTACTGAATAAGTTTGAGTCTATCCAAATGTAATCAATTGTGGAAGTACCATTGCCACCTACTGTACTGTATGTATGAGAATTCTCCTTCAAGGTCCATAAAAGTCCGGCAATTCAAAAGTAGCATATTATTCCTAGACATTAATTTATGTAAATCAACTCCCCTTTTGTTAATATAATGATCTTTTGCAGTCCTTTTTATTTCCAGGGTAGGAGACTGAATAGCTGATAGGGCTTCTATGATTTCCTCCGAGCATCCTTGCAAATGCCCCATTCTAGCGTTGAAGTCTCCACTATTACTAGGTTAGCGGTCAGATAATCAGATATTAGAGTTCCTATCAGATCTTCTAACAGATTTAGATAATTGGGGTCCCCACAATGGCTTCCTGTAGGGTGAACGCAGATATTTATCACAAACCATATTTGTTTATTGAGTTTCCCTGTTAATTTCACTGTTAAAATACTATCACTAGTCAAAGGAATTTCTTCAGTTGTAATGTTATTGTTCAGTTTTATTAAAGTAGCTAACCCTCCTATCCCTCATCCAAAGTTTTTATTTTTTATTGCTTTCTTGCGATATACTGCATATCCATTTAAATGGAGATCACACTGTGCTCATGTTTCTTGAATACAAATTATATGAAAATAATTCAAGTATTCACTGGTTTCTGGGTCACCAATTTAAATACTCAGACCAGAAGAATTCCAAGATAAAATTTTAAAGATTTTATCCTGTGATATTTTATCATTACAGCCTTCTTTAATGTGATCTTCCCTTTTCATCACCTTTTTACAGTTACAAATACACTTTCTCCCCATGGCATTGTCATGTTTGATTTGTCATTGTTTTGAATTAGTTAAGATCTCAAACTTGTTTGTAATCTCTACCAGAAATTCCCATTTTTTTGAATTGGTCAAAGTAGAGGCATAATCAGCCTGTACAAAAGCCTCCTCATTATTGACATATAAATGAATACCAAGTTGGTCCAAGATGTTTTGTTTCAGTTTCAGGGGGTGAGGATATAGCATGCACCAAGCAGGAAAGGGATCTTGGGGTTATCATCTCTGATGACCTCAAGGTAGGGAAACAGTGTGACAAGCCAGCAGGTAAAGCAAATAGGATACTGGGATGTATAGGCAGGGGCATCACCAGCAGGAAAAGGGAGGTCATAATTCCACTATACAAGACACTAGTGAGGCCCCACCTGGAGTACAGTGTATAGTTCTGGAGACCATACCTACTTAAGGACATAGACAGGGTAGAGAAGGTTCAGAGGAGGGCAACAAAGATGGTGCATGGATTGCATCACAGGTCCTATGAAGACAGGTTGAAGGAACTGAACATGTACTCCCTGGAGGAGGAGGAGAGAGGGATATGATAGAGACATACAAGTATCTTACAGGGAGGAACAGGGTGCAGGAAAACACTATTTTAAGTGAAAAGATGTTCCAGGACTAGAGGGCATGGGATGAAGTTGGAGGCAGGATGATTCGGAGGAAACATGAGAAAGAATTTCTTCACAGAACGGGTGGTGGACAAGGAACACCCTGCCAGAGGAAGTGGTGGGGGCTGAAACAATCACGGGATTTAAGAATGCATGGGATAGACATAAAGGAATTCTGGAGGTCAGGGGTAAGGGGCAACAGACTTCTAGGAAAACAAACTGAACTTACAAGCTCAAATGGGCAGACTGGGTGGGCCATAGGCCCTTATCTGCCGACACTGTCTATGTATCTATGTATCTATGTAGTATCAGATCCTTAATTATATTTACTTGATTTACAACCATCATGATTTGGCCATCCTTCTCTATCCTTGTAGTTTTCCCGATATTGTAATTACTTACAGTATGCTCATATTTAAGCATATATTCAGGAAATCAATAAGCTTGCCTCTTAGATTATTTTTGGATTCATTTGAAAACTGTTTTACCCCAAATACTGAGACCGTACCCTTCCTCTTATTAAAGGTTTGATGATCTTGGTTCTTATAGAATTCTGGGAAGAGATCCTTTAAAGTAGTAACCTCTCCTACTATTATACTGAAAACATCTAATTTTTTTGCCCCCAAAGTGATTGCTTTCAAGATATGAAATTGTTCAGTTACTACCAGGACCAACTCAGATTGCTTTATTTATTTATTTTTTTTTTATTGTTTTTTTTTAGTTTTTGTTGACTGGGTAAGTGCACTAGACAAATCCTGCCTATTTTCAGGCATGACCCGTGGGAGGAGGATACAGATGAATGCCAACTGACCTTGAACCAGATTAAGCTGTTGGTGGTATTTTTAGTGAATGAGGGAAATTTGGCCAGGACACCGGGGAAAATCCCCTACTCTTTTTGATAAGTGCCATGGGATCTTTAACATCCACCTGAACTACCACCAATCCAGGCAGATGAGACTTGGTTTGCGTCTCATCCGAAAGACAGCACCACAGAAGTGCAGCACCCCTCTCATGCTACACTACAGTGTCAGTATTGGGATATTAACCCAAGTGCCAGATGTGGGAACTGAACCCACAGCCCTCTGATCTCCCGGCCTAATGGTCTGATAATGCTGATTAAATCTTTTAAAGCAATACAACCATTCAGTACAGTAGACAATATTACAGACAATGAATTCATGAGACTTTCCTGTGTTTCATTTGGCATTAAAGTAACCTCATAAAGAGGCAAGATGAAGTCTGAGCCTAGTATTTTTCCAAGGAATAGATCAAAATTAACATTCTGATTGCAGTATTGTTCTCTGTTTTTTGGGCACTCCTGATTGACTGTGCCTTCTTCTTTCCATAACTCAACATTAGTTGGGGCTCTTCTCCCACCTTCTATGTCCTTATCATTGTTCATTTCCTGATTTTTAGTGCTTGACGCTACCATGGCTACCATGGGATTTTGAGATTCAGGTTTAACGGTAACCTAGCATTCCGCTGCCCCTTTTTTTTCCTACTGTCTTCTTGCTTTTAGCTTTTCTTTCTTTATTTTTATTTTTAGGTTTGGAGGTGCTATCTACTTAACTCAAATCTGTTGATACTTCATTGAGTAATCTCCCCGGTCTTTGATGCATCCTTTTTCGTTATTATGGAATATGGGGTGTCTTTATTTACTTCTTTTTTCTTGTGTTTTAGTTTTTCTCCCTTTGGATAGGGCTTCCTTATATTTTTATCCTTACTATCGAGTACTTCCTGCAGTATTTCTTTTTGCCATAGGGCTACTTGATTTTGTGCTAGTTCCCTGCAGACACTAGTATCTCTTACTTCAACTGCAGGTAGCATAATGAATTCATTTACTGAATTTAAACTGCTATGATCATTAAATAAATAACCCACACATGTTGGGTTCTCATAGTTTCTTGTTTGTAAAAAAGAACTCCCCATGTCTTCCTCTATCAAATCAGGAGAATCTGATTTGCTTTTTCCCTTAGAATCTTGCAGCGAATTACTATTGTGAATTTTGGAATCTGAGTCATTACTCAGGAGATCTGGTTTCTCTGTCCTAGCTTCTTTTTTTCTATCTACTGCTCCCAGTCTCATTCCATTTTCTAAACATACCTCTTTTATAAATGATATGTCTTGTTTCATCTCAGTTGTTTAAACATCAAAATGTTGGCTCTAACTGGGTCACGTAAAACTACTAATAATTCCCTTGAAATACCTTCTGAATCCTTTAGGTCAGAGTTTTCCACTTCCTCTGGGCTCATTGTCTAGGAGTTCATACTATAGCTCCCAGGCAAGTGATCCTGATGGTTATACTCCATTCTCTCTATTTTCTCTCTTTCTCTTTCATTTCCCCTGCTATTTAAGCTTGTGTTAGCCCTATGAATATGACCATACTCACTGCTTTTATCATGGCTGTGGTTTCCTTTACAATGATCACCATTACCTTGTGAAATTTGGCACATCTTTGTAATCGATCTATTTGATCTGATACCCCCCCTCGCTGCCCTTCTCCATATATATAGATGCTCGCATACTCTGTACCTCCATATCTAGAACTGATAGGTTATGAAAGATATTAGAAAAATCTATCTTGGTATCTTTTCTAACCCCTGCATCTAGTCATTTATGTATGGAGAGGTCAAAAGAGTTTTCTTTGAGCCTTTGGGTATCAGTCTGGGCAGGGCTATGTGAGACATTATTTTGGCTTCCATAACTTCCTTCAAATTATATTTCTCTGTCTTGAAACTGCTTGGTACTAACCCTGGAGTTGATAAGGGAAAAAATTTCCTGATGTCCCCATTTTCAGAGACTGGATTTGAAGTGGAAATCAGCTGGACAAGGGTTTTATTCATTAAACCTTTACTATTCCTTTTCTTACCCCTTCCTCTTTTGTTACATCTTTTTAAGTTCATACCAAGTGGTTTCACAGTCACATTTTTTAGAGGAAGTGATCTTTTACTCTGGCCACTCCCCCCCATTGTGATCGTAGCTACTACAACTCTTACTGCTACTACCAGTTACAGACCCCAGAACTTTGCTTCTTGTTGTAGCAGGCATGTTTTCTAAGTGCAAATGCTGTGATACAATAATAATGCAAGCAGAAAGAGTGTTAAAGTGCTACTCTCAATAAAGTGATGCTGTCATAAATTAAAAGACAATTAGCAGTTAAACTTTCAATTCCTAAAGGATAGGAAATATGCCTACTTGTGCCTCCAAAATATGTTCTAATCAAGTATTTCAAGGTTTCAAATTTCAGGCTTCAATATATGCTAGACTGCACAGATAGCATGAACCACAACTGTTTTTGACCTTTTTCAGTGGTACAATTAATTAATTAATTTACCCTGAAGCTACCTGCATATACTGAGTTGTACTTTTTCAGATATGCAGGAAACAAATGTAAACTGCTAGGTATTATTATATCAAAGCTAACGAAGCCTAACCATATAGATGAGCAATGTGGTGATTACAGCGAAACATGAGGTGCTGAAAAAGCAACCAGTCTAAGTGTCTTGAATAACAAGACCGACCAAGCATTGAACAGTCAAAAAAAAAAAGAGAGAAGAAAAGGAATTGACAATGAAAACATGAAGCAACTTCTCCACCTCTGTTCTCCAGCATGTATCAGCTTGTCTTACACCTTAGTTTGTTCTCTTTTTAGTCCCAGGCACACGTGTATTATATTTCAAGAGACATGAACCTTAAAAAAAATGTGAAAAAGCACATAAAGCTCATAAAAGTACATAAAATAGAGAGATGGTGATATAATGATATGATAAAAATAAGCGTAAGTAAATAAAAAAAATATACTCAGGTTTTTGGACAAAACTCAGCAGTGATTAACAAGTTTCAATATGATCTCCTGCGGCCATTGATTCACAGGCCCACTTCCCCGCAGCACAGTACCAAGCAAGGATTAGAACATATAAGCGTGTACAGAGATAAAATCAATCTAAATTATAAAACTATTTTAAGTAGCAAATTAGTGACTGAGTCAAAAAGGTCCAAAGTGCTGTAAACTATAAATTAATTAAGCAGAAGAGCGGAGTACTGTGACCTCTTTTCGAATAACTCTCGATCAATGGGTATTTGTACTTAAACCAGTTAAGTGATAAAACAAATAGCAGCCATCACCAAGTAGAGAATCACGTTTCAAGATTCCCAGAGGAGTGCTTATATGGCTGTCAAAACTCAGAGAAAGTCCCCTGCAGCCATCCAATTCTAAAGTGCCTCCTCTTGTGCCTTGTGTCTCCTCAACTCTCTCCCAACCCTCCGCAGGGCGTCTTGTTTACCGAAGCGGCCAGGGCTCCCTGCCCACCACTGGGATTCAACTCCGGCTCTGCTTCTGGTAAAACAAACAAAGGAAAAAGGGAGAACATGGGAACCTGATCGCACAAGAAAAACTGGAAAGGCAGAGAGTTTAAAACCTAGACAGGCAATGGTGGCATACCTTTTTTAAAATAAATTAAAGCTTTCTCTCTGCTCTTGCTTGTGTGATTCCTCCTCAATCACTTAGTGCTCAGCCATTTTGGAACCTCTCAGAAAGGTGAATTAGAGGGATTTGGGTGGACCTGTCTGAATGTTTTAACCAGAAGGTGTCAAAGCTGATAAACTTTGAAAATATTGGACTTTGGGATACTGGTTTTGGCCAGTATTTCGGTGGAAGTGAGCCATGTCCCATTTTCCTTAATAAAATAGCTAAGTGGACAGTCTCCTAGCTGTGGTAACCATCTAGATAAGAGGGTTTTACCTTCTATCTTGATATTGGGATTACCCCGTATGGTTTGGGACATGTCACAAGTATGAGCGTATTTAAGGAAATTACACAGCTGAGACTGGATTCTGATGGAAACAGCAATGGGAGATGTCTTTAATGTTTGTGGGAGAGAGTTCAGATTAATGTGCAGCAGAGAGGCTGGGAAGAGTCACTGTGCTTTTAGGTGTTCCTTTTCGATCTTAAGCCAAATTGGTGTAAAAGGAGAAGAGATCTGCTGGTTTCTGGAATCTAGCCATCTTAGGTATTTATTGGCCTGGCTGACCCAATAATAAAGACCAATGTGTGGTAGTCATAGACCACCCTTAACTTCAGGAGTGGCAAATTTTTGAAAAGCCAATCTGGATCTTTTTTCAGCCCAGATAAATAAGACAATCCTAAATCTTAAATGCAACATAACCTTTTCAGTGGGGTTTTGCTGTAGGGTACTGTTTTTACAGAGTTTTGCAATATATTTACCAAGGATAACCCAGTTGAGATGCAATATCTCATTTTCAAATGGGTCCTGATTTGACACTTTTTTACTGTATTTGCCCAGGATAGCACAGCTCAGATGTTATCTTGTTTTCAGTGGGATCCTTCTTTCCCAGTTTTTACACTATATTCACCCAGAATAGCACAGCAGAAATGCAATATCTCATTTTTGATGGAAACCTGCGTTTACCCATCATATAAGGTATTTACCCAAAATAGCCCAGCTGAAAGGCAAGTTACATTTTCAGTGGTGTCCAGCTTTTACATTGTATTCTTCTCAGGATAGAGTAGCATAGATGCACAGTTCAGTGGGAGTTCTACTGTACTGGGGTCCTGTTTTTACATATTTTTACTACATACTGTATTTACTCAGGATAAACTGGATGAGATACAATATCTCATGTTCATGGGTGTCCTGCTTTACACACTTTTAGACTTATTTACCCAGGATAGGCCAACTGTGAGGCAATATCTAATTTCCAGTGGGCTCCCACACATTGACCCAAAATTTCCAACATACTCTTTTTATGACCTGACATTATGATCAAGACAGGTGGCATTTTTTAAAATCTCATCTGAAAGGTGATTTTTCAATGAGACTGTGAAAACATGTTTGTAGGGATTTTGAAAAATGACATCCATCATGCTGATCTGGTAGAGTAACACCAGGGACATGCTGAACATTAAGGGTCAACATCTGCAAAAATAAAGTTATAAGTAAACATTGGGGCAATTCAATGTTTCTTTATAATGTAGTTTTTTTGTTTTTTTTCCACATTTTGACCCCAAATTTCCTACAGTCTTTTTATGGCTCCATGTTATGATCAAGACAGGTGGATTTTTTTAAATCCTGTCTGAAAGGTGGTTACATTGAGGGACTTCAAAAATATGTTTCAAATGGGTTTTGAAAAATGACACCTGTCATGTTCATCAGGTGGGATAACAAAAGGGCAATGTGCACACTTGGGGCCAAAATCTGCAAAAAATCACAAACTTATGAGTTAACATTGAAACAAATTAAATGTTTCCTCATAACTTTGCTTTTTTTTATATTTTGACCACACATTTTCAAACACTGTCTCTTCATGACCGCACCTTATAGTCACAGCAGTTGGAGTTTTTTTTAATCCTGTTTGAAAAGTGACTTCAGGGAGCAAATGCAAAAACATGTTTCAGGTGAGATTTGAAAAATGACACCAGTCATGTTCATGAAGTGAGGTAACAAGGGGGCTATGTTGAAAACTGAGGGCCAAAATCTGCACACATTTTCAATGTTATTAGTAAACGTTAATAAAATTCAACATTTCTTCATAACATCATTGTCTTGTGAGATTTTCATCAAAATGTCAACATAATCTTTTATGACCTTGCCTTCTGAACATGGCAACTGTCATTTATAAAATACTGCCCAAAATGTCATTTCATGCCACAGATGTGAAAACACATTTTGGCCAGATTTGGTGATACCTGTCACATTCTTGAGGTGGTGTGAAACAATGGCTATGTTGAAAATTTGAGGTCAAAATATTGAAAATTACCAAAGTTCTTTTGGATGAGACATTAAACTGAGGTCCCATCTGCCTGTTCTGGTGGTAGTTCAGGTGGATGTTAAAGATCGCATAGCACTTCTCGAAAAGAGTAGGGGGATGTTTTATTATAATAACATCAAAAGGAAATTATTACAAGCAGTGTTAAGTCACACAAAACTATAAACAAATCATAAAGGAAAAAAATTCCAAATACACACAAATTAGTGTTAAATCACACAAGAATATGCAAGACATTAAAGAACTCAAATATGTATTTCCTTCATACATTATATAACTAGCTTTCTACTGAATGTTCTAAAAACAAAAATTACTCATAATACAAAAATAAAAGGGAACACAGGAACAAAAGACCCTCCCCTGTAACCACAAGAGAATTTTTCATTTGAAAAAAGGGAATACTGAAAGGACAGTATTACATCACAATGCTCATAAAATGATTTTACCAACCAAAATACATAGGAAGAAGGAAAGGAAATAAGAAAAAAACACAACCAAATTGTTTGAAGTGCATTAGCACATATGGAGAAAGTAAAAATATTAAAACTATACAATAATAGATCACATCCAAACCCATAATGTGCCACTATAGCAAAAAAACCTGTCATATATCCCGTACATAAACCTTTCCTGTAAGTAAGTGTACTCAACCTAACTTATTATTTAACTGGCAACAAAAAATCATACATTTTATGCAGAAATAAAAAGAAATTATAATATAACACCCAAGTGTTATTCATCAAGTGTCCATGCACAGAATGCTCAGTATTTACTACGCATAGCTCAGGACATAAGCCTTTGTTCAGAATTGTAAATGAATCTTAAGTCCATCAAAATCTGATTCACTACTTGGGTTCCAGTATAGGATTTCTGCTGAAGTAGCTGAGCACACCTAGCCTGCCATAAAAAGTATCGACAAAGGGCGAAGATTAGTTGTAGGGTACTAGCATGATACCAGGACAGTAATAAAGGGAAAACTCCATATACCAGCATTTCATACGTAATATGGGAAATATGCTTGTCTTTCCATTTCTGTAACAGCTGGGTCCAGAAGTCTACACTAAAGGGGCATTCTAAATAAAAATGCTGCATAGTCTCAAGTTCATTAATGCAGGTATCTCTGAAACACATCCTATCCATCAGAGATTTGTGCCGTAAATTACCTCTGACCCCAGCCTCCTTATTGTCTAGCTCTATGCCATTGGTATCCATAATTCTAGGTGTCTCTAAAAAGAAGGAGTGTAAGATATTGACATTAAGTTGTTTTTGAAACATCAACTGAACCATACAAGAAGTCAGCTTCCACTGTTTGATTTAGAAAAAGTAGGAAACATAAAAATAGGAATTCCATATTTCCTAAAATTTGTCAGTATTTCAGAGGTAGGCCTACTCCAAACCTCACATAAATGAGTGACTAGTGCTATTAATATAGAAACCCAAAAGGGAGGGGAATGGTGTGACAGAAATGGGAATAGAAATTTAATAAACAGACTATGAAAAAAACTACAGGATTTATCATCATCCTCACCCCTCCCAGATAGTAATCAAGGTATAAATAGACCCTTCTTATAGGGTTCCACTGACAACCCCAGAAACCTTGAAAAAAAAAAAAAACATTATTGACGCTGGCCTCTAAAGAAAAGGGTAATGGACAGATAGTAGCAGTATGCAGAAATAGGGGTAGCACTAAAGTTTTTAAAACCATTACTCATTTTCTTTTCACTATGGTTATTCCTTTCCAGGAGACTATTAGCTTATTGGCCTTTTCTATTACCAAATACTGGTTAAAAAAAACGGGTCATCCGAGGTGCCCAAAAAAACCCCAAATCCTTATTGGATCCTGAGTTACATGAATATTAACTATATGTCCCAGAGTTTGTGTGGCAGATGGACTGGGAATAATCTTAGCTACAGTTTTGTAATAATTAAATTTGGAGTCCGAACATTTTTCAAAATCAGAAATTAGTGAGGTAAAATCTAGAGGGTCTAACCGGAGGGTAGTACAAAGACAAAGATAATCCCCATAGGCATGTATTGTAGGGGGCAGAATGACCATTTGGAAGTAACAATTTAGGAATGCAGGGATGAAAAGTAAGTTTCCTTAATAGTGGGTCAATCTGAAAGGCATACAGTAAAGGACTAAAGGGGCAACCTTGTTCACCCCTCTTCTGCCCAAAAAGGTATTTCCTGGGGAATTATTAATATGAGGAGTGATCCAGGCAGTTTTATAAAATAATTCAATCCAGGATATAAATTGCGGGGGAATATGATAGTGTAGCAGAACCTGAAATAACAACCATTTGTCAATGCCAAATGTTTGCATGCTGGTATTAGCATTGGAAATGCAGGAATTAGACAGATGCAGAATAGGAATGGCAGTGAAGTATTGAACTTCACACCAACCCACCTCCATCCTGCAGAAATGGACAGGCATTGGGGTATGTGTTTGGGTCATCGCCCATGACGTTCATGCCATGTCACCTTACCCTATCCTGCAGACACTGACTCTTGTTGAGGTGTGCCTTGGGGTGTTCTGCTTTACAGTCATCCCATTCCATAAGGACATACCCTGAAATGGGTGCAGTATAGGAGAATGGAGTGAACTCTGGGGCCTAAGAGTCCAAGGCACACCTCAATGCCTGTGACTGGCTGGGGGTTGGGGGTGGGATGACATGAGCATTACAGTCGGCAATTCAAAGGCACACCCCAATGCATACTGTACAGGGTGGGACATTATGGTTAGAAACTCTAACACCTCTGGCATTTGTTGGTATTTGCACTACAGATTTTCAACATGGCCTTTTTGTGACCCCACCTCATGAAAGCATTTGGGACCTCTTCTCATAAAGAGTGGCAGTCTGAATTTGTTAATGTGTCCCAAATTTTGAGTTCCAACAGTGACCATGCCATTCTGTGCCAGATGTATGAAAACACAGATCAGGCAGGATGTGAAGAATGACAGCTGTATCATCCATAGGGAGGTGTGAAGAGATGGCAATGTTGAAAATCTGTAACAGGAACATTAAAAATGCTCGCACTTCCAAGCATATGTGGAAACTGCGCAACACATGTGTGTAACACAGTCATTTTATGGACTTTTGTCACCAGATTTTCAACATAGGCATTTTAGGACCTCTGCTCATGAACAGTGTCACTGTGATTTTCTTGATGTGTCCTGGACACTGATTTCCCACAGTGACTGCGCTATTCAGTGCCAGAAGTGCAAAAACACATTTTGGCCAGGATGTGAAAAATGACAGCTATACTGTTCATAAGGAGGTGTGTAAAAATGCCAATGTTGAACATCTGGAGTGAAAAATATTACAAATTCACAAAGTTATGAGCGTGCGTGGAAACTGCACAACGCATACTCATAACATAGTCATTTTATGGACTTTCATCACCAGATTTTCAACAGAAGCATTTTAGGACCTCTACTCATGAACAGTGTCACTGTAATTTTCTTAATGGGTCCCAAACACTGATTTCCCACAGAAACCACACTATTCTGTGCCGGAAGTGTGAAAACACATTTTGGTCAGGTTGTGAAAAATGACAGCTGTAGAGGAGGGCAACTAAAATGGTGCAGGGTCTGCAAGAGAAGCCGTATGAGAAGAGACTAAAGGAGCTTAATATGTATACCCTTGAGGAAAGAAGGGAGAGGGGGGACATGATAGAAACTTTTAAGTACCTCAGTGGAATCAACAAAGTCCAAGAGGGTAGCATCTTTCAGAAAAAGAGACTTGCAAGAACAAGGGGACACAATTTAAAGATAGAAGGAGGGCAGTTCAGGGGCAATGTGAGGAAGTATTATTTCACAGAGAGGGTAGTGGATGCATGGAACAGCCTTCCTGAGGAGGTTGTGGTGTCTAAAACTATGGGAGAATTCAAGAATGCATGGGACAGACATAAGGCAATTCTTGTGGGGGGTAGGAAGAAATAGGCTGTTGGTTAACTAGGATCTGGGCCTATCCTGTAGGTAGGGAAATGGCAGACTAGATGGGCCTAGCGGTCCTTATCTGCCATCAAAGTCTATGTTTCTATGTTCTATGTTAAGGAGGTGTGAAAAAATGTGAACATTGAAAATCTGGAGTGAAAATATTACAAATTCGTGAAGTTACAAGCATGCATGGAAACTGTGGAACGCATGTTCATAAAACAGTCATTTTTTTGATTTTTCCACCAAATTTGAAACATAGGCTTTTTGAGAGCCCATCTCATGAACACTGGCACTATTATTTCATTAATCAGTCCGGAAAGGTGATTCTGCACAGTGACTGTGAAATCACCTTTTGGGACCGAATAATGCCATGTCAGTTGCTGAATTCATGAGGAGGGGTCCAATAATCCCATGTTGAAAATTTGGTGCCAAAATTCCCAAAAATGCCTGAGATATGCACCAAAGTTGAAAAAACCCTATTTATGCCATTATACAGCTTACTGGCATTTCTTCAGTTCACAGTTGGCTTTGAAGAGTGCAAACGTGTTCCTGGTCCACCAAAGATCATCACGCTGGTCTCCAGAGGTAAGTATGGGGTAAGGTGGGTGTGGGGAGGCAGGGTGTGCAGAGAGTGGGTGCAGGTTGGGGGAGGGGCCACCAGACTCAACGAAGGACCGTTTCCTGTTTTGCAGGTTTAAAGAAAAAAAATTGTGGGACATTTTGTTTTAACAGGGTCATTTGGCATGCTGGGGTGGGCTCCCACCATGCCACCTGACTGTTTTGGGGAGGCTGAAGCTGATGAGGGATTGGGCACCCCAGTGGCACATTACCAAATGGGGGGAGAGCCAAGGGGGATTGGGCACCCCCTCGGCACACAACAAATTTGGGGGGGATATTATGCTGATGGGGAGTAGGCTCCCCCATTGAAAAATTTCCTGGGAAGGGTGGGAACTGAAGCCAATGGGGATTGAGGCCCCTGTCGGTAAAGAAAGACTGTTGGGGGTGCATGATGCTGAGGGGGTTTGGGCACCCCCTCAGCACACAACAGTATGCCGACGGGGAGCAGGCTCCCCTGTCAGCAAATGAACTGGGTCGGGGGCATGCAGATAGCAAGGTACCACCCTGCAATAATGGGTCACTCCCTCATTGCAGCAGAATGGCTGTCGCTGCAATGATGAGGCAGCTCCTGATTGCAGTGATGAAATCTTTTCAACTTGATGGCACTTTTGGAAACCAGTGTCATCAGCTCAGTGTGCCAGCATTTGTCCATCAGTGCCAAGCCCCCAAATGCAGTGCTGCCATTGGCTGCCACCGTGCCACACCTCCACAACCCGCTTCTCTCCTAAGCTGCCACATAATGTTTCTTGCACTTGCACACAAGCAAACATAAAAATGTATGGTTCACCCAGTCAAAGGACTTTTCCTGATCCAGAGAGAGAGAGAGAGAGAGAAAAAGGGCCAGGTTTTCCTCTGAGCAGGAATGCACCTCATCTCTGATTAGAAATAGCTTATGAAGCATAGATCTACCTGGAAGAGCACAGGTCTGTTCCCATGAAATAAACTGTGCAGCAATCGGCAACAACCTGTTCAAAAGTATGACAGAAAAAGTTTGCAATCGATATTAAGAAGGCTAAGGGGTCTCCAGTTTTTAATGTCTGCCCTGTCTCCTTTCATATACAATAGGAGCATAATAGCATCTCAAAGGTTTTTGGGGATAGAGTGAGTATGTAAGATGTTATTAAACACTATGGTCAGGGAAGGAGAAAAATATCTATGTAAGTGTGACACAATTCAGCCGTTAACCCATCAACTCCTGGAGATGTGCAATTTTTCTGCTTTTTAATGGCACAGGCCATTTCCTCAACTGAGACTGGATCAACAAGATATCGTAAGCAGTCCATAGGAACATCAGGTTTTTCAGTATCTACAAGAAAGGGTGTGGGTTCTAGCATCTCTGACACTGAGCCAAACATTCCTCCCACATAGTCCTGCATCATACATTTTATAGGAGAAAGTGAGGAATGAACTATACCAGTGGTAGGGTCAGTGAGGTGTTCAATAAAAGTTGAAGAAACTCTATCAAAATGGGTAGAGGTATTGGCACTGCTCTGAGGTTGCATTTTGGGATTGGAGGAGTATACACCGGTGAGAGATGGACATGTTGCTACGCGCTGTCTGTCCCTGTGGAGTAGGGCTGACAGCAGGGAGATAACGCTAAACTTTCTTTTTAAAAAGGTATGCCATCGTTGCCTATAATTGTTTATCTCCTTACCAGACCTTCTTATTGCTCACCTTCTGTCCAGCGGTAGTCTCCGGTGTGTTTTCTTTCTCCCTTACTGCAGGAGGAAGGTCTCCCAAAGGTGGCATTTGGAAGTCCCTTTTGACTGTTTGGTGGGAGTTATCGGACTGCGGTCTGTGGAGAAGGCCCTTCAGAAAGGTATTAAAGCCAGCGTGAGCCCGCTGAAAGGACTGAATTATTTCCTGCTCTTCCCCTGAAGCCTGGAGTGTGATATAGACCCAAAAAGACTGAGAAAATATTACTCTGCAAAATACTTTGTCAGCACTGAAAAAGTGACGTATTTTTCTCTGGTAGTGATTTGTTCTTTGGTTTTTAAAATGGGGGTGATTTCTTTCTTTAAGGTAATGATAAGTCTTTCTGTAATTAATTATTATCCTGTTCTTGTTAAATTGTTTCATTAGGTTTTAGTTTGGATTGTTTTAAATGAGCTTTTAAATTTTTCACACCATATAATAATTAGTTCACATGTCGGATAGGTATTTATGGTAGCAGGGATAGTGAGCACTCAGATTCATTCAGCTCATTTGTTGTGCTGTAGCTGTCTGCCTGCGGGAGTGTTTTTTGCTATACGTTTGTAAGTTTTGCACCTCTGATTCTGGACACAAGTTGGAAATTCCAATCCTTTGGAAAGATGCAGCTTCCTGTGAGTTTCCTAGTTTTGGTTTATTTGGATTGATTCTCTGAACTTTGAGTTATCTTGACTTACTTCGATTTGCTCAGAGCCATTACAACATTAGAACGCCAGAACGTTAGAATGTGTTCTGGCATTTCTAGTTGCTCTTGTTTGTTTTCCAATATTAGTAACAAAGTATTAAAGGGTGTATTCTACATTCAATCTTCTCTCCTGTGCAGTAGTGAGTACTTGAATTTCTTGTATGTGATATATAGGAGTATTTAGTGTTAGTTCACGCTATTTATTTTACTTTTACTATCTGCTTTGTTAAAATTAAGACATAGGTTTTGTTTGAATTATTATATCAGCCCTGGTGTGTAAGATTTGAATGATTTTTAAACAAGAATTACCCTAAGCTTGTCTATGAATGGGCATAAGATTTTACTAATGAAAGCAATGTAAGGTGCATCTGCTGTGTATATGTCTATAAGCCTGTCATGAATTTCTTATATCGGGAAATTCTCCTCTTTTGTTTTGCCTTTTCTTGACTGGGTAGTAGATTTCTCATCAAGAACAGTCAACTGTGTATCCTGTCCTGGGAACTTTATTTTGAATTCTTTTGAGCTCTTTATTTGGATTAGAGAGACAAGAACTGGCAACAACTTTTTATGTAGCCAGGCCTGGTTGGTTCGTTTTCCACAAACTGTCTACTATTTTGTTCTGTACATTTGTATTTTATTGGTTAAGCCATGTAACTGTTGTGTTAATGCAAAACTTTTTTTCTACAATAACTGAGTTTATTGTATGTGTTCTGGTTCATAGAAATTCTAATAATTGACTTAGCAGTTACTATATAGATTTATTTACTCTTTATCTTTGTGGTGTCTAGATCAATATGGTGAATACCAGAAGTAAAATGGCCATAATGGCCAATTTAGATTGCCTAGAAGGTTCAGAAGGATGTCCTTAGATAAATCTAGTGACTCCGGAAACATCACTAAATTTAAATAGGACGAAAGTCAAAGGAAGATCAAAACTCAAATAAATAAAAAAAAAAAAGTACCAAGTAAAAAAAATGGTTGGGAAAATTGATTTACAAACAGGTCTAAAGCTATCCAAAATTAATGTTCATTTGGTGAAAGTAAAAGATGTAAATACAGATAAACTGATGAACAGTGTAGCCAGTCCTGGTAGCCCTATTGGTCCTGTTGCCTCACTAGCTCCAGTTCCATTGGTAGCTACTTTAGAATGGACTAGTTAAGGATGGAACTGAATTATGGCATGATTGCTCTAGACTTTCATCAACTCCAAAGATTTTTTTGGATGCTAAGACCTCTCCTTTGGAAAAAAATAATTCATATCTGTCGTCTTGTATGGAAGAATCACTGGGATCAATAAAAACAGTCAAGAATGCCATCATTAATAAGACCAAAGGAAGTAATAACTCAAACAACTTAAGTAATTTAAGTAACTTGAATAAGGGGACTTATAATCTACAAACTGAGTTGAGAGATGAAGCCTCTATTGAATTATATTATGAGACCTCTGTAGATAGTTTGGAATTTTCTTCAGAACCCGAAAATATTAACCTAATACAGGAGTTGAAATTGATCACCATGGACCTTCAGGATACTTTGATTAATATTAACAAAGAAAATCTTTTGTGTGCCAAGAGCAAAACTAACAATCCTGTTTTCACTTACCCTTTGGGATTAGATGATGTTTTGAAGAACTTTATGAAAGATCCATATGCAGCACATCTAGAATTGATGGATCAAGTGGTAGCAGTTCATGATGAAATCAAAAACTTAAAAGGAATGGTAGCCTCTAATGAGGCATGCCTTGATAACATACTAGCTAGAACAATAAGATTAAGTCCTGAAGTGAAATCTCCTTCTATAGTTTCGGATGAGAGTTTTTCCCATAAAAGTGTTGATTTACATGCTAGTGATGTCCTTTCCATAAGGCCTGATTTCCCATCCATCACTATTTATGAGGACGCTAATTGTATCCAACAGAGTAAGAGGCAAAGAAATAGTAAGAAAAATGGAAAAAGTAGAAAAGAAAGAAAAAAATAGAGATAAAAATATGGGAAATATAGGAAAATCAGTTACGAGGGAAATGGAACCATCTGTGTTACCAATCAGATCTGATCCTAATCTAGAGGATTCTTCCCCTAATATTTCTAATTCAACAAATGAAATAATTAGTAATCAATAGAACTGTGATCAGAAGATGGGAAGTGAAGTAAATAAAGGGCCCCAATTTAATTATACCCCTACTAGACAAACAATTTTTTCTCAATGATCTGATTTGAAGTTGGAGTTGGAAAACTTTAAGAATGACTTGACAAAATTGGTCAAAAAACATTAAAGGTGTGATATTAGGAGATGGTAAAGGTGTTCAAGCTCCTTCAAAAGAATCACAAAATAGGAATATTGAACTGCCTACTAAGAAGCTACATGACATTTCAGATTGCACAATATTGATATTTTATGGACTTGAGGAGATTAACCAAGATTTCTCTAAGTATAGATTTGATAAATGGTAAACTTTCTAAGAGAAACTACAAGCGCTGAACTACTGGAATCTGACATTGTAAATGTATGGAAAGATAAGGATGAGTTTAATCAGGATTGCATTTATGTTTTTTGCTCTGCTATTAGAATTGCAAACCACATTTGGTTTAATAATAATTTGTTAAAATCTAGAGGATGTTCTGTTGAGTTTATTAATAGGGCTCAATTAAACATGACAACATGTGATAGCTTAAAATTACCAAAGCATATTTGGCTTAAGCAAAATTCCTTATGAAAATGACTGGAAACTATGCAATGTCTTCCTTAATCTTTGTACACATGTCCTAAAAATCCCAGTAGATGAAAGAAATATAAAAAACATTTTTAGGCATAAACACCTATCTGAATCTCCTCAAGTGGATGTTTTAATTCAAGATACCAATGTTGTAAGCAAAATACTGGCAAAGGTTTCAATGTTAGATAAGGTTGGTGTTCATTTAATTGATAGTGAAATACTTATATACCCTATGAAAAGTATTAACGAAAAAAGGGTTATGGTTGAAAATTCTACAGAAGACAAAACTCTATATTTATTTGGTTTGAATTGAATTAGAAATGAAAACCCAAAACGGCTCAAATGGACTGTTTTTAATTTAATTGAACAATGTTTACATATTTCAGTGGAAGTGATGGATGCTATGGAGGTACATAGATTGGCCCAAAGTCCAGACTGTGACCAAATTGAATTAATAATAAAGTATAGTAGCCTCTATGACAAATTAGTTGAAAATATATTCATTTTAGATTCAGTAGGATTATTCATTGTGGAGCAGAATCCTGTTAAGAGTATGGATAATGAGGAAATTTCCCCTAGTATCCTACATATACAGGTCCCTGTTACTCATGTTACTTAACATAGAAACATAGACTTTGATGGCTGATAAGGACCGCTTGGCCCATCTAGTCTGCCCATTTCTCTACCTACAGGATACGCCGCAGATCCTAGTTAACCAACAGCCTATTTCTTCCTACCACCAACAAGAATTGCCTTATGTCTGTCCAATGCATTCTTGAATTCTCCCACAGTTTAGACCCCACAACCTTCTCAGGAAGACTGTTCCATGCATCCACTATCCTCTCTGTGAAATAATACTTCCTCACATTGCCCCTGAACCATCCCCCTCTATCTTTAAATTGTGTCCCCTTGTTCTTGCATGTCTCTTTTTTCTGAAAGATGCTACCCTCTTGGACTTTGTTGATTCCACTGAGGTACTTAAAAGTTTCTATCATGTCCCCCCTCTCCCTTCTTTCCTCAAGAGTATACATATTAAGCTCCTTTAGTCTCTCCTCATATGGCTTCTCTTGCAGACCCTGCACCATTTTAGTTGCCCTCCTCTGGACTGCCTCTATTCTGTCTATGTCCTTGTGGAGATGGGGTCTCCAGAACTGGATTCAGTACTCCAGATGGGGTCTCATCAACTGTCTGTACAGAGGGATAACAACTTCTTGTTTTCTGCTGCTGATGCCTCTCCCTATGCATCCCAGTATACCCCCAGCCCTCCCTTCTGCCTTGTCACATTGCTTGCTAACCTTAAGGTCATCTGATATGATTACCCCCAGGTCCCTTTCCTTTTTTGTTGTTGTTACTACCTCCCCACCCATTATGTATTCTTCCCCTGGGTTCTTGTTTCCCAGGTGCATTATTTTGCACTTCTTTGCATTGAATCCTATCTGCCATACTTCTGACTATTCCTCCAACCTTGCCAAGTCCCTTCTCATCCTTCCCACACCTCCTTGTGTATCAATCCTGTTGCAGATCTTTGTGTCATCTGCAAAGAGGCATACCTTTTCCTTCCAGTCCCTCTGCAATGTCACTTATGAAGACATTAAAAAGGACTGGACACAATACTGAACCCTGCGGTACCCCACTAGTAACCCCTCTTTCTTCAGAGTGGACTCCATTTACAATTACCTTCTGTGTCCTGTTGTCCAGCCAATGTTTTGCCCAGACTACCACCCTGAGACCCACTCCCAGGCTGGTTAATTTGACTATTAATCTTTTGTGTGGGACAGTGTCAAATGCCTTGCTAAAGTCTAGGTAGGCCATGTCCACAGAACCTCCCTGGTCTACTACTTTGGTTACCCAGTCAAAGAAATCTATTAGATTCATCTGACATGACCTTCCTGCTGTGAACCCATGCTGTCTTGGGTTCTGTGCCCCACTGGCCTCTAGGTACTCAACTATTCTTTCCTTCAGACACGACTCCATCACTTTCCCTACCACAGAGGTCAGACTGACAGGTCTAGCCCCCAGAATGATTACAATGTGTCTGTATTAAATAGATTTGAAGTTTTGTCTATTCAGAGTGAATGACTGGAACAGGAAATGGTAAATAATAACTCCACACTCCTTTTAAATGGTGTTAATTTAGAATTATCTACAAATTTTGTCTCTTGGAATATTGCAGGTCTTTTTTACAACTTGGTAGATCCAGATTGGGTAGAATTTGTAACAGGGAAGGATATGATATTCCTTCAGGAAACTTGGGCTTGTGAAAAAATAAATGTGAATGGTTATATCTAATCCATTCACCTGCTGTTAAAAATATGAAGTATGGTAGAGTTAGTGGTGGTATGGCAATATATGTTAAATTAAAAAAAGAAATTATTATTTCAGAAACACCAAAAATCAATCAGTATTTTATAGCACATAATATCATTTGGTGTTCTCTCCCTGTTACATTGATTAATGTGTATATACCCCCTAGAATGGGAGGAAAAAATAATTCACATATATGGTAACAGTTACAAGTAATGATGGAAGAAATTCTTGTTAGATTTCCTTCGAATCATATTTTAGTTGCAGGGGATTTCAATGCAAGGATCGCTCTTAATGAACAAAGAAATTATATACTTGATAGAATATCACCAGAAGTAATTATTAATAGAAAGAGCCAAGTTATGAAGAGTAATCTGCAGGGTAAGGATTTTATTGAATTTATTAAAGAAAATGAGTTGGTTATACTAAATGGCAGAATACATGAGATTTACTGGGAAATAACACGTACTTCTCTTCTTCTGGCCAGAGTACAATTGACTATGTTTTGAGTGACTCTGATTTAGTAAATTCAGTTTTACACTTAAATATAAAAATGAGGCCAGAAAGTGATCATACTCCTATTTGCTTGACAATTTGCTTAATTGATGAACCTACAGAAGAGACTGTGTATATAAAGGATCTCTGCCAATTTGGTAAGAAGGTACTTAGGAGAAGTAAAATATCAAACATTCAATTAGGAAATGTCTACAACAGGCCAGTATTGAACTTCAATCATTCCCTATAGAGTCTATGCTACCTGCTCAAATTCAAAGTTTTTTAGATTATTTAAATCAAAATATTCGATCAACCATCTATAGTGATGTAATAGGTGAAAAATATTCAACCCAAAATTGGTTTGATAAAGAATGCAGGAAAGCTAAATTTGAATTTATTAAACTAATTAGATGGACCAAATTAAGACCATCTAAATTAAATTTTCACCATTTAAATAAAACGAGGAAATGCTATAGTAAATGGCTTATGGAAAAAAGAATAGTATTCCAACAAAAATTATGGTTGGATATGTTTAATGTTATACAACAGAATGATATGTGTTCATTTTGAAAATTAGTAGCTAAAGGGGTTAAGGAATATAAACCCACCCTTTTAACCTATATTCCAAAGGATGTTTGAATCTCGCATTTCAAGCGAATCTTTTCTGGACCAGAAAGCATAGATTGGCAACCCATAAGAGAGCTTGATCTATCCATAGGTGACCCTGTTACTTTCAGTGAGCTGGAAGTTGAACAAGTGATTTTAAAATTAAAAAATAATAAAGCCCCAGGTGAGGCTGGGATTCCTGCAGAAGTTTTTAAAGAATACAAAACCTTTTGGATACCTTTGCTGACCAGTTATTTCAATTTGTTTGAAATATAAATACATACTAAGAACATGGGTTAAATCCATTATTGTACCGCTGTATAAAAAGGGCTCATTATATGAACCTTCAAATTATCGGCCAATAAGCTTACTTAATATAATTGCTAAAATATTTTCTAGTCTTCTATTGGATAGATTGACCGATTAGATTGAAATTAACTGTATTATCTCTCCATTTCAGGTGGGTTTTCATAAAGGTTTCTCTACAATTGATAATTTATTTGTGCTTTCACACTTAATTGAGAAATATGTCAAATGGAGGAAAATGAATTTATATGTAATTTTTATTGATTTCACCTCTGCTTTTGATTCTTTAAATCAATGTAAACTATGGTCAACTCTTTATGCTTTAAAATTGAACAATACTTTGTTAATAATGATATATTTACTACACCATGGCACAGTATCCTCTGTTAGATATGATAATAATGGCAGTTTGACAGATTATTTCTCAACTCAGAAGTGGGTAAAACAAGGATGTTTACTTGCTCCACTTCTCTTTAATATATATGTTAATGATTTACATATATTCAAAAAAGATAACTCACTTGATGCCCCAAATATTAATGGTCTACTATTACATGCATTAGCCTATGCTGATGATATGGCATTATTTGCTCAATCAGTTAAGGGTCTTCAGAAAAAAATAGATATTTTCAAAAAAAAATGTGAGATTCTGGAACTATCTATAAATTTGAATAAAACTAAAGCAATGATGTTTAACCAGCATGGAAGGAGAAATATTAAGTTTAATCTTTTTCTCAATAAAAAAAAGATTGAAGTAGTGAATAACTACCAATATTTGGGGGTCAGTTTAACAAACACATTCAATTGGTCAGTTCATCAAAAAGAACAATATTTAAAAGCTGCAGAATAGCCAAAGGTCTACTAAGGTTCGATATGATCTATGGCGGTAATACCATCCTCCCTGCTCTTATAGCAGGTGATGCAAAGATTAACTCAGTAACAACGTATGTGGCTGAAATCTGGGGCTCCAATATTACCAAATATACTGATAAAGCTCTATCCTATTATTATAAATCCCTCTTGGGTATGCCAATTCCCACTCCCAATGTGTTAATAAGATCAGAGCTTGGGAAAATTCCATCTAGTATACTTGCCACTTTGAAGTTATTGATTTACTGGTTAAAATTAATAAATAAACTTAATATACTTCCACACAAATGCTTTAAGGAGAAAATTAAGTGAGTGAAGTTTGGTCATAATTCCTGTTGGCTTAAAACATTAGAAAATCAGTTGACACAATTAAATATGATGCATCTTTAAAATGACTATAAAAAGAGTATAAACATTGATTTAAGTTTTAGAAAACAGATAAAAAGTAAATTATTTTCCTTTACAAAACAACAAGAAATGTTTAAAGAGAGAGCGTTAAAACTTAATGTTTGGTTTAGAGACAATAACATTGATTATTGTCTAGAAAATTATTTAACTCTCCCTATTTTATCCTCAGATAGGAAATTGATTATGTGGGCCCACGCTAGATTAATCAATTCAAGTTATACGTATTTTAATAAAGGGCTATATATTGACAAGGGCCCTGTTAACACATCCAATCTTTGTAGATGTATTTTAGTTCAAAATGAATCTTTAAGTCATATAATTAGATTCTGTCCACTTTATTCTGGTCCTAGAAATAGACTGCTTGAAAATTGTTTGAGAAACTATAATAGTACTGATTATGATCCTGTTTTTATTTTATTATATCCTATCACTGTTGAAGATGCATTAATGATATCTACATTTTCTGCATCTGTAATTAAGATAAAAAAGAAATATGCCAGATCTAAGGTTATCTGGTTCCTTAAGCCTTATAATTGAGTTTTTCTATTCCTTATATGGAAAATAGATTGGTTGACAAGTAGATATGTAAAGGTAAAACTATTCACGATCAGAAATTTGACTTGCTATTTTTTATTCATCTGACTATAGGCCCATGGATATGTAAATTCTTGAAATTAGTACTATGGACAAAGAAAATCATGTTAGAATTCTGATGGTTTTAGACTAAATCATGTTAAACTTAAGAAAAATGCACTTTATGAAAAGGTTTATCTTCTAGGCAGGATAATTTTTTGAATTTGACAGAGCACCTTTTTAAGATTATATATGATGTTATTTGTGTTATATTTATTGTATGTGATATTTCTTTTTGTAAACACTTCGATTGCTAAATACAGCAAAGTTGACCAATAAACTTAAACTAAACTATCAAAACATTTTTTTATAAAAATCTAAAGAAGATTTAGTGATGTGGGTCCCACACTGGGCTACTAATGTTAAAGAGATAGCTCAGTCGTATTGATACCTTTCTATGTTCCACTTTAATTCCCTAATTTGCACAGAATGATCAATCTTAGTCTCATACGCCCTGGTTATGGTGTCCATTAACAGTTTACGCAGCTGGATGTATTTAAAATAAGCTGACTGAGATTTGTGTCTAGCTACTCTTAAAAAATACTTTTGCAGGTCTACTTTGGTATCCACCCACCAGACTATAGCAGAGTGATAGGCATCCATCACTGAAACCCTTGCCTGTAATAAATTCATACAATTCTTATATATAAATGGATCCTCAAGCAAAGAGCTATTTAGTTTCCATCTAGATTGGGGAGCTAAGGGAAAGGGGCCTCCAGCCGGGGAGCATAATATGGTCACAGCTAAGTGGTCAGACATTTCACAGGGAATCACTGCTGCCTGAATTACTTTAATATTTTTTCAGAAACAAACAGTTAATCTATATGACTAGCTAGTGTTCCCCTGTAATATGTCTTAGCCCCTGAAGAGTGGACTGCTCTGTGTCCATCCACTAGCTGTGCAGAGTGTAACACTCTCAATAATGTAGCTGTGTCACTAAATGTTTTAGGAGCATTGCTTTCTCTGTCCACAGGAGAAAGACTGCAATTAAAGTCTCCCCCGAAATATACATGACGAGTTGTGAACAAGTATGGCTGAATCTTAGGAAATAAAGCAGACCTGGCAGTTATACTTTGCGGAGCATGTACATCGACCAAGCAAAACTGAATTGACCCAGAGGTTCCATCTATCAACATTACCCACCCAGAAACTATGTCCATTACTTTAGTAATTCTGAAGTGATATCCTGTAAATAAGACGCCTACCCAATCGCAGGTATCCTCCCCATGTGACCAAAATGATGGACCCGCTGACCACTTATTCTTGATTTGAGCCAACTCATGCCTGGTTTTGAGCCTGGTATCCTGTAAAAAGTAAAAATCATGTTTGAAAGTCTGTAATAGTGCTAAAGTGGAAATTTGTTTTTGAAAGGATTTAATGCTGCACACGTTCAGGGCACAGCACCAAAGCTGGATGTGATTGTGCATGAAGTTGGAAAGGCAAAAGGTCAGTGATAAAGTAGAGGAGGATAGATAGGGAAACAAAGAATGTATGCCATTTAAATTTCACCAATGGGAAAACTGTGCATTCTGCTTTTTTTTTCTGCTTGAAAACTTTCTCTATTGGACTCTGAAGAATAGTCATTTCTAGAGGAGGAGGATGCTCTAGAAGAGTCAGAGTCTTCATCTTCCCCATCTGTGTCACCCCACTGCCTTCTTTTAGCCAAAGCCTGGAATTTTTTACGAATGACTATAGTTTTTGTGGGAGGACGAGTTTCAGATTTCCATTTCCCTTTTCCCAGTTTGGAAGCTGGAACTGGGGTGAAGGGTACCTCAACTCAGGGGGGCATACAAGTTGATGTAGTCTCTGTTGGTAACTCAGGGGGTTCTGTCGGGGGTGATAGGTTTTCAGAAGCTACTTCCTGATCCACTAATGTACTGCTGGTCAGGGAATGAGGGACAGAGGTAGGGGAGGGGGACACCTGGGGCCTTAGATTTCTGTATCCACAGCAGGGGCTTGGAAGGCTGCAGCAAGAGAGGCTTCCTCCTGTCTTCTGAGTGCCTGAGCCTGGGACTCTGAAATTAAATTTGTATGATCTTGCAAAACCCTGTCCACCTTATTGTGTTCTGCCCATGGACATTGTGGATAAGTGTGCCCTTGCTCATCACATAAGTTACAAAACCTGGAGTTTGGACATCCCAGGCTAACATGCCTGTATGTAAGGCACAGAGTACACCTAAGATGGTCACTGGTGTAGCTTAAATGAGTCCTGGAGCTGCACTTATGACAAGTGTGGGGTTGTCCTGGATAAAAACATATAACCCTATCTCACCCTATAGAGAAGCTCCCAGGTATATGCAAGATGACGTGTTCCATTTGTCTGAGCTGTACTTTTATTTTCTATCTGCCGTCCAAACAAAATCCTCATCCAAAATAGGATGAGGAGTATCCAAGAGGTCACAACATTGTTTAAGCCAGTACTGGATATCATTTATGTTGACCCCCTCACTTCTAAAGAGTAATGTGATTATTTTATCTGAAGGCTTAGTGAGGGGAATCAACATAAACAAGGTCCACAGTGGAGAGTGTTTGACTGACTCATACAGAACCCAGAATTTTTCCAAGGTACGTGTATTCTTAAAGCTAACATTGTAAATTGTCTCGCCTTTGACATGTATAAATGCAAATAATTCTGAGGGGCTAATTTCCATACTGTCTTTTAACATTATTATGTAGTTCCACCCCCAAGCAGGCTCCCCCACTGCTTTAAATAAATCACTCATTTTAAAGTTCAAATAATTTCTGTCCTGAGCAGAAGTATTATCAGAGAAATACTTACTTTGAGCTGTAGATGTCTTATTGGGGCCCATTGATTGGTTTGTAGATCTGGTTTGCCTAGCATTGTCTATAGATGTGAGTGGTTGAGCGGTTAAATCCAATGGAGGTTCCTTGGATGGCATAGAGCCCTGAGAAACAGTTTGTAGGTCACCCACAGAAACCTTGGAAGCTGTCACAATTATCTCAGCTGCTGAAACGGGACCTGGTGAAGACCAAGGTAGTCCTTCTTAAGATTGCCGCCAGCCTGCAGCTCACAAAGCAGCTTTGGGAGACCAGGTACTATCCGTCTCCATAGATGTTCTATACGAGGGTCGCAAATGAAGTTGAGACCTTGGAGGGTGAACTTGTGAGGTATTAAAAGCTCCAGTTTCTGTACCAACAGGTTCTTGAATTCTAGAATTCATAGAAAACTCAGCTTCAGGGATATCATCCTGTGAACAGGCTTCATCTTGAATCAGTTGTAGCACAAACTGCTTATGCTGATGAAACCTTTGTCTCAATTGAGCTTCAGGAGCACCAGCCTTATCAGGGCTGACCTGTGGTTCCATATTAGAACATGGATCTGAGCCTAAGTCATTATTGTCAATTTTACCTTGAACAACTTCAGGATGAACTAAGCCTTCTGTGATGTCTTGCTGAGCCCCAAGTTCAATAGCCATAAGATTCTCCAGGACTATAGGAGGAAATTCAGTGCCAGTGGGTAGGGTAGCACCTCCAGCTCCACCATCTTGGTTGTCGTTCATCTTAGTCAGAGGAACAAGGGTTCCCCCTGCTGGCCGAGTAGGGGAATTTCCTTGGTGCCCTGACCAAATTTCCCCCCATTCACTAAAAATATCACCAACAGCTTAATCTGGTTCAAGGTCAGTTGGCAGTCATCTGTGCCCCCTTCCCCTGGGTCATGCCCGAAAATAGGCATAATTTATCTAATGCACTTAACCAGTCAACGAAAACTAAATAAATAAATGAGTGAGCATTGAGAAAGTTTTACATGCCTTCATATTTTTTTTTAAATATTTTGACCACAAATTTTCAACATAGTCTTCTTATGACCTCACTTCATGAACTTGGCAGGAGAAAATATTCAAATCCCACCAAAAGATGATTTTGCAGAGCGACTGTGAAATCACGTGTTGGGCTGGATTTGAAAAAAAAATCACCTACCTTGTTCATGAGGTGGTTTCCCAAAAAGGCCATGTTTGAAATTTTGGGGGAAAATATTAACAAAATAACCAAGTTATGAGTACAAGATCAAAACAAATTGAAATACATTGACCACAGCTTACCTAATTCCTTCAATTCAGAATTAAAGAGTGAAGACGTGTCTCTGGTCCAGAGGTGATTATAGTATTGGACCCCCAGTAGGTAAGTAAGAGGTGGGGTAGTACAGTAGTTGGTGCTGAATGGGGCAATCAGGTGACAGAAGGGTAACAGCGGCAAGGGCACTGCCAGCAACAGACATTGATGGACCATTTTATTTTTTACAGGGTGTAAAAAACATTTAAAAAGACACTGAGAGATGCTTTCCTTATTTTGGGTACTGACACTGGGGATTGGGCATCCTAGTGCCGGGTTCGTATTTACTTATGGGGCACAGGAAGTGATGGGGAAGTGGAAGTGATACTTAGCAAATGGTGGAATCTTGCATGGTCATGGAAAGCAAATGGGGAGATGGGAGGGATATTTGCCAGATGATGGGGCTATTTAAGAGAGGCACAGGGCACTGGAAGTGAAGGGGAGGTGGGAGTGATACTTGGGAAAAGGTGGGATTATCTGTTGCATTGCAGGGCAGATGATGAGGCACAGGTTGATCATGACACCAGCTGCTCTCTAGCAGTCTCATGCAGATCAAAGCAAATAGCTGCAATGTAATTTGGGCAGCTATTTTCTTTGAATTTCACAAAGTGTCTGTCCAGCAAGCCCAGAACAGTGTCATGATCAGCCTGGCTGATGATTGGCCTGGCACTGACAAGGACATAGCAGACTGTCCTGCATTGGACTGACAGTGACACATCTCTCCAATCCACTATCATAGCAATATGTTCACTTTGCACATGTACAAGCGCAAACATAAAAAAAGGAGAGCAACTTATAAATGACTGAATGTTATGTAAATATTACACTTAAACTTTGGCAGTAACCTATTGTATTTTAGGTTATTTATAAAATACTTTAACTTTGTCAGTAACATGTTGTATTTTATTATGTAATGCCCCTATATTCCATCTTTTCACAAATATTTTTACTATGCCATTTTTGTAGGAACAGTCAGATAGATAGATAGATAGATAGATAGATAGATAGATAGATAGATAGATAGATAGGTAAACCAACAGACAGACATATAGATAGATAGATAGATAGATAGATAGATAGATAGATAGATAGATAGATAGATAGATAGATAGATAGATAGATAGACAGACAGACAGACAGACAGACAGACAGACAGATAGCTAGATAGACAGATAGATATAAACTTTATATATATTATTTGCAAAACACTGCACTAATGCACCAGTTAGGGTTCGGCTTAACACCACAAAAGGAGGGAAATGTGGCTTTAGGGTTTCCAACCCTAACTCCCACTCCCCCAGCAGCAAAAGGACATGACATACTGTACAAGCAACCACAGAGAGCCGTCATCAGGTAAGACAAACAACGTGCAACTCTTTGCAGATTACACAAATGCAGTAGCACTAATGTGCTACCTTTGTAGAGTTGTATCTGTCAGTTGTATCCACAGAGGCATGTGCTTATGCAGCCACACCTGTGTGTGCATGAGTATGTGCTGCTGCTAACAGAAGGCCCCATGGTGCCTGCAGATCTGCGGCCACATGCAGTCATGCATGGCGTATGAGGTACCTCCTTAGAAAGCATGATCTGCTTGTGCATGCTTTCTATATGCAGCTGCACAACTGAAATCTGCTACCCCTGAACAATTTCTAGATCAGCTGTTGAAACCATGATACTCATATTGCAACAGTGCTTCTGGCTGCATAACTGCAGGAGCTACAGGGGCCTGCACTTCTGGAGCCAGACATTCATGTGTATATGTCTTGCATCTGTGACTACAGAGGAGTAGGTCCCTCAGGGATCTGCACTTCTGCAGACAGAAATATTTTTGTAGTTTTGGTATCATGAATTGTGGGATATCTGTGGTTCTGTAGCCAACGGATGGTGTGTATGTCTTACACCTGTGATTGCAAAAGTGTAGGACTGTGAAGTGTGTGTATGTCTTACAGTACGCATGAGTATCTGAGGCTACATAAGCACTAACCCCATAGGGGTTTATGCTTCTGCAGACAAAAGAACACATGCAATTTGGGTATCATTGATTTGTATCAATGGCTGCAGGGGCATGTGCTTCTGCACACAAAAGCAATGTTGTGATTTGAGTTTTATGGATTTCTATCTGCAGTGACTAGTGAGTGTGTATGTCTTGTGGTGTGCATGCTGCAGATACAAACCCACAAAGGTAGTACATCAGTTCAACTGCATTTTTGTCATCTGGAAAGAGTTGTATGTTGTCTGTCTTACATGATGATGGTTGCCTGTGGTTGCTTGTATGGTCTTGACCTGTTGATGCTTGAGAGGGATCCTTTGAGACTTTGAGCACCTCTGCATTATCACTCATAATGGCTCACAAGTGGATTATCTCCATGCATTGACCACAATTTATATGATTTTTATGGACTTGATTTACATGGTGTGATGCTGCTGTAAATAGGTAATATTAAAATGATTATGTTATGAATGTTACTTCCAACAGTTAAATTGTTAATGCTTAAAGTTAAGCCTTTAACAACTGTCTCACTGAAATCAGAGACTGGATGAGCACCAGCTGACAGAGACTGAATCCAGATAAGACCGAGGTGTTAGTCATGGACCCAGTAGAGTTATGGAAGTAGAAAGGGAAGGAAGAAGGGATGTTTGGTAAATGGGCAGTCACTGCCATGTAATCTGTGGTCTGACCACTCACCCACATGTCAGTTGTGTTGTGAACAACTAGCAGAGTGGCTGTTCTCAAGGGATATCACACAATCTTGCAGGCACTCTGATACAAATCAGAAAGTACCACTGTGAAAAAGTACATAAAGTTGTACCAAGCACTGGAACCTTGGCACAGCAACTTGCTTTAGCAATGTGAGAAGAGAAGCAAGTTTGTGACTAGCATTTCCAGAATGACTTTTGTTATGTTTTTTGTTTTTGACTTTTTTTCTGGTCTATCAGGTGGCTTGCCCCTGCTTTTGCTCCTCCTTATGTGGTGAATAAGGATTTGCAGCCTCTCAGAGGTTTTGGAGTTAATGAGCTAAAAAAAAAACTATGAATGGAGGAAGATGGGATTGTGCTGTCACTTGAACTATGAAAACTTCCTTACACCTCTTCTCTACCCTCAGCATTTGCCCCACCCATGCCCATCATCATTACTCCTGCCTAGTGCTGATGCCATACATTAGCATCTCATTACATAATGAGATCTATGTGATTTAAGCAGATATCTTTCATTGTAGATGTTCCTAGCCATGTGCCTTTTTTTACCTCAGCTTAGCCTTTCCCTGCAAAGGATGCCCACAACAGGCCCACTATATATGTCCATAATTCATTGTCAACTCTAAAACACCAGACACCATGGATGTCACTGGTTTAGTCTTACCAAGGGACACACTTTTGTGTAGTGGCCTGAACCGGCTTCAATGGCCATCTTCTTCCAGCTCCACCTGCTCTACCACTAGTTCAGGTGTCTCAATTTCTATATCTATATCTAGAATATATTCAAATTCCAAATTAAAAATATAATTGGGCATGTTAAACAAAAAGCAACTGGCATTTACTTGCCCCCTCCAAGGGTGGGTTTGAAAATGGATTGGGGCCAAGTAATCACTAGTTTTGTCTTATTTAACATGACCAAATATTTTTCACATGTACTTTAAGTAGTTTCAGGAAGTGGAGGGAACAGTCATCAGCCATTTATCTCACTCATGCAGAACGAATAAACACGGGCTTTGGAGGAACAAAAGAAGTGTGCCTTGATGTGTTAAGCGTCTCTCATTGCAAATAGTTTCTATGTTTCCCTTAAGGAGGTATCACACATTTAGATGCATGTTCATGCATCTAACTGTGCTCTTTTCCTCTTTTAAATATCACATCTTTGTGCAGGTGACCTTTTTTCTAGCTTGGCTGTTTTCGCATATTGTAAATTTTTTTTTTGAACAGATATCCCTTTTTTTTGTTAGTCTCTTTATCCACATGGTCCCTGGCAGTGATGCCTCCTGTCAGCTCCCCCAGCCCCATCCCCCACTCGCAACCCACCCTTTCCAGCTGCCCCACAGCTTTGCTCCCCGTGGTGGGATGGCGGAGATCCCTTGACCCACTGTAACTCTGGATTCAGTGCTGGAAGGGTGACTGCCCATCACGGGGGTGGCATCTGTGGGGGCCGACTGTTATACTGCACTGCCAGTACCTGATTTTTCCACTTAAGTTTTTGTCCCATAGGCAAGGCGTGCAATGATGCCGCAAGGAGTGAGCATGCTCCTCCTAGTGTCTGCCTTGCCTACCCCCTTCTTGTGGAACATTTCAGTGCACCAGTGCCCAGCTTCTGCTAGGCACCAGTCAAGCACCGACCCACTGGTGTTCCCCCACCTCAGAGAGAGAGAGAGAGAGCAGTCTTACAGACGCTCAATCCCTTCTCCACCCTAACAACCCCCAGTGGCCCATGCTCATTCCTGAACACAGGTTGCCAGTGTAGCGCAAGGTAAGGCATCCAGTGCCTCAGCCCTCAGCATCACTGGGCCGGCCAGATATCCCTTTTTTAACTTACAAAATGAATTATGTCTGGTAAGACACAAACCCTGGTCTTCAGGTTTGTAGGCAACTGACAGATACACTGAGCCACAGAACTGTACTTCACATAATGGCAGGCATTGTGGAGTAAAACTTAAGTCACAACTTATGAAGAAAGTGAATGGGGTTTGCATAGTTCATTAAGAGAGGTAACCCCATGAGTCCCTCTCCCTGAAGAAAATGCAGAAATATAAATAAAAACACTTTGGCACTCAACTCTCTTTATTTACATTGTAATTCCACAAAGCCATGTATCACTATTGTTGTTAAAAGCAATTTAAAAAAATATTTTTAAAGTACTAAGTCACTGTCAGGATTCAAAACCTGGTCTTGTTCTGAAAATACAAAAATGTAAGGATCCTGGCCAGAATTGAACCCCTGGTCCCATGCAGTCATAGCTACAGTGGTACCCAGTGTTAGATTTCCAAATGTTGTAAGATCTTGTGACACTACTGTTACAATGCCATCTGTGATGACAAGTCAATGTTTGAAAACACTAGGCAAATAAGCAGTTAGAAAGTAAGGATTGTCCATTCTTATCAGTTCTTCACTAAAAATCCTGATTGACATGACTAGATAAGATGGAACCTGACACTGGGTACCACGATAGCAACAATTCATCTGTACTACCAAAGTGCACTGAAGAGAATTGCATTTCTTATAGTGTAGAGGTTAAGTAACAGCTAAGAAGCAAGCATACCAGAACTTTAGGTTTTGAGACCTGGCAGTACCTTTAAGTAAATTGTCAGCAGTACCACTAGGACACTTTATGAGGAACACTAATGGTAATAGGCAGTTTTCATCTTAATAAGGTAGTTTAGGTGACATGAAAGGTTCCTGTCAGAAACATTTAAGTCCCAATTCCAGAAGTTTGATGCAGGGCTGCAATGTTTGGTGCAGCTATGTCAAAACCCTTTGGCACAACATAGCCCAATTCAGGAAGAGCTGGTGCATTAACAACCTTTTCCACATTGTACAGCAGCTTGTGCCAATGTCTTGGAGCAAGCCCCATAAAATGGATCCCTCTTGGATGCAAAGTTAGACATGGGGGAGCTGATCTAACTTGCTGCATCTGATGCACTCAGTCCAGAACTGAGATCGATGTCAAAAGTCTGCTGCAAACCCCCTATTCCATATGTTTAGCACACCAGGGATTTGCAGCAGACGTAACCCATTTGTGAATCAGGCCCTTTGTGTTTGTATAGATTGTACTGCAAAATCCTTGGTTGGGATTAGAAACTCAGTCACCTAGGATTGTTCCCTAGTCACTTGCTTCATAAGGTGTTACATAGACTCTACATGACATGAGCTGCCATTTGCTTCAATGCAGCCTAGTAGTGGACCAGTAATTTCTTGGGTTTGAAATCAAAGGATGTAGTCTTTGAATCCAGGCAAAATCACAATGATTTTGCATTTCTAGCAAGAGATCAGTGACATACATTTTTGTAATTTTTTTGGTTGGATTTTCCCCAACTGTGGGATTGGAATAGGAAACTATTTCAAAAAGAAATTTAGGTAGTAACAATTTATGGAAGAAGGAAATATTCCTTTCAGGACAGAATGTGCCTGACAGGAACATTTCATGCCGCCTTTACTAAGCTTGCATCAAGGTTTGAATACTAGGAGTCTATAATAGGATTTTTTTAGATGAACAGAAGACTTTTGCCCATAAAGTCCATCTCCCACAGAGGCGGGTTATTTAATGCCCAATGGAGTTAATAAATAATCATCCAGCTTTTGTTTGAAGATGGGAAATGATCCAGCTTCCTCCACTTCTTTTGGTAAAGTGTTCCTGATTGGTATGATTCTTTGGGTAAAAAATAATTTTCTATTCCTCCTTATCCTCCTGAATCTAGGCCAGTTTTTTTATTGTTGTTATTTTTTTTGTTGTTGTTGTTGTTATTGAGCAAGCATATCAGAATAACAAGTGCATTTTAACTTAGCACCATGGCAGGGAGAGGTGCAATTTCATTGCATGTATAACACATTTTGAGAACTGTAGCAACAATGATATTATTAACCACAGTATAAGTTCATAAAAGATATTCCAATACTATAGATGTGTATACCTGTACTGAAAAAAAGAAAAATCTATTATAATAAAATAAATATATTAAATAATGTAAAAATTCATAAAACTTCTACTCACTTTGGTAATTGAACTCAACCTTCTGTTCGAAAACCCAGCACCTTCACCACCGAACAACAAAAGGTACTTTGATTCAACTATGATCTTGTATGAAGAATATATTTAAGTAATTTTAATGAATATTGAAATTCTACCTACTATGTAAATCAAACTCGTAACCTTCCATTCCAAAAAGTCCAGCTCCTTCCCCATTTCACAACAGAAGTTTTCATGTTTCAGCCTTGAACTTGCTTTCCAATGAATCATAGATATGCATGGCATCTGGACAAATAGTTCTTGCATTATTCCTTAAGGACTTCAGAATTCAAAGAGTGCATTCACTAGTTCCTGTCAAGCTCTGCCATCTTACACATTTTTGTGAAAAATCACACCAATTAATATATGATCTGCTACTTCAACAAAGAGCAGAAGAAGTATAATGTTCCACTCTTTGGCAGTATCATTCTCTGAATGTAAAACACCAATGCAGATGTTTTTTTTTTTAGTATCTGATATATGAATGACAATTATATACAGAAATACAAAAAAAAGCAAACTTTCAGCACTCAAAATTGTTTTGACAGTGTCTTACATTTACCCAAAAGTTTGGTTATATGATGACAATCACTGTTGTTACTATTTTCTAACTTAGCTGGAGTCACTACCATAGGAAACAAATTCTGATCAGAGCTGATATGGCTGTTCAGAGCTGTCCAGTGATGGGACAGTGCTGGAAGAGCTGTGGCAGAGCTGAGCAGTCTGGTGCCAGTGGAGCACCAGTGGAACCACTACAGAGGTGTGGAGAGTGACAGAGGAAACATTGGTGATGGACTATGCCTTCTGCAAGATGGCAACGACAACAGACCTGAACATGTGCAAGTATTGCACATGTGCAGATTGGGTTACACCACCTTCTTGCATACTGGTCATCACTTCCGCAGTTGCAGAACAAAAGTGAAAGTAGTGCGCCTTGTGGGGGGGGGCAGTGCGGCATGGAGAGGAGCTCCGTCTGTGGAGGAATGAGGACACTGAGAGTGGACCACAGACCGCATCACTGTAGGAGAAGATAAGGATAATTTCCACTGATAGTCCCTTCTCTCATACTGTCATCTCAAAACGCCTTCGGATCTCTGCCCAAGCACCCATAAAAATCAGTTATTCAATGGTCTAAATTTACAAGTCAGCTGACATCTATTTTGTCAAAACTGATTACTAAATCCAATAATGTGTTTTGGTTTGCTTTCCTTTTCTTTTCCAACACTTGCACTGATCATGAAGTTGTTATTCCTTTATTTATAAAGCATTTATCTTTTTCTTTCAATGGAAGTGAATGAGGGAGGGGCTGTGACACATGATGACCTCCCATACAGCCAAGAGGTCTTCATGTGCTGCAGTCTCTGAGTGTATGACAATTCTGTTTCAAAATTCTAAATCTGTTCAAATGTTCTTCATTCCCTCCCAAACTGTCAACAATTAAACATCAGAAATGACACTCTCCATTCACAGATGTTTGCAATAAAACGTATATCATGCATTAATCCATGTTTAGCTTAATTTCTGGACATAGTATCAGTGCTGGCACTGTATTCATTAAACAACTAATATTGTTGAGATTTCATGGTCTTGGCCACATGATCCTAGAAACTCACTTTTTCCAGCCTCTTACTTTATCCACAGCTCACTGACTCAAATGATGCCTCCCCCAAAAAAGTAATTTGGGGGGATTGCACAGCATAGATTCCAACCAGGTATACACTATAAATCAGGTCCTGCCCAAGGTGTCCAACTTCCCCCAATCATTACACAGTCACACTGATGCAAGATCTTTTGTTTCAAAAGCAGACTAACATTTAGCTATTTTTCTGCCTGATGAGATTTATATTTCTGACACACTAGTCTTAAAACATTTTTTTAGGTGACATAAAAACAAATAATGTTTGCGTTTCCTCTTGTGATATATACGTTATGTATGCATGCCTGTTTGCAAATATTTTTTATGATTGTTAGTATGGGACTGATTTATCAACTTATTGTCTTCTGACAAGACAACACAGAAACCAGTACACAATTATTTTTTTCAAAATGAATATGCTTTATCATTAGGAAGGTTTTATCATTAGTTGCAGACATAAAGAAAACTTGTTACATGTCTCAGTATTGTACTGTATGAGTACCAGTACATAATTAAAACAGTCTTCTGTACTAATAAAATATAGAGACTGTGAAAAAAGATGCTCCATTAAACAATACGGACTGAATGTAATACAAACATGGGAATTGCAGTTTGGATGAAAGAATTAAATAAGCATATCTCCAAACTGGTGTAAATATTCTGAGAACCCTGTGTACTGTGAATAAGAGGTATGTCCAAAAAATTAAAAATAAATAAATGCTTAATTAAGAAGTACAGTAGAACACCTGTTATGTCTTTCTTAGCTAATCAGAGCATCTCCTTGTGACATTCTAGGGTTCCAGAACCCTAATAAGTCACAAAGAGACACTCTTGATTAATCAAGAGACATCTCTGGTGTCCCATTCACTTATTAAACTATAGTCATTTACTTCTTCATAAGTAACTACATGGAAACGTATTAAACTGCTGAGATTCAATTAATGAAATTGAGACCATGTTTGCATTCAACTGGGCTCAGGCACAAAGTTGGGTAGTTTCGGGCTGCTTGTTTGCACCTGGCCCCTAGGACCATCTTGGAAACCTTGAGTAACAAGGGCAGGACAACCTTGCAACTCAAGCCCTACTAGAACCTCTATAAATGAGCAAATGCAGCTTTGTGGTAACTGACTTAAGGAGTTAGTAGCTTCAAAGTGGATCAACTTGACTATCACAAGATGCAACTGCTGCTTTACCAACAGGCCATGCACCTGATCACCCAATTCAGCATGAGAAATTGAGATGGATCCTCAATAGTGATGACACATGGTGCCATTCCACAACCCACTCCCATCAATCATATAAACACAAATTCCTAGTCCCATATCTCACCAGCAGAACCCTCCAATCCCCAGTCCTACAAACAGGACCCCTGATCCTTAATCTCACCAATAGAACACCCCGATCCCCTGTTCTAGGAGCAGAACTCCCAATCCTTGATCTCACCAGCAGGACCCCTTGATCCCCAATCCCATCAGCAAAGCCTGCAATCTCCAACCCCTGTAGCATATCTCCAAATACATCCCCCAGACCATGACCCCAATATCCAGTCCCATCAGCAGAACCTCCATACACAGCCCCACTTGCAGAGACCTCCCTGATTCTCAGACCCACATTCCTTGAGTCCCTCAACCACAGTGCAGTCTCCAGATACATTCAAATCCTCTTCCTCTCCCTGGTACAGGTTCCTCCCACTCACTGATTCTGGGATTCCTTCCTTTGGTGTCAATTATATAGTGCAAAAGCATGAACTCAACGCTTCTCATGGCTGCTAGCATGCAACATACATGAAAACTATTGCCTTTCGTAACTCTGTAACAGTTAACCAGGCTCACTAATTCCATACAATATGGTACTGCTGACCTAAGCATTTGTACCCTCTAAACAGGGCAAAAAAACGTTGAATATGGTATCCTATGTGTCAAGGCCATCTGCTGCAGAAATTATTACCAAATTACTAATCTACAATATAGTACTGGTAACTTTTCAGCATTATTAATCAGAAATGTACAGTATATGGGGCTTATGTTATATGACTGTGCATGAAAATAAGAAAATGAATATTTTCCATGGATGTGCTGTTCTGTGATGTGAATAGAATACAAGCACAATTAGCAACTTGAGGTTATGCAGATTCTTCCTTAGCACAGTTGCATGGCATCTACTAAAGGTGTGGCGACAGCCACTGCTTCAATCCCCAATAACTCTCTGAAGCATACATCCCAGAAGAACTATTTAAATGACTCTGAGATGGCAGTTGTTAGTGACAGCTTCCTGCTGCAAGAATAAAAGTCTTGCATAGTTAGAGCATAAATGTTGCCTACTATCTTTAAATGTAATAAAAAATAAGTGTGTCTGTTTCATAGCACTGGGGTTTTAAATGTCTCTGCAGTTTCTGTGATGAACATACATAAATTAATTACCAATGTAATTTAATTATTTTGATTGTACTATATATTACTGTGCTTGTTAAACATTTGTGAAATGTGTGAGCCAAACTGCTACCATACTGAAGGTGCATATGGCTATGGGGCTGGATGGGGTACACCCAAGGGTGATGAGGGAGTTCAGAGAAGTACTGACTACACCTTTGGTAGTCCTATTTAACAGGTCACAGGAAACAGGATTGGTTCCAGAGGACTGGAGGAGGTCAGATATAGTCTCACATTATAAAATGGCAGCAGAGAGAAGGTTGGCAACTATGGGCTAGCTGGTCAGTCTAACATCAGTGGTGAGGAAGTTAATGGAAAGAAAGGCTAGTGGAGTATCTTGAGTCCTGTGGATTACAAGCCCCAAGACAGCACAGATTCATTGGGGGAAAGTCATGTCAGATGCATCTGATCAATTTCTTCAACTGGGTGACCAGAGAAATAGATCAGGGTGGGGCAATGGACATGGCCTTCTTAGACTTCGGCAAGGCCTTCGACTCAGTACCAGACAAGAGGCTTATAAGGAAACTGAGAAGTTGGGGGTGGGACCCAAGGTGGTAAACTGGGCATGGAACTGGTTGATGGATAGGCAACAGAAGGTGGTGGTAAGCAGCCCTCACTGTAATGAGGGGAGAGTGACTAGTGGGGTACCACAGGGCTCAGTACTGGGAACAGTCCTCATCAATGTCTTCATAAGCGCTATCGTAGAAGAGCTGGAAGGTAAGGTATGCTCTTTGCAGATTACATCAAAATTTGCTATAGGGTAGATACTCCTGAAGGGATGGACAGAATGGGTAGATACCTGAGAAAACTTCAGGAGTGGTCGAGAGCATGGCAGTTGAGTTTCAATGCAAAAAGGTGTAACACCATGCACCTAGGGCACTGAAACTCACAGGCAGTGTATTAAATGGATTGAAGAGGTAGTGATGGCCACTAAACAGGAAAAGGACCTTGGGGTTATCATATCAAATGACCTCAAGCTCTCAGGGCTGTGTGACAAGGTAACAGGCAGGGTCAGCGGGATGCTGAAGTGCATAGGGAGTGGAATCACTAGCAGAAAGAGAAAGGTGGTGTTACCACTGTACTGATGATTGTAAGACCCTACCTGGAGTACTGTGTCCAGTTCTGGAAGCCACATTTCTGGAAGGACACAGACAGGGTACAGACTGTCTAGAGGAGGGCAACTAAAATGTTGCAGGAGCTGCATCATAAGCCCTATGAGGAGAGACTGAGGGATCCCAATATGTACATCCTGGAAAAGAGAAGGGAGAGGGTGAAATCTTAGAGACCTATAAGTACCTCACAGGGGTGAATAAGGTACAGGAGGAGAGTACTTTTAAGAAGTAAACATGCACAAGAACAAGGGGGCATGCAACAAAGTTGAGAGGGGAACATTTAGGAGGGATATGAGGAAGTACTTCTTCACTGAAAGAGTGGCGGATGCCTGGAACAGTCTACCAGCTGAGGTGTTGGAGGAAAAACAGTTGTGGGCTTCAGGCATGCATGGGATAAACACATACAGTAGGAATCTTTGTAGAAAAGTGGAAGGGGGACTGGAGATCAAGTAGGGTCTCTGGTGACAGTACAGGCAGGAACAAAATAAGCAGACAGGGTGGGCCAATTTTATTTATTTATTTATTTATTTATTTGCTTTTGTTTACCAGGTAAGCACACTACACAACCAAGTGCCTATTTTTAGGTTTGACCCAGGAGATTACAAGGTACAATCAAGAACATCAAGAAAAACAAGTACAGGGTACATTCAAGAGCATCGAGTAACAAGGTCAATACAAGAACAACAGAGGTTGACGTTGCAGGCAGGAGGTAGATAACAGCATGGTTCAAGCACGGAAGGCAGTAATCATCATACTGGGGCAACACACCTTAAAGGATGAGGGTAGCAGGTAGATAGGGTAGTAACCATTGGGGATTATGGAGACCTAGGGCAAAACATGAAGATAGAACAGTAACATGTACATGATTAATGAGCATTTGGGCCGAGTGGACCCAGCACAATCAATACTTCTAAAATGCTGCACGGTCACTAGTGGATAAGGTGCAGAGCACCACCAACTTAGGCAGATGGGTTAGGTAACGACTCAGCCAGTCAGAGTGGCATGGATTGAAGGGGGTTCGTTAAGTGCAGAGGCAGGTAGAGGCCGATTTGAGGAGACCCCAGAGGGAGGCTTTAAAGCAGGGGTAGGAGGAGGAGAAGTGAGTGCTTGCCAGAAGGGAGTTTCATAACCTGAGTCCATAAGCAGTGAAGGCCCAGCTGCCAATTTGGGTGCGAGTTTTTGGAACCAGGAGGACATGAGAGTCACTGGATCTTAAGTGGTAGGAGGGGGGTAGCAGGTAAGAGGGATTCAGCAAGGGCAGAAGGGGTTGCAGTTCTGACAACATTGTTGATGAAATTGCCTATGACAAGGGTGCAGTGCTTTTCCATTGGGATCCACTCCAGCTGGAAGTAAAGCTCACAGCGGTGGGTGAGGCAAGGAGCTGAGCGTGCAAAGCGACATACACTGTTGTACGCTGTGTCCCATTTTGCGAGACAGGTTTTTGTGACATGGGCAAAGGTGACAAGTCCATGGCAGAGCATGGGTAGGAGGATCCACCTAGCTAGGGGGAGACAGTCAGCCAAGGTGAGACAGATTTTTGCTGTGTATGCAAGGCCCAACTTACAGTTTGAGGCCTTACATGTGTTGCGTATATGTAGATTGAAATCCAGTTGTGGGTCAAGTGACACCCCCAGGTACTTGACAGAATCTGTGACTTGTAGAAGGGACCCATCGGCACCTGAGATCTTTAGAGGGGCAGGGACAGCTTTTCTCTTTGGCTGTAGAGCCAGAGAGCATGGTCTGAGTCTTCTGCAGTTTAATAGTGAGTTTGTGGTCCTTTAGCCAGGTTTGGATTTGGTTGAAGTCGGAGTTTAGCTTGGCATTGATGACAGAGATGTCCCGGGAGCTGGTCAGGATGACGAGGTCATCTGTGTACAAAGTTGATCATCCATGAGCCAGGGCCAAGGGCAGCTCATTTATAAAGAGGGAAAACAGGAGGGGCCCAAGGACAGAGCCCTGGGGGACCCCACAATTAACCTGAGAGGGCTCAGAGAGGGCCTTGTTGAACTCAGTATACTGCTGTCTGCCCGAGAGGTAATTAGCAATCCAGGCAAGGGCAGGGGAGGAGAAGCCAAGGGACAGGAGAAAGGAGCACAGGAGTGCATGGTCAACCTGGTCAAAGGCTTTTGAGAGATCCACGAAGATGGCTCTGGTCAATTTGCTGCAATCTGCAGCAGCCCTGATCTTGGAGGTGACAACGACTAGGGCAGTGGAGTTGCTGTGCCCTTTTCTGAAGCTGTTTTGTGCAGGGGAGAGTACATCATGGATCTGTAGGTAGTGCGTGAGCTGTGAGGTAAACCACCTTTTCAAGAAGCTTGCTGATCACTGACAGGATCATTATAGGGCAGTAGTTCTTGAGATCTTTAGGGTCATCCTGTTTAGGAACAGGGATGACTTTGGCCATTTTCCAGATGTCTGGGATGATACCCGAGGTTAGTGATACATTAAAGATGTGGGTGATGGGCTGGGCTAGGATAGTTGCCCCTAGACTGAGTAGTTTGGGCTCAAGGCAGTCATACCAAGCACCAGTGTGAGGGGAGAGACCAGCAAGGAGCTTCTGGGTCTCCCTTGACAGAGATGACCCTGAGGTAGAAGGGCAGTCTATTCCCACTTGGGGGGGGTCCTGGTCCTTAGGATCATGGAGCTGGTAGGGGAGAGTTGGCAGGTCAGTGAACAGGGAGTAAAAGATGCATATCAGTGACCTGAACTCTGGTGGACCCTCCAACCATGTTTTTAATGTTCTGCCAGAAGCTCCTCATGTTTCTGGCTGAGGAGAGTAGGGCAGATTGACAGAACTCATTCTTGGCAGAGCGGATGGCTCTTTTGCATGAGTTCCTCAGCTGTCTGTACTCAAGGAGGGCTGTACTGGAGGGGGAGGCCTTGTATCTCGCTGAGCATTTGTCCCTTTACTTCATAAGGGAACAAAGGCTTCCATGGATCCACTTTGTGACAGTGCCCCTCACCCTCCTTTTAGTGAGGGGAGCATGCTTGTTTTGCAGGGGAGTAAAGACAGCCAGAAAGTTATCAAGGGCCCCCAAGGCATCTTTTGTGGCAGTGACCTGAGACCAGTCTGCTTGTTTTAAGTCAGCAAGGTAGTCTCCAACATTGAGTTTGGAGTAGTCCCTCATCTGGATCACTTTGCAGGGGATTCTGGGAGGTGAGATGCCCCATATACAGTAGATGGGAGAGTGATCCAAGATAACATCAGGGAGAATACCGCTGGAGACAACTCTATCTGGTCTATTGCTCAGCACCCAATCAATGAGGGATCCCTTGTCTCCACGTGCAAAGGGTCTTGTGGGTTCAGTAATTAGTTGGCTGAGGGTGAGACCAGCCAGCAGGGGCTCATATTGCTGGATGTTGTGGCACACCCAGTTGAGGTTGAAGTCACCGAGGACTAAAACCTCATTCAAGCCAACTCTGGGACTGAGGCTGTCGAGGAGGGAGGAGACCCCTAGCACTCCAACTTTAGGAGGATTGTAGGCACAGATCAGGTGTACCTTTTTGGTGTTGCCTAGCAGGAGAAGGGCATGCAAGAACTCACAAGTATGGGTTGGGTGTGTTGTATGTCCTATGTCAGATACATTTAAGTGCATCTTATAGTATAGCAGCACCCCACCCCCTCGCTTGTTCTCTACTCTGTCTTGTCGAACAAGGTTGAAGCCTGGGAGGGCACATGCAGAGTCTGGGGTGTGGGGCTTCATCCAGGTTTCTTTCACACATAATATATGGGCTGTAATGTGCCACCCAGGCTGTTAGCTCTTCTAGGTTAGCTAGCAAGCTACGTACGTTCAGGTGTGCCAATTTCATGCCTTTGGCAGATAGCCAGTCAGGGAGGACTTCGGAGAGGGCCTGGCAACCAGTGGACCAGGGTTTTGGGCTGAGGCCCCAGCCATACTGTGAAGAACAGAGCAACCACTCAGAGGCGGCATCCTGTCTGGCCATGGGGGGGGGTGAGAGTGGATTTGTTCTGTGGCAGTGCCCTATCACAAGATGTTGGGTGATTAGGTAACGTGCCTTTGGTAAGTCTACTCAGGGCTACAATACAGGGACCGGCAGCTCAGGAAGGTGGTTAGTGGGTAAGAGGTCACTCTGGGATAGGAAGCCCTAATTGATTACCTAGCTCCAGTTTATAAAAACAGTAGGTAGCTGCTTCAGGCTCCAGAATTACTATACATGCACATGTGGAATTAACTGGCTCTAATTTTTATAGCACAATAGGATGCTGTTCCTAGCTCCAGAATTGCTACACATGCACAGGTTAATCAGACAGTATTTAGTTAAGTTAATAGCTCTGGTAAAAGCAGGGTAAAGCTTCACATGCACATTTGTTAGGGTACATTTATTTTAACAGCAAACATGGCACTGAGCCAAACTGAGGAGGAGAGTGTCATAGGCACCCCCGGGCTAGTGGGAGGAGCTAGGGAGCATTTAAGGGGAGGAGGGAATGGGCCTGGTTGGCAGGAGAAATTTCACCTTCCACGTCCCGAAGCAGCACAGCAAAAGTGGGTCCCAAAGTCAAAGTCACTTTTTCTTTTTTTCTAAGTCCTGAAGATGGCCAGGGGAGGTCCGCCCAACCACAGCAACCAGCCGGCGCCTCAGACTCCGGGTCCCGATGACAAAGAACAGTCCATTTCAGGAGGGGGGACCCACTGTAGAAGGGTCTTCCTCACCTCCCTCGGCCCCACACAGTAGGCAAGAATGAGCCGCGGGGCTCAGTGAGCAGCCTTAATCTAGGCTGGGTGATCGTCACAGCAGACAGGGAGTCAATCGGGCGCTGGTGTAGTTTTCAAACATTGGCGCCAAAAGCTCCTCCACCACACCGCCAGAATGTAGGGAATTTCACCCTCCATGACCATGGGAGAGCAGCCCCGGGTCCCAAAGTCAAAGTCACTTTTTTTCTTTTTTTCTAAGTCCTGAAGATGGCCAGGGGAGGTCCACCTGACCACAGCAACCAGCCGGCACATCAGACCCCGGGTCCCGATTGCAAAGAACAGTCCATTGCAGGAGGGGAAGCCCACTGTAGAAGGGTCTCCCTCAGCTCCCTCAGTCCCACACAGCAGGCCTTTTCTACTGACAAATTTTATGTTTCTTTGTTTCTATGTTTCATTACAAAACAAGTTTATTTATGTTAAGTAAAGTCTAAATATTATTAATAGGAAACATGGATATTCAATTTATTAAAAGCCTTATGAAGTTACTTCAAACTATAGTCAGAACCCAAGGATGAAAATTAAGAGAGATGTACATATTCATGTTGAAAATCAGATAAATTTTTATAATAGTAAAGATAATAAGAAATCTTAAGATGCTAATTCTTAGAACCATGTCTTGGCCAGTACCTTTCCCTTCAAAGCAACAGATACTTAGATCTTAGGTTTTTAAAGGGTAGAAGTGCACCTGATGGCAATTTGAGTCTACCCCCCACCTACACAATGGTAATGAATGTACCCTCCCAGTTATCCACATGAGTGTCTAGCCTTTTTAAAAACATTCAGTACTGGGAGCATCTACTAATTCTTGTGGCAGCCCATTCCATAAAGTAATTACTCTCTGTGTAAAAAGTGCTCCCCTCATATTAGTCTTGTATGGGCAGACTAGATGGGCCTGTCGTTCTCTATCTGCCGTCAGTTTCTATGTTTCTATGGTCTCCCATCGATTTGTTTCTTATGCCTCCTAGTATTATGTTCAATTTTCCTTTTATTGAATCCCATATCTGCCAATACATAGTTGATGATTAAATGAAACAATAATAGGCCTTCAGGTTTCCCTTGACTCTCCTCCTCTTTAGGCTGTGTAGACCTAGCTATTCCAGTCTTGTTTTGTAATCTTTATCCCCCAAGCCATGGACCACATCTGTAACTCTTTTCTGGGTCCTTTCCATCTGGTGGATTCCCCCCTTGGTATGATGACCAGAACTGGGAATAATAATCCAGGTGGGGTCTGGCCAAGTATTGATAAATGGGAATGAGCATGTCTTTGTGATGGTGATAACATTTTTCTATAGCCGGCCTGGTGGTGCTGAGGGTTGAGGCACTGGATCTGCACCTCGCGCTACACCGGCAATCCGGGTTCGGGAATGAGCCTGGGCCACCAGGGGTTGGCAGGGGAGAGAGAGGATCGAGCATCTGGAGAACTGCTCTCCTCTCTCGGGGGGGGGGGATCCAGACATCTGACTGTCACTGCAGCAGCCCCCGGTGGTGACCGGAGGCACTGCAGTGCCTAGGGCATGGCAATGGGGGACGCAGAGCCGCAGCAGATGTGCCTGGTTTCGTTGCACGTCCGAGCTCTGCCAAAGGGGAGGAGGGAGGGGGTGTAACTAAGAAAAAATCCCCTTTCCCGGGGATAGGTGACAGCACCACCCTCTCAGCCACACTCCAATGGCTGGACTCACTCAACTCCTGGGCCCAGCCCAGCCCGAGTTCTAGACAGAGCGCCCTGGGGAGATAGGGTGGCCCAACCTCAGGGGGCTCAGAGCTGAGGGGATAGCCAGGCTGGTGCCAGGAGAAGAGGAGATTCAGGCCTGGAGGTAGAGCTGAGGGTAAGTGGATGCCCGAAGGATTTCCCCGGGACCAAAGCGGAGCTAGAAAAAGAATTGTAAAAAAAAAAAAAAAAAAAAATACATTTTCTTTATACATCCCAGAATTCTGGAGGCTTTTGCCACAGCCATCTTTTTGTTATTCCTAAAGGTAAAATTAGACTGAATAATAATCTTCAAGTCCTTCTCCTCAGTTACTGCCTTAAGTTCAATTCCCCACAGTTTGTATGTAGTGTAAGCATTATTTTTGCCTACGTGTAGTACCACACATTTTTCTGGTTTAAATTGCATGCCCCAATTTCCTGCCCACTGGTCCAGGCGAGCCAGGTCTCACTGGGAACCGTAAAGCTCTGCACTTGTGGAAGGAATCAGGCAGACTTAGGTCATACTTAATAAAATTTTATTTTGGTAGCAAACAGAGTCCTGGCTAACACTCAAAGCCCCAGTGCTTCAACCCAACAGGGTCTTCCTCAGGGATTGGGTCTAGACCAGAGCAGACATACACCCAATTTAAATGCAATAGTTAAAGAGACATACAATCTCATAAAATCCCTGAATCAGTAAAAAGTGTACAAAATCAAAAAAAGATTAAATGAAAAATTAGGGGACAGAGACCAAATTATTATTCCACAATATGACATTGGACTAGAAAATAAAGGTCAATTGCAAATGCATGCAAGCTATAGCCCACAACAGGGCATGAGTGTATTGTGCATTAATACACACTCCAGGTAAGTTGTGAGGTATGAGGCTGAAGGCCGAGTATCCTCCAACCACCTGGGAAGTGCATTAATGCCAAATACACCCAAGCCCTGGAGTGTATTATTGCACTTATAATATGAATTGATTTGTACCTGAAAAAAATATTTAGAAACACTTTAAATTCATGATTCAGTGATTTTATTCTTCCACAACTTAAAGAAGTTTCAAAGTTAACCATTGTCACATTCATTTTTTATGATTCATTTATTCTTCTTTTGTTTTGAGTCAATTTGATTTATGATGTCATGCATCATTCAAAAGTAAAACAAGGAAGCATTTTTTTTTCTTAGTACTACAGCCAGCCCGAGTCATCAACTACCTATAGTAAACAGTGTGAAACTTACAAACATAGTGAAAGTGCAGTCAGGTGCTAGATCAGAAATGGTAAGTATTTCACTGCCATAACTTTGGCAAATTGTATTGAAAACTACAACACAGATGGAACCTTTTTTTACCAATTATACAGCACTTTGAATTATCAACTATCTGCAGATGGAGGTTTTAACTGTACGTACCGTTAAAGTGCAAAGAGCTGCACTAACAAGTGGAAAGCAATTTTTGTCAGCTTTTATAAACATGCTTTTTAAAGGGTCTATGTGATAATGGCGAACGTCTAAAGGTGATCACAGTTATCACACAGTCAGAGTGCCGAAAACCTTTTTGGCACTCTGACAACCCCGGCACACAGGACAACGGTGCCAGGAGATTTTTCTAATGCTTTCTGTGGGGGGGGGACTGCACCTCCTACTTAAGGATTCTCAACTCCATGGGGTGCATGTCGGGGAGGAAACCATTAAAAAATAGCAGTTCAGGCCGGTGCAATAAAATTGCACCAGCACTCAGACCCAAACCCGATACCTCACCCACCCCAACCACTAGCCAACCCTCAACACCATGACACAGCTCAACCATCCACCACAGCACTACCCCCATAGCCCCTCCACCCCCTCCCAGCCCACTCTCGCCATGCTTGCCCCCCAGCACATACACATAGCGACATCCTGTCACCCAGTTTGCCCACCCCCTCATCTGGTCACCCTCCCATCGCCGTGAGGGATTGTGCCAGGAAGGAGTCGCCGTTATGGACGGCGCCCTTCCCCATGCACCCACCTTGCGGGTTACCCTTTTTAAAAGGAAAACACAGAAATTTTCTTTAATCAGTTCTATGGCAGTTCGTTCAAAGTATCAACTAGCTGCAGCTCAAGGTATCAACTGTAGATTCCAGTAAAGTGCAAGGAGCTGCATTAATAATTGGAAATTACGTTTTTTTTTTAACTTTTACAAACAGTACTTTGTTTCATAAGTTTAACAGTACTTGCTACGGCAGTGATCATATTTTTACTGTTATTTAGATGGGCTCTCACTGAAGTGCTTTTAGAATATGATACCTTTTTTAGCAGGAGAACATAAAGGCAGGGATTCTACTTCATGACAGATGAGGCTTTATGTGACATAATAACAAGACTGACATGGCAACTGGTAATGAATGGTCAGGTGACACTGTCTGACCAATGAATTTGTTAGATTTCATGCTTCTGTTAATGCTCACTTTATAAATTCCATTAATTACCTGTGCCAAAGCAAATTAAGAATTAAAGTAAAGGAGAGACCTGGATAAGGAGGAGGAAAACGAGGAAGAAGAGCTGCAAAACTCAACACTATTTATTCATAGAGTATTTTAAAGTTGTGCTAAAAAGTGTTGAGTGAAAAATTTAATTGATAAGGAGTACATTTTTAATATAAAAAAGCACAAGAGAAAAAAAAATACTATTAGGAAGGAAACAGGGTGGAGGAATTACACATAGAATGGAAAAGCAACTAAGTTGTGTAGTGAAATGTAAAAAGAGGGAGAAAAAAAATGATTCCCAAACGAGACAGACATTGAGAACAGAGAAAACACACGATGTGAGAAGTTTCCTTCCCTAGTACAATATAATATTGGACTTGATCTGTAACCAAATGGGATTCACCAAAAAGGATCTCTCTCCACTTGGAAATTTTTCAGATATCTAGAGGTCCAAGGGTATTTCTCCAAAGAGATGCAAAGTTCCCCAAATGAATTTCAACCTGAAAGAAAAAAACAAATAAAGAAAGCTAAGGTCAAATTCAAATACAAATATTCAGCAAATCATGAAATTACAAGTAAGATGCAAAATCAACTTCATCATTCAACCCTCCTGTAAATGCAGTCCTAAGAGTAACAATCCAATTAGTTTCTTTCTGTGACAGACTACAGACTCTGTGCTATCCTTTCGGATGTCTGGCTATGTGTTCTAGTAACATGAAGCACATTCAATCTGAGTTTGAATGATGGGCTTCAGCAAAGTTGGCCCCCAAGATATTATGAGCATTGCCATTAATCATGGCCCTCACATGCTTCTGTGTGAGTACCTTGGCAGGTCTGGTGGTTCTTCTCTCATAACAGAGACCACAGTCACACCAGCGTGCATAAACCACAAAAGGTGAAAAAGTCTGTGATATCAAAACTATCATTGTTACATAGAAACATAGACTTTGATGGCAGATAAGGACTGCTTGGCCCACCTAGTCTGCCCATTTCCCTACCTAGAGGATACGCTGCAGATCCTATTTAACCAACAGCCTATTTCTTCCTACCCCCCACAAAAATTGCCTTATGTCTGTCCAACGCATTCTTGAATTCTCCCACAATTTTAGACCCCACAACCTCCTCAGGAAGGCTGTTCCATGCATCCACAACCCTCTCTGTGAAAAAATACTTCCTCACATTGCCCCGAACCTTCCCCCCTCTATCTTCAAATTGTGTCCCCTTGTTCTTGCACATCTCTTTTTCTGAATGATGCTACCCTCTTGGACTTTTTGTTGATTCCACTGAGGTACTTAAACATTTCTATCATGTCCTCCCTCTCCCTCCTTTCCTCAGGGGTATACATATTAAGCTCCTTTAGTCTCTCCTCATATGGCTTCTCTTGCAGACCCTGCACCATTTTAGTTGCCCTCCTCTGAACTGCCTCCATTCTGTCTATGTCCTTGTGGAGATGGGGTCTCCAGAACTGGATGCAGTACTCCTGATGGGGTCTCACCAACTGTCTGTACAGGGGGGGTAACAACTTCCTATTTTTCTGCTGGTGATGCCTCTCCTTATCATCCCAGTATCCCCCAGCCCTCCCTACTGCCTTCTCACATTGCTTGCTAACCTTAAGGTCATCTGATATGATTACCCCAGGCCCTTTCCATTTTGTTGTTGTTACTACCCCCATTGTGTAATCTTCCCTGAGTTTTTGTTTCCCAGGTGCATTATTTTGCACATCTTTGCATTAAATTCATGCTGCAATACTTCTGACCATTCCTCCAACCTTGCCAAGTCCCTTCTCATCCTTTCCACGCCTCCTTGTGTGTATCAACCCTGTTGCAGATCTTTGTGTCATCTGCAAAGAGGCATACTTTTCCTTCCAGTCACTCTGCAATGTCACTTATAAAGACATTAAAAAGGACTGGACCCAGTACTGAACCCTGCGGTACCCCACTAGTAACCCCTCTTTCTTCAGAGTGGACTCCATTTACAATTACTTTCTGTGTCCTGTTGTCCAGCCAATGTTTTACCAAGGCTACTACCCTGGGACCCACTCCCAGGCTGGTTAATTTGACTATTAATCTTTTGTGTGGAACTGTATCAAATGCCTTGCTAACGTCTAGGTAGGACATACACTTTGGTCAGCCAGTCAAAGAAATCAATTAGATTTGTCTGACACGACCTTTCCGCTGTGAGCCCATGCTGCCTTGGGTCCTGTGCCCCATTCCATTGGCCTCTAGGTACTCAACAGTTCTTTCCTTCAGAAGTGATTCCATCACTTTCCCTACCACAGAGGTCAAACCGGCAGGTCTGTAGTTTTCTGCCTCTGTCTTGGTGTCACTTTTGTGAAGGGGAATCACATCTGCCTTCCTCCAATCTTCAGGTACTACACCATCCTCCCATGATTTGTTAAAAAGGGTAGTCACTGGTGTCATTAGTTCTCTGCTTAATTCTTTTAGAATTCTGGGGTGAATTCCATCTGGCCCCATTGCTTTGTCCACCTTCAGTTTTAGGAGTTCTTTCAGAACCCTTTCTTCTGTGAAAGGACTGGGATCGACTCCCCTATCCAGAGTGCTTCTGTCAATTGGATTAAGCACGTCCACCACCTCCTCTTTTGTGAATACTGAACAGAAGTATTCATTCTGTATCCCTGCTTTTTCACTGTCCCTCTCTGTTAACCCACTGTCCATTCTATTCAGCCTCACTTCTTTGTAAATCTATTCCCAGTACATGTGTATTTACAGATATTACACTTGCCACATTTAAAAAAAACCTTTGAGTTTAGTACCCTCTTCTTGTGACGTGGCTGTGAAGTGACTATGCCCTTACTAAAGGTCAGCCTTGGTTTGGGGGCACTGTTGTCCTTTAGAACTGAGTCAGTAAGCAGAATTGGTCAAAGTTTATGTATAATCCCACCCACTCTTCCAGCTAAGGAATTCAATTCTGTAAAAAAGTTCACTACCTGATTAACAGTTTGCCTGTTTTCAGTATTCCTGTTTTTATACTTGAGGGTTAAAAGGTCATCTCTATTAAGGCTAATTGCCTTCTGTAGAGCTTCATCTAAGGCAGTAGTGATGCAACCCCTCTCCAAAAATGTGTTTTTTAATGACTTCATCCCCCAATATTGATTAAATCTATCTTCTGTAGGAACATTATGTGTCTCTGGTAGATTTGCTCAGATGAAAATTCTTCATGGACCAGGTGAAGTCATTAAAAACTACATTTTTGGAGACGAGTTACAGCCCTACTACCTTAGATGAAACAGTCCCTAGTCTATCCTCTACCGGAACAGCCAGATCACCCTTGTCCTGAATCTTTCTGTACCCCTTCCCAGCACAGCTCTCACCTTTGTTGCTCCTCTCGTCCTCTTTGAACTACTACAGCACTTACCCTTAGCTATCATACCCACTGTGTCTCCATCTCAGCTCCCCTATTTACTCTCTTAGCTCAGTCTTCTGTTCTCTTTCTGTAAGTATTTTACCCTACCTCTGTTCCCCACTACAGTTTTCCCAGTTCATTCTCCTAGTTCGGCTGTCGTATTCGTTGAATCTTTTTATCTCATCCTACCTCTACTCTGCCTGCTCTCTCTGCCTAATCCTGTTATTATTTATTACAGTCATATCAATATACCTACTGCCAGTTCTGTTACCTGTGTTCTTGCCTCAACCTAAACTCTCCATGCTTGGAATTGTATCTGTACAATACTATCTCTTGCCTGTGATTTACCGTACTGCATATTTGCACTATGTTTATTTATTGTATGTTAACGGCCTCAGATCAGGTATTGAAAATGTTTCATGAAACTATACTTTTCTAGATGATTACTATTTGCTGTATATGCTGTATGTTGTCCTTTTATGTATCAGGACCTCCTTGTGAATGAGCCTGCTCAGTGAAGTATTTCCTGCAATGAACTTGAACTTGAAACCGGCAATATGCTAATCATGGAGTGACCTTTGTTACAGAATTTAATCCCTTAGCTGGACGAGAGGGTGGGATTATACATAAACACTGACCCAGTCTACTTCCTGACCCGGTTCTAAAGGACAACATTGCCTTCAAACCAACATTGAGCTTTAGTAAGGGCAGATGTAGTGGTGACAGAATAACTCATAGTCACTTCACTGCCACTACACAAGAAGAAGGTACTAACTGGCTTATTAGGAAACCCAAAGGATTTTTTTTTAAGTGCAGCATGTGTAACATCTGTAAATACACATGTACTGGAAATAGATTTACAAAGAACAATGATAGTTTTGATAGAAACATACAGTAGAAAAATAGAATTTGACGGCAGATAAAGACCACTTGACCCACCTAGTCTGCCCATTTTCCTTACCTGTTTCATATACCACAGATTTTAAATGATCTGCGGATTTCCTCTTTCCCATCGCTAGAGTTCTTTTATGTCTGTCCCATGTGTTTTTGAATTCCCCAACCATTTTTGCCTCTACAATCTCTGCCAGGAGGCTGTTCCTTGGATCCACCACCCTTTCAATGAAAAAATATTTACTCACATTACCCCTAAGTCTACTCCCCTCTATTTTTATATCATGCCCGCTTTTTCTGAAATATCTTTTTTTTTTTAAATGCTACCCTCTTGTACCTTATTGACACCACTGAGGTATTTGAAAATCTTAATAATATTACCCCTCTCCCTCCTCTCCTCCAGGGAATACATCATCAGATCTTTAGATAATCAGATATGATTACTCCCAGCTCCCTTTTCTGTTTGGTGACCATCGGTACCCCCCCCCCATCATGTTCTCTTCCCCTGCATTTCTGTGCCCATAGTGGCACTCCTCAAGCTTGCTTAGGTCTCTTCTCATTTTCTCTACTCCTCCTGGAGTGAAAACCCTGTTGCAGATCACTTTAGAAAAAGTCAAGCACCCACCACCAAATATAATAAAGGATGCTGCTCTCTGGAAATGTATTTAAGTGCCCAAAATTTATTCAGAGTGCCACACAATACCTTGATGCATTTCAGATATCAATCCTTTATCAAAAGGCTAATGATGTTACAAACCAGTCACCTTATATACACATCAATCCAATGACGTCATAACAGTGCATTCATCTGTATTTCCATTCAAAAATATTTTAAAACTTCATTCTTTTAATAAATACATATTAAAAAAAGGAATACATTAATTACAATCTACATTATAAACGCTACAACAAATCAATTTTGCATTTCTTGACTTTTTTTGTTTCACTTCTGTAGAAATCTTGAAAAAATATCCGATGTATATTTGCTGAAGAGATAAACGCATGGCAATTTCAACTTTAATTAGTTTCAACTATTTATAACACATTCTTACATATTATAAATATCAACACAGCAATTCAAAATATTTAAATTATTTTCTTATTCAAATACATATTTTGTCAAATAATATTAACAGTCCATTTGCAAAATGTTATTTCAAATATGGCATAACATCAAACATTCCATTAAGACCAGGATATTTACATGCTTGTAATGTATAGATCCAGTAACCCTCTCTTTTTTTAATTAAATTGTCAAAGTTCCCACCTCTTGGATTCATACACACTTTATCAATAGCTCTAAAAGAGAAACAGTGTGTTAGTGGGATTGAAGAGCTGTTCACATGTAAAGCCGTCGCGTACTTCAAATCAGCATTTTTAATTGCTCTGCAGTGCTCTGCGATCCTATTTTTAAATTTTCTCTTGGTTTTACCAATATAAAAAACACCGCAAGAGCACATTGCAGATCTTTGTGTCGTCTGCAAAAAGACACACCTTTCCTTCCAGCCCATCTGCAATGTCACTTATGAAGACATTAAAGAAGACTGGCCCAAGCAATGATCCCTGCGGGACCCTGCTGGTCACCTCCCTCTCTTCAGTTTGAACTCCATTCACCACCACCCTCTGTGTCCTATTGCTCAGCCAATTTATGGTCCAGTTTACAACCCTGGGACCCACTTCCAGGCTGCCCAGCTTGTTTACTAGCCTCCTACATGGGATGGTGTCAAAGTCCTTGATGAAATCCAGGTAGGTCACATCCAGCGCCTATCCCTGATGCACCTCCCTAGTCACTCAGTCAAAGAAATCTATCAAATTTATTTGACAAGATCTTCCCACTGTGAATTCATGCTGCCTCAGATCATGTGCTCAACTGGATTCAAGATATATCACAAACCTTTCTTTTAGTAGTGATTCCATTACTTTCCCCATCACCGAGGGCAGGCTGACTGGCCTGTAATTGCCAGCCTTCTCCCTGCTCCCCCTTTTGTGGAGAGGGACTACATTCACCCTCCTCCAGTCCTTTGGTACCACACCTATTTACAGCGAACCATTGAACAGGGCCATTAGACATGCTGCCAGGACCTCCCTGAGTTCTATTAATACTCTGGGATGTATTCTGTCTAGCCCCATTGCCACTTTCAGATTAGCGAGTTCCCTTAAGACTCTCTCCTCCTTAAATGGACTGTGTCCACCTCCCTCCCATGGGTGCTTCCATCACATAACTTTGGTCCCTCCCCTTCCCCTTCTTCTGTGAGTACTGAACAAAAATACTTGTTCAGGATTTCTAATTTTTCTTGGGCCCCCTCTGCACACTTCAATCCTTTCCTTTTTAGTCTCACAATCCCACCCTTTGCCTTTTTTCTTTCACTAACATACCCAAAAAAGTTCTTGTCCCCTTTTGTTATTGCCTGGGTTAATTTTTCTTCTGTCTGCACCTTTGTGCTCATGACTGCTTTCCCTGCCTCCCTCTGCTTTTCCAGATACAGTTCCCTGTCTTCTTCCCTCTGTGTTTCCTTGTGCCTCCTGAATGGCACCCTTTTCACCCTTACCTTCTCAGCCACTTCCTTTGAGAACCATAGTAGTTTTTTCTTTCTCTTTGTTTTGCTTACTTGCCTAATGAAATGGCTTGTTGCTTCTGCTATGGCTCCCTTAAGATGCTCCCACTGTTCCTCCACCCCCCCTTTTCTCCTTACCTGCCAGTGATTTCCTAAGATATTCCTCCATCTTTGCAAAGTTGGCTCACCTGAAATCCAGGATCCTTGCTTTCATGTGGTTTGACTCTTCTGCTGTTCTCACATTGAACCACACCATACTGTGATCACTTGATCCCAGATGGCTCCCCACTTTTACATTTGTAATTCTGTCCCAGTTGGTGCGTACTAGGTCCAAAGTCGCTCACTCTCGGGTGGGCTGCGTCACTAGCTGTCTTAGGCACACCTCCTGCAGGGCTTCAAGGATGTCTCTGTTCCTGGCTGAGGCTGCAGCCTGGTTGCTCCAATCCACATCCGGCAGATTGATGACTCCTACCAGCAGCACCTCCCTTTTAACTATCACTCTGTGGATGGCTTCTACAAGTACCCTGTCCAGCTCTTCCCCTTGTGCGGGAGGTCTGTAGATCACACCAGTGCAAATGGCAGTGCCATTTCCCATCCCCAGGGTGATCCACAATGCATCCTACTCTTCCTGCATTCCCTGTACCACAGTTGCCTTAATTCCTTCCCTGTTGTAGATAGCTACATCTCCTACCTTTTTACCCACCCTGTTCCTCCTGAATAGAGTACAACCTGGTATTGTCATATCCCAGTCATGGTTCCCCATGAACCACGTCTCGGTAGCAGCGGCAATGTCCAGGTCCACCTCAGCCATCAGTGCCACTAGGTCTGGAATTTTGTTTGCCAGACTGAGAGCATTTGTACACATGGTCGCCCAATTTTTACTGCCTCCTCTGCTAATAACTCCTCAGCTATCCCCATGTCTTTCCTCCATACCCAGCTTGTCCTTTCTCCCATTCTGCTTTTTTTTCTGCATTTTTACCTATTTTGGTTTTATTTATATTTGACGATCTCTCAACCTCAGTATCCTGTCTGCTGTCTATATCATTTTGTGTCGGGGGGCTGTTTGCTTTGCCCAGCTTGTTTCTGCCACACTCCTTGGCCAGTTTAAATGCTTGCTGATAAAAAATTTAAACCTCCCACTGAGGATCCTGGTTCCCCCCAGATAGATGCAGGCCTCACCCTTATACAGGCTTGCATGCCTCCAGGTAGAACCCATCCCTAATGAAGCCAAATCCTTCACTCCGCACATGCCCTTCAGTCATGTGTTGAATTTCTTGGGGTGGAGTACCCTGTTCTTCCCTTGTCCTTGATGGGTAACACCTCTAAAAAGGTTACAGAGTGTGCCACCTGTCTAAGAACCCTCCCCAACTACCTGTACTGCTCCTATGCTACTCTAGCCTCACCACTTGCCAGGTCATTCATCCACAGGTGGATTATAACATCTAGCTCATGCTCCCATTCTGCTACCCCAGTGATCCTTAGAATGAGCTGACCATCTCTCCAAGCCATAGTGCCACACAGGCACTTGACCTCCCTCACTCACTCCCTCCCCTCCTGGCCCCCTGTCTACCCCCTGATATTAGAGTCCCCCACCAGGAGTTGCTTCCTCCTCCTCCTCCAGGGTCCTCTACCTCCAACTCTAGGGTCTCCACCATGGAGGACCCCCCACATCCTCCTTGGCTACCACTGCAGGTGCCTCTCTGGGACAGTCTCACCCTGCCAGAGCAGCACAGGAGTTATGGAGTGGAGCCATAGGAGGGATGTGTCTCTTCCCCACCACCCTCACCCTTCCCAAGCCCAACATCATCCAGCCACTCCTCTTCCTTGGCAACCGTTGAGGCAGCGGAGGCAGACTTGGTGGTCCCTGGGTGGGGTAGGAGGTCCTCCAAATCATGGCTAACTTGGTCTGGAGATGAGCAACCTCTGCCATCAGCCCAGAGAGGTGCCTGCAGAGAGGACAGCACCACAGCCTCCAGAGATTCACCCTGAAGACTGTCACCCCACAGCCACTGCACTGCACCACTCCCATCATGTCTATAAGTCACCTTCCTGCTTTAGGGCATTGTTTTTCTCTCTCTCTCTCTCTCTTCTCCTCTCTCTCCTCCTTTCTCTACTTTCCTTCAGTAGAGCAACACCCTTGCTTAGTTGCCTTTGTGTTCTGTAGCTGTTTCTATGTTTTCCAGCGAACCCTCCCTTCCTGCCTCCACAAGACATATCTATCTGCTGCCAATCACTCCCTAGAACCTATAAAAGTGGAGTTAACCCTGGGTGGGTAGAGGGGTGGCAGCGAGGGCAGTATCGATTGTGTGTTTGTGTGTGTGTGTGTGTGTGTGTGTGTGTGTGGTGCCCCCTCTTCCCCATTCATCGCTTTGCTGCTGCCAGCCAAACACCCTGTAGCAACTCATTTTTTGAGGGCACTAAACCTCTCTCAGCTCTCCCACCCACCCAGATGAACACCTGTTTCACAGGACTTCCTGAATCTACTCACCCCAAGATTAATTTCTTGACCTAGTTTCCTCCACACCACCTATTACAATTTAAAACCCAGGTTTCAAGGTAACCCAGTCACTGGCTACCAAGTTTCAAAGTGCCCCAACTGCTGCTTACAGATAATTTCTTTCCACTTACCCTGCTTCTTTCAAAAGAAAGAGAAGTATACAGTAAATGAATATCAATATGCCTTTAAAGTAAAGCTAGGTGCTTTCACTCCGCTCTATCAGCAAACTCTGGTCTTCTACCTCAGGACCCCAACTAGCTTGACCTTCTAAATCTTCCTTTTGTTAGAAGGCACTAAGCCTCTCTCAGATCCTTCCCCCAATTAAACACCTGATTCACAGGACTTATTGAATCTATTCACCCCAAGATTAAGTTGTTGACCTAGTTTCCACCATGCCACCTGTTACAAATTAGAATCCAAGTTTCAAGGTACCCAGTCACTGCCTACCAAGTTTCAAAGTGCCCCAACCACTGCTTACAGATCTTTTCTCCCCACTTACCTTGCTTCTTTCAAAAGGAAGAGAAATATAAATAAATATTATTATATGCCTTTAAGAAAGGGCTAGTTGCTTTCACTCCACTCTTTCAGCAAACTCTGGTCTTCTGATTTTACAGACTTTTCCACCTTTTGTGGTTTATGCATGCTGGTGTGACTGTAATCTCTGCTGTGGGAAGAACCACGACCTGCCAAAGTACGCATACAGGAGCAAGTGAGGGCCATTATTAAGGGCAATGCACATAATGCCTTGGGGGCCCACTTTGCTGAAGCCCATCATTAAAAACCAGATTATATGCACTTCATGTTGGTGTTAGAGCACGTAGCCTGACATCCGAGGGGAGAGGACAGCCTCTTTAGTCTGTCACAGAAAGAAACTAAATGGCTTGTTACTTTTAGGACTGCATTTCTAGGAGGGTTGAATGATGAAATTGATTTTGCACCTTTTTATAATTTCATGATTTGCTGAATATTTTTATTCGACTTTGACCCTAGCTTTCTTTCTTTTTTATTTCTAAATTTTCATTCAGGTTGGAATTAACTTCGGGGATTTTGAATCATTTTGTTGAAATACCATTGGACCCCTACACATCTGAAAAATTTCCAAGTGGAGATCCTTTTTGGTGAATCCCATTTGGTTACAGACCAAATCCAATATCATATTGGACTGGAGAAGGGAAATTCTCATGTTGTGTTTTTTCATTGTTTTCTATCTTTATCGCCCCGCTTTTCTTGTTATTACACAACATAGTTGAGTTTGAATTTTATGTATAATTCCCCCACCTGTTTCCTTCCTAATTGTACTTTTTCTCATGTGTTTTTTTATATTAAAAATTCCCCCCTATCAATTTAATTTTTCAATCAACATTTTTTAGCACAACTTTGAAATCATCTATGAATAAATAGGGCTGCTGGAATAGTGCAGTGGTTAGGGTCACTGCTTCTAGTGCAGTGGATCAGGGGTTCAAATCCTGCAACCCCACGTAACCCCAAAGGAGCTGAATAACTAACTGTGGTGTTGAGCTTTCGCCATCGGCAGCAAGCAGAGGGTCCAGGATTGGCCACATTGGCAGCTTGGGAGGTACAGCATGGTGGTAGCATCAGCAACTGGAAAATCCATAGGGATCCCACAGTCAGCAGCTACATTGGCAGCATAGGAGCAGAGGGTGGCAGCCACATTGGCAGCTTGAATAAGAGGACTGAACCAGGGACAGCTGCTTCCCAGCCTTTATGGCTTCTTGTCAGCAGTGGCAGCAAGGGAATTTGAGATGGTGGTCCCACAGAATGGGGTAAAAGGACAGGAATTCTGTGCTGGTCAATCAGTGGAGAGCAACAGGAGCCAGGGAGCCATAGTACAGTAATTTTTTTTAATCAGTCACTGATAATGCCAGCATATACAACGTACAACCTGTGAAATCTACACTTTCTCAGAATATATAATATTCATGGCCAAGCCCACATATTTAAGCCCACAAGTTAGCAAGGAATGTTTATCTCAGATATGTTTTAACATGAATGGCCAGTGTCAGCAGATAATAAAACTGACAGATTTATTTTAACTAAAAGAATCTTGGCATTTTATTTATTTTAATTAACATTTTTACCATATCTGATGCTTCACTTTTCTTGAGTGCTTTCACAAAATGTGAGCATACTCAAATTTTTTTTTTGCAACAGGGAATAGCATCCTTAGACACAGAATCAAATAGAATGCACTCACCTTGTTCTCAGCAGTTGCAATCCCTAAAAAATGCACTCGTACAGTAGTTCTCTGTAAAACAAATCAGGCTTTTTTATTTTGCATGTCCATGAAACAGTGCAAACAAATAGCATAGAGTGCAAACAGAAACCGAGCCAGACCACCAGCATTCTCAAAGGTGAATGCCTTCTAGACTTCAATTGCTCATAAGCAGACCATTTAAAGTAATAAAGCAATCAGTGTTGCTTGTTATGGGGCACAGAAAGGTTATCTAATAAAACAAAAGTGGTGATAAAGCGCCAATGCTACTTTTAGTTTAAAATATAGACAGGAATTCCCCATCAGTAAAGATTAATTTACCCACTTCATCACTTCCTTAACCCACTGAGAGGTCAGTGTGGTGCTGGAAAATGGCACCATCTGTACTCAACTGTAACATGTTGCTGATCAGCAATGTTTTTCCTAGTCTGGCCACCTAGTTGCAGGAGGTCTGGCTTGCATGGAACACAGCTCACCTCCACAGGAAGTGCAGTGCACTTCTTGTGGGCCACTGGGCTGCCAGCAGATGAGAACAGTAATGAAAATATGGGGCAGCCATATTTAACAGAGTACCTCTTTATTTTAAATCTGAAAAAAAAAGACAAGCAGACTAAACATGGTGGGGGATGGTCATTTTTAAAGACAGAAGAGAACAGGACAACTTCAATGGAATACAATACAAGGAAATATTGTAAGTACCAAAGTTGCACCGTAAAATTAACTTCTGCTTTAAGCGGATGCACTGTCTCCTTCCTTTTTAAACACTAGTCAGTGACCTCTGTGACATCATAGGCTGCTTGCCACATTACTGTTCTTCTTTTCTTTTTTGCGTTTTTATCACTGATGTTCCTTTTTGGCATATATCGTAGAATGCAATATGCATATATACTGGTTGTAAAGCATTTTCTATTTATTGTATGCCCATTTCAGAGGAGAATATTTTATCTTCACCCAGTCAGTTTATCCAGACTTATTTGAACTTGTTGTCTGTACCCTTCCAGCTCTGCATATTGCATTAACATCATTTATTATTAAAAAATAACCAGCATTTACTAGTAAGATTTTTGTAAAGACAATTATTATAAATTGCCTGTATTGGACCAGTGTTGAAAATTAATCCAGTGCATTGGTGATTAATCTTCAATTCACAAAGCAAAGGAATCACCAACAGGAAGGTTAGGCAGAAATTGTCCAATGGGATTGCTCTGATAAGAGAGCTTAGTTGTTTGCTGTATTCTCCAAGGATGGCATAACCAGCCATAGGTTTTCTGTAACCCTTTATCATTACAATTTGAGCCATTTCTCCAATCAAACAGACAGAGACAATCCTAATTTGCTTTTTCCACGTGTGTAAGCTTGATATTTATATCATTAAAATTCAGCCATCCTGTGAATTACTTAGCTTCTTCCTTAGTTCTCTGACACAGACCACATCATCAATAAAGCAATACCATGCTATGACATGGTCTGTATAATAATTTATGACTGGATTAAAAACAGTGGTTTGTTCATACACCCTTAAGAACTAAAATTCATAAACCAGGGCCATTCTAGCTGCCATAGCTGTACCACAGAATCACAAGCAGTAGTCATCATTAAATTCAAAAAAGTTATGACTTACAATGTAATCCAGTGCTGACAGGATAAAGTGAATCAGAATTTGTTCTACATCAGGGTGTTGTGATAACATGTAGCGACAAGCTCTAATATCCATATTATGGCAAATAAATGTTTACAAGCTTTCTATGTCAATGCCTAACCATAACTCTCATCACAAACAAATTCAGAAAACCTATGCAAAACATCCATGGTGTCTCTCACATAAGATCTTTGACACAGTGTAGCAGAAATATATCTGTAAATGCTCCCAAATTTTCTGTACATTACCCTACCCCTGGCAAAATTAGTCACCCTGGAGGATGCCTAGCATTTCTATTTATTTTAGGGAGGATATAAAAACCAAGCACCACTGACATTCAAGCAAAATAAACTGAAATTCATCTTCTGAGGTGAACCCCCCTTCTCAGAGCATTCTTCAGAAGCTCCAATAACTCTATTTTAAACTTAGACATGGGGTTTCCTTGTAGCTTTCTGTGTTATCAGAATTATTCTGCAGCATAATTGTGTTCTCATAATGTGGTTTGTTTATGATAAAATTGTTCCTACACTTATCAGCTGGCTTTACTTCTATATCTTTCATGATACATATATTTCTGAAAGCCAGTTATTCTTTTGGTTAAAAATTTTGGACAGGCCTCATCTTTTTGGTTTTTGTATAGCTCCACTATTTCAGTTCTCACTACTTTTTTTAAATATGACAAGGTTTTGGATCACAAGAAAACTTGGGATTTGCCTCTAAATCCTTTTCAGATTTATTTAAGATTCTCCCAACCTGCATCAAAAATATGTGTTTGTTCCACATGATCTCCTGACATACTTTCATTATATTCAAGAAATTCTGCAAGAGTATTCAGATTCTCCCTGTCCCTTTCACTTATTCCAATCTTATCTTGCTGATCCAAGCTGACTGTATTAGACTCCCCACTCAGGTGATTAATGGCTACCTAAATGCAACCAGTGGCTTTTACAACATATGTTCAAGTGGCCTGATAGCTACAAAGTTTTGGACTCCTAAACTGTACGAGAACATAACACAACCACATTTCAATGCATGTTAACCTTTACAAATTTTGACCTGGAATTCATTTGGTTACCACTTATGTGGCTTACTTTTTTACACATTTGATCTTTGTCATTGTTTATCTTACCAGCATATTTTGCAGATTTTCTCAGAAGTGCATCCCAATATCCTTTGATGCTTTTGACTTTGAAGTTCAGAACACAAGTGGCTTAGTGTCAGTCAGGTTTAGACTCTCTGGAGAGATCAAAGTTGTTAGTGGGGTGCCTCAAGTGTCCATTTGTGGTAAAAATTTCTTTGCCCTATATCTGCAAGATATGCATGTGGGACTGGCAAGCCATAGGCAAAGTCTTCAGATAACACCAAAATGGTGGGTCTGTTCTATGCTCAGATGACACAAATAAATTACAAGCCTACAGTATTTAAACCAATTGTACAAATGGGTAACCAAGTGGGGTATGAAATACAATACATCTATGGGTGTAGTGTTACACCTACATAATAGCAACAAATGCAAAACATGTGTATTTGGGGGCACACTACTACTAAAAGTAAATGAAGAGAAAGATCTGGGTGTACTGATCCAATTCAATTCAATTCACCAGTAACAACAATGTCACCAGTTTGATGGCATTAAGGATTCTGAGATGCATTAAGAGAAATGTTATTTGCTGACACAAAAAAATTCATTATTCCTATCTATGCATCATTGGTAAGGTACACTTGGACTACTGCTCCCAGTTTAGGTTACCATGTCATAAAGGAGATATAAACACTTTAGAAACCAACCCTGGAGCCCTTATGGACCAGGCCCTTCTATTCCCCTGTTGTCAGCATCTCTTTAAGGTCAATACACTCCCCCTAGGCCCTTCCCACCAGCACTTAGCTAGCTCTCCTGGAGACCACCTCCCCTTTAGTGTTGCCCCCTTTTACTCTCTCTCTCATTTGTCAACCCCTCTAACCTTCTCCGTGTCTCCCTTCCCCCACGCATGAGGTTGAGTTTTAGATTAGGTAATTTGGCTATGTCTGTATTCACCACCTAAGCTAAGTTAAGTTGTTTGAACTTTTTATTACACATTCTTACTATCATACATAAACTATTATGTCTTGTTATTGAATATGTCCTGTGTGTCCAGGACCATCTTAAAAATGAGCTTGCTCAACGATGTAACTGCCTGGTTAAATAAGGTTTGATTGCTTGATTGATTGATTGATTGAGATGGGATTTACCAAAATAATGCATGGACTTAGAGATAAAGAGTACAAAGTCAGATTAAACACATTAGGTTTACACAGCTTTGAAAGGAGAAGAACTAGAGGGAACCCGATGTTGCTCTATAAATTACTTAATGATGACACCTTGCATGTGGAAATGAGTACTGAACAACAAGTGAGTGAATATAACATTTGAGATCACCAGAAACAACTTAGAGGAGGAGTATGCAAAGCTAATAAGAGGGGATATTTCTACTGTGAAAGAATGGTCAAGCACTCAAATAGTTTGCCTCAAGAAGCTGTATACACCACCAGAGCTGATAGCTTCAAGAGATTAATAAACATTTTCATGGAGAAAGCAGATGTTTGGAAATTAACCACTGTGTAGTGGGGAGTGGGTGGTCTTAAAGGGTCACATTGGCTACTTTTACCCTTTCTTCCATAGTAACCACAGACACTTTCCCGCCCATTTCTGAGCACATTGATAATGATAATCTGCTTTGGATATGCCCAGTTTGAAATTATACAACAGCTGTTTTTATGTTCTATAGGTATATGTATGGCTGGCAACATTATATAACTGTCCTTGGCTTCCATGTACAAACACATAAATGGTGCTGGACTGATAGAGCTGTTAAAAATATATTTGTTTATTTTTTTTGCACAGTACAGTAGTATTATAGAATAGGGCTGTGTTTAGAAGCAGATCCTACCTCTCCCTCCCAGTTCAAACAAAAATGGTTCATAACAATCCTAGTAGGACTAGCAATGCCATGCGATGTCCGGACAAGAAAGCTTTAAAAATCTGCAATAGTTTTATTCTTCTAAATTAAGAGTGCTAAAGACCCTTCTGACTGTTACATTGTACAGGCCCTTCCAACATTTACACAACTTCATAAAGGAAATATAAAATTTAAGGGCTGTGTTTTCCAAACTAAACAAAAATAAAGTAAAGCAAGAACAGCAAATGATACAGCAACATTACAAGTTGCAAAGGAAAGGTATAATTGGGCAGCAACACTCAAGCTATAAAGGGATCCTGCTGAACTGTAGACTAGGTGATGTAACTAAATGAAATTATCCAAGTGTGAAAAGGCATATAAATAAATTAATTGAAGTCAGAAATAAGTTCATAGAGCAGATTTAGTACTCAGAGGTTAACAATACATGCTGCTCACAGCTGCAGTACATTTTCAAAGCCAGTAGCATTGACTGAAATTTCTTGTACAATGCATTAACCACACAGTTTGCCATCCAGCAGATGGCTCAGAAATCTGGTTTTCCCTAGAACTGATAATGGAAAACATTTAATTGATCCAGGTAAAAATCACATTATTTGGAAGTTTTACAGTCTGGCAGTACATAGTAGTATCAGCAGATAAAAAGCCTACAACATTCTATATGATAATCCCTTTTCCCAATCCCCAACAAAAATAACTTATTTCTCCCGCTCCTTCTTCAATCATCCTAAAAAAACAGATTACCACCATAGCCAACTCTGTCCCCACCAACTCACATGAGCACCAAGGCACTCCATCACAGGCACTTAGCGGCAGTGCCATTGACTGTTCACATCCCCATGACAGTCCCAGCCAGTAGCTCCCATTGCTTCGAGTTCTAGCTGACCCTAACAATGGCAGCTACATCTTCAAGGGTTTCTGCCCTGATCACTTGTGATCCCCAATTTTTTTAGCAGCATGCCACTTCTGTTGCAGTCTTGAGAACTGGGGGAGTGGTGCTGGGAATGGTACACTAGCGCTCAGCAAAGCAGCCAAGCTTGCTTAGTTCTGTTTGCTGACTTAAGTGCTGATTTTGGGAGCTGAGGTTAACTTTGCAGAAGAGCATACAATCTGTGGTTGTTAACAGCTTTTATAGGACTTTGAGGCTGGGTAGGGATGATGAATTTTAGCTGTGTTCTTTGAGGTTGGTAGAGGGTTAGGGGCTATCCAGTACTATACAGAGTTGCTTACTGACAAGTTCAAATATAATAGCAAATATCCTGATTCTATTATCACAATGCCCTTTTTTGTGACTGATTGCAAAACTAGTAATTATTATGTGTTAAACAGGTGCCAGGTTGATAGGAGCAACCTTTATTAACTGGGGTTCCTGAAAGTTATTGATTGACATGCTGCAACATGACAGAACTTGTCACTGAATTTCACTTTACAGTACACTTTTTTCTACACTATAGTGCACTACCAGACAGGATGTATACATTTTCCAAATAACGTGAGGCCATAGTGAAAAATGTATTTGTGTCATACCCAGTGCAGAGCTTAAGGTATCCATATTACCCATGCTTGTGAAAAAAAACATTAAATCTGGTGGTGCCTTGAAAGGCCAAGAGATTTCCCAGATCCCCCCCCCCCCAAATCAGGACAGACGCTTTATATTGTAGGTGCTCAGATCAGCAATTAATTTTATATTGCAAAACCCTTCTCATACATACAATCAAATCTTCTTTACATCTGATATCTTGATTCCCATTCTTAATCACCATCCCTACACTGATCGTATTTACATAATTTTCATATATTACATCATCAACTTTTAAAATCAATATCCTCTTGTCCTCATCTTCTTCCCCCCAGGTGTAAACATGGAGGCCGCTTACACTCTTCTCTGCCAAGGTAACAGTGTAAACCAATAACGTTTTTCTCATCTCGTTTTTGTTGTTTATCTTTCTTACTTTGGTCCCCCCCCACCTGACTCCCACCCCAACCCCTGTGTCACTTCTCATTCCACCCCCCTTATCTCCTGGCCATTTCCACCCCAGCTATCCATTACCTGGAGACTCTCTTTGTTTCCTTTTTTCATCTGCCATCCACCTTTGGCAGTCCTATGCCACTTTTCATTTTCCCACAGCCTGTCTCCAGCCTGCATTGGATGACAGGCATTTCCCTTCTCCCTTTATCTTCCAATTTTTCTGTGCCATGCCTTGATAGTTCCCATTATCTCAGTGTTAAACATGTCCACTCCCAGTTCCAACAAGTGAACCCCATCTGATCTATAACATGCATCGTCCACCTCCTCAATTCCCCTTCTAATCACTCTCCCCCCCCCATAGACAGGAACAGAGTACCACCCTCCTATCTGAACATATAACCATACAAAATTGCCAGCAGATACAAGCCATTCAGTCTATCTAGTCTGCTCAAGTGTGCAGCACTTCAGTCCATTAGACTGCAGTGGCCCCCCTCCCTTATATGCCCTCCTCTCATCTCCCACCCCCTCCCAATTTGCACCCTCCCTTTGAATCTGTCCTACCCTCTCTTGAAGCTCCCAACACTCTTCAGTGATACAATTTCCTCTGGAAAAGTGTTCCACCCTGCCACCACCCTTTCTGTGAAATAGTGCCTCCTCAGTTCTGTCTTAAACCTGTCCCCTTCCAACTTCATAGACTGTCCCCCTGGTTTCCCTTCCACCCTTCAGATTGAACATACACCTGGTGTCTACTTTGGTCAAACCCTTCAGGTACTTGAAAGTCTCAGTCATGTCCCCTCTCTCCCTTCTTTTCTCCATGTCATACATATTGAGCTCTCTCAGTCTTCTCATATGGTCTGTCCCCTAACCCCAGGATCATTTTTGCTGCCCTGCGCTGTTCCCCCTCCAGTAGTTTGATATCCCTTTTCAAGTAGGGGTGCCAGAACTGCACGCAGTAGTCTAGGCGTAGTCTCACCAGAGACCTGTACAGGGGAAGATGACCTCCCCACTCCTAGAAGTAATCCCCCTTGCTATACATATATACAAAGATACATAAACAGTGACAGCAGATAAGGGCCTATGGCCCACCCATTCTGCCCATTTGAGCTTGTAAGTTCAGTTTATGTTTTCCTAGAAATCTGTTGCCCCTTACCCCTGACCTCCAGAATTCCTTGATGTCTATCCCATGCATTCTTAAATCCTGTGATTGTTTCAGCCCCCACCACTTCCTCTGGCAAGGTGTTCCACTTGTCCACCACCCATTCTGTGAAGAAATTCTTCCTCACGTTTCCTCTGAATCATCCTCCCTCCAACTTCATCCCATGACCTCTAGTCCTGGAACATCTTTTTGGCTTAAAAATAGTGTATTCCTGCACCCTGTTCCTCCCTGTAAGATACTTGTATGTCTCTATCATATCCCCTCTCTCCCTCCTCTCCTCCAGGGAGTACATATTCAGTTCCTTCAACCTGTCCTCATAGGACTTGTGATGCAATCCATGTACCATCTTTGTTGCACTCCTCTGAACCTTCTTTACCCTGTCTATGTCCTTGCATAGGTAAGGTCTCCAGAGCTGTACACTGTACTCCAGGTGGGGTCTCATTAGTGGCTTGTATAGTGGAATTATGACCTCCCTTTTCCTGCTGGTGGTGCCCCTACCTATGCATCCCAGCATCCTATTTGCTTTACCTGCTGCCTTGTCACACTGTTTCCCTACCTTGAGGTCATCAGAGATGATAACCCCAAGATCCCTTTCTAGCTTGGTGCATGCTATATCCTCACCCCCAACTGATATATTGTGCCAGGGTTTTTGTGCCCCATATGCATTAGCTTGCACTTCTTTGCATTGAATTTCAACTGCCAAACCCCTGACCATTCTTCAGGTTTCTGCATGTCCCTTCTCATTCTGTCTACACCCTCTGGTATGTCTACTCTGTTACAGAGCTTTGTGTCATCAGCGAACAGTGAAATTCTGACTTCTAGTTCCTGTGCAATGTCACTGATGAAGATGTTGAATGGGACCGGTCCCAGCACTGATCCCTGTGGTACCCCACTGGTCACTCCTCCCTCTGTGGAGTGACAGCCATTTACCACCACCCTCTGTGTCCTGCCGCCCATCCAGTTACCTACCCACCACACTACTGTCCTGCCCACACCCATATTCCCCAGTTTGTGTAATAGTCTTCTATGTGGTAGAGTGTCAAAGGCCTTGCTGAAGTCCAGATAGGCCATGTCCACTGCCCTCCCCTGCTCCACCTCCCTAGTCACCCAGCCAAAAAATTCAACGAGGATGGTCTGACATGACCTCCCCCTGGTGAAACCATGCTGCCTTGGGTCCTGTAGTCCATTGACAACCAGATGTTCCACCAATCTCTGCTTCAGTAGTGCTTCCATGATCTTCCCCACTACCGAGGGAGGCTGACTGGTCTGTAGTTCCCGCTTCCTCTTTGTTCCCACTTTTGTATAAAGGGACTACATCTGCTGTCCTCCAGTCTTTGGGTACCTCCCCTGTTTCCAGTGATCGGCTAAACAGGATAGCCAGAGGTTCAGCCACCACCTCTCTTAGTTCTTTAAGGACCCTAGGGTGCTCCCCATCTGGCCCCATTGCTTTATCAACTCTTATTACTTCCAGTTCCTTCAGGACCCTTTCTCGTGTAAATCAACTCTTATTACTTCCAGTTCCTTCAGGACCCTTTCTCGTGTACTATGCACCCTAACATCCTGTTTGCCTTCACTGCTGCCTTCTTGCACTGAGCAGAGTGGTTCATCTCCCTGGTTACCAGCACTCCCAGATTCTTCTCCTCCTTGAATTTTGTTAATGGGACACTCTCCAGCCAGTAATTGTGTTCTTGCCTCCTAAATGCATCACTTTGCACTTCTTGGCATTGAAACCAAGCTGCCAAGTGTGAGACCATTCCTCCAGTTTTTCCAAATCCTCCTGAAGTACTTTGGCTCCCTCCCCCATCTACCTCAGCACAAATCTTTGTGTCATCTGTGAAGAGACTAATCTTGCTCTTAAGCCCTACTGCAATGTCGGCTTTGAAAATGTTAATCAGAACCGGTTCCAGCACCAAGCCTTGTGGTAAACCACTTGTTACTGCCCTGGGTTCAGATGCTTCCCCCCCCCCCAATACTACCTTCTGCTGTCTACCCTGCAGCCAGTTATTGATCCATCTGACCAGTTTCCTCCCTGCTCCCAGACTCTTCAACTTGCATGTCAGCCTGCCGTGTGGCACTGAGTCAAAGGCCTTGCTGAAATTCAGGTAGAGGACATCCAATGTATGTCTCCTGTCCTGTGCCCTTGTATCCCTGTCATAAAAATCAACCAAGTTCATCTGGCTGGATCTGCCCAAGACAAACCCATGCTGCCTGCTGTTCTGGAGATTGTTATTCTGAAGAAATTGCACCAGTCTTTCCTTGAGGATTGTCTCCATCAGTTTTCCCACAATTGCAGTAAGACTCATCTGTCTGTAATTCCCCAGTTCATCCTTGGGCCTACTCTTATGGAGAGGTACTACATGTGCTTCCCTCCAGTCCCTGGACACACATCCCGAGTTCAGAGAGGTATTGAACAGGTCTGCCAATGGCCCTATCAGGACCTCTGCCAACTGTCTCAGCACCCTGGGGTGGACTCCGTCTGTGTCAGGTGCCTTTTCCACCTTCAGGGACTTAAGACCCTCCCTCACCCTTTCCACTGTGATTTTCCCATCTGTGGTTGTTTCTCCCCCACCCTCTCCCACCTCGCCCTTCTTGTCAGGTACGGGCCCATCCCTCTTCTTGGTGAAGACTGAACTGAAGTATTCAATAAGTATTTCTGCCTGCTCAGCCCCCTTTTCTACCCACCCACTTTCCCTCCTGATCCTAACAATTTGATCTTTGCTCTTCCTCTTCTCTCTGATATATTTGAAGAAATCTTTTTCTCCATCTTTGAATCCCTGTGCTAACCTTTGTTCCCTTGCCACCTTTGCTGCCCTTACCACGCTACTCACTTCTCTGGATTTCTTTGCATATTCTTATCTGTCTTCTGCCCTGTTGGATCTCTTGTAGATCCAACATACACTCCTCTTTTCCCTCACTTTCTCCACAACCTCTCTACTCATCCAACTTGGTTTCTTGATCCTGGCTTCTTGGTCTGGCTCTTGACAGAAGTTTTAGTGGCTTCAGCCATTCCTGCCTTGATGACCACCCATTTTTGTTTTGTGTCCATTTCTGGGTGGATGCTTGCCATATGGCTTTCCAGTATGTGTCCCATCCTGCCAAAGTCCATCCTTTTGAAGTACAGGACACTAGTTTTTGTAGTGGCTACTTCCCAACCCAGATTGATTGAGAACCACACTGTGCAGTGGTCACTGCTTGCTAGAGGTTCCTCCACCCTTACATCCCTGACCTGTTCACCATCTTCCAGTACCAGATCTAGTATATTCCCCTCCCTTGTTGGCTCCATTACTCTCTGGGTAAGGAAGCCATCCTGGAATGCTTCCAGGAGGATCTGCTCCCTGGCGCAAATGGTTGCTGGGATGCTCCAATCCATCCCCGTTAGATTAAAATCCCCCACAACCACTGTGCTCCCTTTGCCACTATGCCTCCTTATCTGCTCCCTCAGTTCCCTGTCAATGTCCTCCTTCTGGGCTGGAGGACTATGAAAAAACTTCAGACAGGTCTTGGTCCCTTTCTGGCTGTATAGTTGCAGCCAGATTACTTCCGACCTTGCCTCCATCCCTTCCTCTCTATTACATCTGATCCCTTCCCTTATGTAAATGGCAACCCCCCAGCCTTCCCTTTATCTCTATACCTCTGGAATAGTTCGTACCTTGGGATGGTTAGGTCCCAGTCATGGTGCCTGGTTGCCCACGTCTCAGTAATGGCAGCTATGTCCACCTCCCCCTCTGCCATCAATGCCTGCAACTCTGCCAACTTGTTCCCCAGGCTACTAGCATTTAGTGAAACCATTCTCCGCACTGCTCTTATCCTTCCTGCTTCCTTATCCTTCACTTCAACCCATAATTCACCTAAGGTTGCATCTATCCCTGTGGTGGGGGAGGTTCATGGGACCCCTTCTCCTGGTGATTCCCAGCTCCAATGTCTCCTCCCCACCTAGTTTTAAATGATACCTCTCATTGTTGAAATCCCCAAGCTTCTGCTTCAACACCTGTGACCCTGCCTGCTGAGGTATAACCTATCCCCTGAATAAAGATCTGTGTTATCCCACGTGCTACACCAGTTCCCCATCAATCCATACCCCTTGGTCCCACACTATTCCATGAGCCACTTGCTGAAGTCACTGATTCTTCTCTTCCTGTCTGCACTAGCCTTTGGCACTGGCAGAACTTCTGAGAAGGCTACCGTTGTTTCCTCTTTGCTGCATAGTTTTACCACTTCCCTGAAGCTGTCATGTACCTCCTCTATCCTTCTCCCTTCCAGATCATTTGTTCCCAGGTGCACTACAATGTGCTGCTTCCCCTCCACCTTCCCCACATATCTGCCCGTATGCTGCCCCACTCTACTCGTTGTCATGCCTGGCATGCATTTTAGCCAGATGTTACTTTTTCTGTCACCCCTTCGCCCCCATTTTATATCCTTAATTATAGAATCCCCTAGAATTATGACTCTCTGATGCTTCTCCTGCTCATCCTCTTGTTGCCCTTCACTCCCCTGTCCACTAACTTGGGAGGCCTTCTCATCTGCCCCATTCTGCCTCCCCTTTGCCTCCCCTAACCTTTGCCCTTTCCTCTTCCCCCTTACAAATACGACTGGGGTACTGACCTCCACCTCCAAACTATTTTCCTTCTGTGGAAACTCCCCTTTGCACTCATTTGTTGCTCTGTCCACCATGCTACCACCTCTTCTGCTATTACTTCCCCATGTCTTTCCTGAAATGTGACCCTTCCCCACTCTGACTCCCCTCCTCTCCCTATCCTTAGCCTTCCCTGGGCTGCCTGCCATTTCCCCCATCCTCCTGCCTCCTTGCTCCTGCCTTCCCTCTGGAAAGACTGCATCACCATCACTTCGCTGACCCTCTGCCACTGTGTCCTCTTGGTGTACTGCCTGCTGCCTTCCCACTGTGTAACTTTTCCACTCCATGGAGCACTTCTCCCACTTTGTACTCCCCATGTCTGTACAGGAAATATGTGGCCCTTCCAGTTAGGCTCTTCCCTGTCTACCAGCATGGCCCGCTGCCTGCTGACCTCCCTACTGATGCCCTGCAGATGCTACTAAAGATGCTACACTCCTGCTTCGTGGAACTCATGGAACTTCGTGGAACTTCGTGGAAGGGTCACATTTCAGGAAAGGCATGGGGAAGTAATAGCAGAAGAGGTGGTAGCATGGTGGACAGAGCAACAAATGAGTGCAAAGGGGAGTTTCCACAGAAGGAGGCTGTCATGGTACAGTCAGACCTGGACATTGTGGCCATCACTGAAACCTGGTGTAATGATAACCATGACTGGGAGATGGCCATACCTGGCTACAACATATTCAGAAGAGACAGAGCAGGCAGGAAGGGAGGAGGAGTGGCACTGTATGTGAAAAATGACATAAGGGCCATACAGATCAAGGAGGAACAAAATGGGGGAGAGATACTGTGGGTTAAGCTGGAAAGGAAAATGGGGCCAGCCATCCACACAGGTGTGGTCTATAGAACCACCAGCCCAGGAGGAAGAAACAGATAGGGAGCTGATGCTAGCCATCCAAAGGATGGCAGACAAGGGTGAGGTAGTACTGGTTGGAGACTTCAATATACCAGACGTGGACTGGAACATCCCAGCAGCAGCATCAACTAGGAGCAGATTTATCCTGGACTCCCTTCAGGGTGCCTTCCTCAAGCAACTGGTCATGGAACCAACTCGGCACAAGGCAATACTGGACCTTGTGCTCAGAAACAGGGACAGTGTGATGGGGGTAACAGTGGGGGAGCACCTGGGTAACAGTGACCACCAGTCATTGTGGTTTGAAATCACAGAAAGAGCAGAACCAAACCACACAAAAACACGTATCCTGGATTTAGGGGGCAGACTTTGGGAAAATGGGAGATACTTGAAAGAGGCATTAAGGGAATGGGACAGAAAACAGGGTTGAGGAACAGTGGGCAGTATTTAAAATGGGGATTATAAGAACAACAGAATTATGCATTAAGCAGGTTAGCAAGAGGAAAAGGAAGAGGAGACCATTATGGTTTTCAAAGAGGTAGCAAAGAAAGTGAAAGCCAAAGATTGCATTCAGGCAATACAAAAAGACACAGGCAGAAGGGATAGGGAAGTACCAGGAGAAACAAATGGAGGCAGGGAAGTCAGTAAGGAAGCCAAAGCTCAGACAGAAGAACACATTGCAAAATCAGTGGTTAAAGGGGACAAAACCTTTTACAGGTACATAAGTGAAAAAGAAGGACAAAGGAGGGATAGTGAGACTGAAGGGGAGGCTGGGAGCCCTGGAGGATGACAACAGTAAAGCTGACATATTGAACAGGTATTTCTGCTCAGTCTTTACTAAGGAAGAGAGGTAATGGGTCTGAAGGGAGTACAAGGGTGAGAATGGTGCAGAAATGGACACAAGTCCCTTTACACGAGAAAGGGTCCTGAAGGAACTGGAAGTAATAAGAGCTGATAAAGCAATGGGGCCAGATGGGTGCACCCAGGGTCCTTAAGAACTAAGAGAGGTGGTGGCTGAACCTCTGGCTATCCTGTTCAGCCAATCACTGGAAACAGGGAGGTACCCAAAGACTGGAGGACAGCAGATGTAGTCCCCTTATACAAAGTGGGAACAAAGAGGCGAGGGGAACTACAGACCAGTCAGCCTCACCTCGGTAGTGGGAAAGATCATGGAAGCACTACTGAAGGAGAGATTGGTGGAACATCTGGTTGTCAATGGACTACAGGACCCAAGGCAGCATGGTTTCACCAGTTGGAGGTCATGTCAGACCAACCTCATTGAATTTTTTGACTGGGTGACTAGGGAGGTGGATCAGGGGAGGGCAGTGGACATGGCCTATCTGGACTTCAGCAAGGCCTTTGACACTGTGCCACATAGAAGACTATTACACAAACTGGGGAATATGGGTGTGGGCAGGACAGTAGTGTGGTGGGTAGGTAACTGGCTGGGTGGCAGGACACAGAGGGTGGTGGTAAATGGCTGTCACTCCACAGAGGGAAGAGTGACCAGTGGGGTACCACAGGGATCAGTGCTGGGACCGGTCCTATTCAACATCTTCATCAGTGACATTGCACAGGATCTAGAAGGCAGAATTTCACTGTTCACTGATGACACAAAGCTCTGTAACAGAGTAGACACACCAGAGGGTGTAGACAGAATGAGAAAGGACCTGCAGAAACTTGAAGAATGGTCAAGGGTTTGGCAGTTGAAATTCAATGTAAAGAAGTGCAAGATAATGCATATGGGGCACAAAAACCCTGGCACAATATATCAGTTGGGGGTGAGGATATAGCATGCACCAAGCAGGAAAAGGGATCTTGGGGTTGTCATCTCTGATGACCTCAAGGTAGGGAAACAGTGTGACAAGGCATCAGGTAAAGCAAATAGATGCTGGGATGTATAGGCAGGGCATCACCAGCAGGAAAAGGAGGTCATAATTCCGCTATACAAGACACTAGTGAGGCCCCACCTGGAGTACAGTGTACAGTTCTGGAGACCATACCCCACGTAAGGACATAGACAGGGTAGAGAAGGTTCAGAGGAGGGCAACAAAGATTGTGCATGGGTTGCATCACAAGTCCTATGAAGACAGGTTGAAGGAACTGAACATGTACTCCCTGGAGGAGAGGAGGGAGAGAGGGATATGATAGAGACATACAAGTATCTTACAGGAGGAACAGGGTGCAGGAAAACACTATTTTTAAGCGAAAAAGATGTTCCAGGACTAGAGGGCATGGGATGAAGTTGGAGGGAGGACGATTCAGAGGAAACATGAGAAAGAATTTCTTCATAGAACGGGTGGTGGACAAGTGGAACACCCTGCCAGAGGAAGTGGTGGGAGCTGAAACAATCACGGGATTTAAGAATGCATGGGATAGACATAAAGGAATTCTAGAGGTCAGGGGTAAGGGGAAATAGACTTCTAGGAAAACAAACTGAACTTACAAGCTCAAATGGGCAGACTAGGTGGGCCATAGGCCCTTATCTGCCAACACTGTCTATGTATCTATGTAACTCAAGCTGTGGGGTCGCTTTGTCCCCTTTGAAATATAATTGGATCCTAGCCCTGCTATTGGCTGGTCCTAGTCACATGACCACCCCTCCACCTCCTGTGTATTTCCCAACCTCTCCCTCCCTTAATTAAATGCCCCCCTCCTCCCAGCTAAGACAAAATCATTTGTTTTGAAGTTGCACTGTTTAAATCATACAGCACACATTGCCATCTCATGAAATGCTACCTCAATCATAAAAGAAAACAAACAGTACAAAGAAAGTACTTATCTTCACGCTCCAGCTGCCTGCCTCCTTCTGCTGATTTTCAACTCCAGCTGAAAGCAAACAAGTTAAATTGCTGTTTAACAATCACTCAATCCCAGCCCCACTGTTGGCTTGTCCGAGTCACATGACCACCACTCCCATGTATTTCCCAACCTCTCCCTCCCTCAGTTAAATGCCCCCCTCATCCCAGTCAAGACAAAATCATTTGTTTTAAAGTTCTTACACTGTTTAAATCACACAGCACACATTGACATCTCATGAAATGCTACCTCAATCCTAAAAGAAAACAAACAGCACAGAGAAAGGACTTATCTTCTAGTTCCAACAGCCTGCCTTCTTCTGCTGAGTTTCAACTCCATCATTCTTCGAGCTCTATCTATGGCTACGTGGTTCTTTTCAAAATGCCACACTCTGCTTGGCACCATGTCAGACCACACTAAAGACACATGTGGCCGCCACTGTTTTATCCTTTCCAAGTCATGCTTAACTTGCAAAAATACATCTAACCGGGGCCTGGACCCAATATCATTTCCTCCCCAAATGGACGATGATCATATCCAGCGTCAGTAGTCTCTCTCTCATTTCCCTCAGTGTAGGTAACAACTGGGCTCACTTCATTCCCCTGATTCCTGTCCATGACAACCTGCAGCACCTGGGGTCCTGATAGAGCTGTTTACCCCCTGCCACCTTCGAAGTACTCCTCTCTGCCCAGTAAATGTATGAATGCCTGCATATCCAAATTTTCATCTGATGTCCAGGCCCTGTATAAGATAAAAGCAGAAAACCAATGAGTATTTCCTGAAAACCTTGCTGCTTTCCTCTTTTTTCTTGATTAGCATCTCCCCTGTTGCCTCCAACTAGCCCACTACTAATACCTGCAAAACAAAAGGAAGAGGGTTAGTAAGTTTATTCATCCAGAGGCCTGATATACCTCTTATAACATTCAGATTTCCATCACCCTTTTTCTTCTATCTGCCCCTTGGTTCCCCCCGATGCCGCCAATTGTGATGCTGCCCCAATCCTGAAAGAGTGAGATGTGAACCTTTTTGGGTCTTCCCCCACAAAACTCATGCCTTGCTTCATGATTGCAATGATCTGGTAACTTGTCACCAATTTTCCATCCTCATGTGTAAGTAGCTGCCCGCTGTTATCCTGGTGGACTGCAGCATAAGCCTACAGTGCCTGGACAGGGCAAATTGTCTGGTTAGTGTGTTTGCTTCCCTTACCTCCTTAGTCTGTCTTTGAATACTTTAAATATATTGTCACACCTTCCCCTGTCAGCACCAAATCTTCCCAGCTGATCCAGCCTGACTCCATTCCCACCCATGACCCACTGCTTCACTGACCCAGAGTGCTCCATGGTACATGATCATAAAAATGGCCCAAAAGAAAACCGCTTCCTCCACTGATTTACATATTCTAGGCAGTGTCTAAGCTAGCTTGACCTACAGTTGTTCTGGCACTGGCTTCCCGTCATCAGTTTCCCTTGTCCTTACCCTTCCCCATCCCTGCATCATTCTAGTTATGAACATCACTTTAGTAAGGTCCCTCCACTCTTTGGGGTTGCAGAATATGCTGATGGCTGCTAGGTGGATCCCTATTGTGGAGTGTGCTAAACCCTTACCCCCACTGATGTGCTATGTATTTTCCAAGCTGTTCGTCTGTTACCAGCCCCACTTACCTCCATGTGGTGTATTTCCCTGAAAGCTTGGAATGCCCTCCACTACCCCTTGTATGTCCTCAGGGTCTGGGGTAACCAAGAGTTCCAAAACAGCAACTCAGCTCCCTCCAGCCAATCTCCCAAATGTGTGCCAGTATGGGTGTTTTTTGTTCCTCTGCCCTCGGTGCAGTAGCCTGAAACCTGCCCAGCTGCAGATGGGAGAGGCTGTCATCTACTGTGTTCCTTACCCCATCTATGTGTCTAGCCCTAAAGGACATGTTCAGTTTTAAACCTTGTAAGACTAACTGCCATAGTACCCTAGCCACTGCATCTGCCTTCATCCTGATTGTTTATCACATCTACAACCACTCTATTGTCACACCAGAAGGTAACTTTTTGATTTTGCAGCTCCTCTCCCCAAATTAGCATGCTCACCCAAATCGGTACTATCTCTAATAACGTGATGTCCTTAGTCAGTCCCCATGTGTCCAGTCCTCCAGCCAAACTTCCGAGAACCATCACCCTCTAAAATATGCCCCATCCCTAGCCCCACTGCTGTGTCCTTACATAGTTCCAGGTCGGTGTTGTAGACCACCCAGTCTTCCTGGCAAAATGATACCCCATTGAATTGGCTTATAAATTCACTCCATGTCCCCAGGTCTGCCTGAACTCCCTTGTCTAGGTCATCCCAATGATGTGTTGGCATTTGCCAGCCTCCTCGTAAATGCCCTCCCCGGCTTGACTGCCCTGCAGGTGAAATTGAGGTGGCCAATCAACTGTTGCACTTGCAGCTGCAACCTGTGCCTACCCATGGTTCCCCCTATCAATTCTCTCAGAGTCCGTACCTTTTTGTCTGGCAAGCAGAAAATATCCTGTTGTGTGTCAATTTCAATGCACAGGAATTTGATAGCCCTACTGGGCCCCTCCATCTTGTCGGGCACTAAAGGCACCCCTAACTCCTGGCAATCTGCTGGAATTTGAGTAACATCCACTCAGTCTCCTTCTGCCTCCTACCTATGAGCAAGAAGTCATCCAGATAGTGTATGACAGCCCTGTGCCCTGTTTTGTGTTGAAAAATCCATTGAAGGCAGGTGCTAAACAACTCGAAGGTAGCACAAGCTGTCGAGCACCCCATAGGCATGGTTTTATTGAAGTAGTACTGCCCATCCAATTTAAAACCCAATAGGTCCCAGTCTTCTGGATGGACTGGTAATTGTATAAAGGCTGATTCAATGTCCGTCTTCACAAGCCATGCCTCGGGGGTTGCCCTGATGACCTGCACCATCTCCTCTAGTGTCGCATATGACACCTTGCTATCCTCTTCAGAAATAAAGTCATTCACTGATTCCCCCTTCGGGAAGGACAGATGGTGGATGACCCTGAATTCCCCTGGCTGCTTCTTAGGGACCAACCCAAGAGGAGACACCCCCAAGCTCTGTAGTGGTGGGCAGCTGAAAGGGCCCTTGACCCTCCTGGTTTCCTTTTCCTTCAGAATTTTCTTCCTTTGTACTGCCTCCTTTCCCCTTACTGACCCCAGATTCTTCACTTCCCTGCTCACTCTCTGCCCTTGAAATTGTAAGTTGAATCCCTGTATATCTGCCCTCTCCAGTCTCCCTGCTGCCAATCTATCTGGATAATCCCTTAACCACTGCTCTAGTAGCTCCACCTTTATTGGGTTCCAGCCAATTTAAAATTGCTATCCGGTAGAGGTACCCCCCTTAAGTTCAGAAACTCCCCACCAGCAAAACCCTCCTCTATATCCCTGTTCCATGTCTGCCCTGTAACCTGATTTCCCGAAAAAACTGCCCCAGCTGTCCTTGGGTCCCCCAGGCTGCCCCCTGTTTGACCAAATGGTCCAGCACTTAGAAGTCAGATACGTGCCAGCACATTTGGAGCAAGCATGCTGGAATCTGCATTGTGGCCACGTACAAAATGCTCTATTGTACACCTAACAACATTTTTGTAACAAGGTTGTTTTTCTCCCTCCTCCCAGTCTGGGGTAACTTGGTCTGTGAAATAATCTGTTCACAAATCCAGCTGTTTTGTGTCCCAATGCACATCCCCATAGGTCGCCATTCTCTGATGTTAAAACACGTCATAGTATAGCCATCTAAACCCCCCCAAATTTCGCACTACGAATGAATAAAGAATAATTATACAATAGCAAGAAAATTTCCAGGGCTCTGATTGGTCAGTGTATGCCTGAGACAGTGATGTTATTACACAATAACATCACTGTATTGATTTTTTGGATTGTTGTTTGGATGCCTCTTTCAGAAACAAAGATATATTGCTACACTAAAAATCTACTAAAACCTTTTTTAAATATTTTTTTCATTTTGTATAACATCGAGCCATTGTATAATTGCAACAAGGCACTCCAAGGTGTGTGTTATTGTGTAATAACGTCACTCCTGTGGTGGTGGAAGCACTCAGCTTCCCCTCGTGCTTCAACCCACCCCAGGAGTGATGTTATTACATGATAACACACACCTTGTCGTGCCTTATTGCTTAAGTAATCAACAGTATCCCAAGTTCTGACTTCTTCTCCATCGCTATTGCAGAATACATGGCGAAACCTACAAATCACACATCCCATGTTTTACCCTTTGTGAATTTATCCTCCTCCTTTTTACCCAGCAGCACCACTACTGCCACCATCTCACTCTTACCTATGTTCTCCTTTTCATCATACTTGGTGATGGTTTCCCTGCTAACCAGGGAAAAGATGTTCACATATTCCCCATTCCATATTTTTTCTTTTGTGGCTATGGGGACATGCTCACCTATCCCCATCCCCAGGGTGCCTATTTCTTTAGTTCCTGCTCCCCCCACTGTGCTAGTGCTGGGTTTCTCTTCCCCTGCTTGTAGCCCCTTCCCCATCCTAATATCTGACAATGCTTTCTCAAATTGACCTAGGCCATCATCCCCTATAAAATTAATCATCTGTTCAATGTATTCTCTTATGCTGCTGCCTATGTTAACACATCCTTTATCGGTTTGTGGCTCTGGCTCAGGGCCAGGAGCTGGTCCTGGTGCAGGGCCCTCAGATGTCCCAGGCAGCAGCATGATGGGAGGAGCTGGACTCGGCAGAGGTGCTGGTTGTGGGTTTGGAGCTGGGACTGGCACTGGAACTGGGGTCGGTAGAAGCTCGGGCTGACAGGGAGGAGGGGTGGGTGTTGGCTCCGAGGCCACCCTATCAGGGCTGGCCAGCCTGGGGGCAACCTGGGGCTCCAAGGCTGCTTAGGTGGCAGCTTAGCACCCTTCCCTCTCCCCTGACCATCCATCTTCCGCTTCTCTCCCTGTCTATCCAGTTCCATCCCTTCGACCAACTCCCACACCTTGTTGGCTTTTTCTGCCAAATCCAATATGGCATTGTATGCATCCTCCTTGGATGATCTGCTCTTCCTGGGTGCCATGACTATCAGTTGTGCCCTGAAAAAAGCGATGATGTAAAACACAAGTTGATACTGTTAAATATCTTTTAACTTGGCACTGTTCCTTCTCTTCCCCATACCCCTCCTTGTGTGTGAAACTCCCTTCCCGCTGGTGTTCAGCCACCTCTGGGATTAACTTGTGTCTTACCCCTGACCCCTAGGAAGGAACATTAAACTGAGGTAGTCAGTGAGAGAGATTGGCCCCGATGAGCTATGTGGCCTCTCCCAGTGTAACCAAAATCCCTCTCCTGTGCTTTGTATTCTTATTTGCATTTTTTTTTGGCTTGTTCTCCATCCCCAACCCACCCACCACTCCCCTGGTCTCAAGCTTCCTCCCTGGATGAGGCCACTGGGCGGGTGACCCTCCATGGGAACACAGGTCGCAAAGCCCTGGCTTGCCCCCCAGGGTGGGGTCACAGGAGCGGGACTCCCTCCAGTGGACTTTGGTCAGATGAGGAGTGGCAGCAGGGTGGGGACCATCATTTCCAGACCAATTTTTACTATGCTTTTTTCCCCCCTGGGGTGGGGACGTGCAATGATGCCAGCATCAGCCCCACCCCCAAAGAATAAGATGCTGGTCATGCGGGATCACCAGCCTCTGCCAGGGGTCCTCATTGCACCGGACACTCTACCCCTTCCTCCAGGAGAGGACGGGCAGTCCATAGGACACTCAATTCCTAGCTCCCCATAGCCAGCCCTCTGACTCCCAGGTCCGCCTCCGAACCCAGAATGTCACCGCCACAGACGGACACCTTGCCACTGTGCCGGTGGGCCAACAAATTATAATTTTTAATATATATATATATATATATATATATATTATTTTGTCTTTTTTTTATATATTATTACCACCAGCCCTTAATTAGATAACTCACCCTGGCCAAATGGTGATCTAAACCATGTTGGCCCCTCCTTAGCTGAGCCCTATCTCCCCCCCCCCCTCCATAACCCCAAACCTTAAACTTGTCACCTGGGCAAAGCTGGTTCCCACTGAGCTGAGGGTCAGCAATCCAACCTGCACCCCAAACCCATCCTGCAGGCCACCCCCATGGCAACCCCATTCGAGTACCCATGGCCTATCTCCATGTCTGCCAGTCCTCCCTCTGGCCTAAAAACCAGATGGTACACAAAGCATCCCCCTCTCGGGGCTCTCTCCAGGCCCCAGTGGCCTAGTGTGCACCACCACCGGAATCTGCATCCCCCAAGACCCTGCAGGGATCAATCTCAATCCCTGTATCACAGGTGCCTCTCCACATGCTCTTCTCCCCAACAATTTTCTGAAACCATTCAGCAAATCAACAAAACATTGTTAAATTGATTCTTGGGTACCACTTACAATCCCACCAGCAAACAGCCCCAACCATGCACCCTGAGTTCCACCAGCTGCCTCTGTAAAGAACCCCCACTGCGGCCCCACCCTGTGAAAGTCCCTCCTCCAACAGCAGGCCTCTCACTCATCGGCTCCCCTCCCACAGGCACCATCTATTCCACCAGCCAGTTCTGGCAAATCTCAAACCCCCAGAAGAAACTGTAGCCATGATATATGCACCAGAAATGCACCCCACCACTCCCTTTCACTTTGAAAGCCCCAACGCAGTGGCATCCTGCCCATCGGCTCCATCCCCTAATTCAACTCATAGTCATACTTGAGTGCCTTTTGAAAAAACACAAACTGTTTTTTTTTGTTTGTTTGTTTTTTTAAAACCAGCTGAAAAATGAGCAACATGCACCGGTGTTGGCTCTCCTAGTGTTGCCCTGTAGGGGTGCATGAATGCCTCCAGCCTTCCAACCACTCAGTTGCAACTCTTCGCTACCAGAAATCTCAGTGCTTCTACCCCCTAGGCTGCTTGCAGGCCACACAATGCTAAATCCCAGCCCCTCCCACCTCCTTTCAGTAAGGAAGACCACTTTCTAGTCCCAAATAGGTTGAAAACGCACACAAACCACCCTGATTTTCTGCCCCGCATTCCTCCGGCTGCTTCCGTATAAACCCCCACCCCGCCACAGCCACTCGCTGTGTAGGCCTCATGCTGGGTCATCCCACAACTCAATTCACTGCCAATGTATGGATGCCTTCTAAGAAATGTTTTTTTTTTTTTTTGACAAACCAGCTTAAAAATAAAAGCAGTGTACATGCGCCCGTCATTGGTTCTCCCAGCGTTGCCCCACAGGCTGAACAAAACACCCCATGACTTCCAAATCAAGGACCTGACCAAATGACGTCCCTTTCAAGTAGACCTCTCAGGATCTTTGCTTCTGTGTGGCCCACCTCGGCATGGTCCCCATCAAAACACAACCTCATGTCGACCAAAACCCATAAAACCACCTCCTCCATTTAGACAAAATGCAAACCACAACCCATGCACAAAAAAATGAACTGCGCTGCTCTGCTGTGGCCCATAGCTCTTGCTGGCATCCGATTCCAAAAGTCTAGCTTTTTCATGATTCCATTGTTGCTTACCTGTCTCCATGTGCTTGCAGGCCTTCCCACCTGTCTTTCTCTCCAACGAATTTTAAAAACTTTATGCCACCAATACTGGATATTTAGTCCTATGCCCCAAAATATCAAATAAAGTCACAGGATTTACTTCTCTTTTTTTTTTTTTTAATTTACTGAAAACTAAGTTAAAGCTTAATTCATTGCCAATCTGTCATGCTGCTCTCAGAAAAAATTAAGATATTCTGAAAGTAGGAGAAAATGAGGCAGATCCCATCTTTGTATCCCCCCTTAAATACCCCCTATCTCTGGACTTCCCCTTTTTCCCTTACCCTATCCTCTCTTTACCTCTGCCTCTGTAACCCCTCCCTCCTTCTGATGTCATAACTGACTCATAGCCCTGCTGAACTCCACCCACTGCCTGTCAATTAGTCCTCAGTCCAAGACCACCCCCTCCCCACTCCGTGCTCTCCATTCTTTCCTCCCCTTCCCTAATGGCCTTTCTTCCCTTAAGATTATTTTTACTCCTGGGTGGGGCACTGGGAAAATCTAGTCTGCCTTTTAACAGGCAAACCTCATTATCTGAACATCTCTAGCATTGACACAAAAAGTACAGATACAGTAGGTATTTATTCATCATTTTCAAGAAATGCAGCATAACATTAATTAGTTAGATAGTCAGTTATCATTATTTGTAATTTGCTTCAAGCTGGTGGCAGGATGGCTCCATGAGATACACTGCTGCAATTTTGCGTGTGGGATGGCCTTGGTACAGCAGTGTGGAAAAAGTGCTTAGTTTAGAATGCATTTCAATGGAATACACAAGTGCTAGGTCCAAATGTTTACTCAAATTCAACTTACTTGCAGTACAGCTATATTGAGGGCAATGATGAAGAACAATAGCTTGTACAAATTGTGGGGAATGAAAGACACTGATCTTGGAAGTGTCCCTTTATATGAAAAAGCAATACTGAGATACTGAGAGTTGAAAGGGTGGTGTTTGTAATTTTTTTAAACAACTCCGTAAATATTTTTGGGGAGAGGAGGGGTCTATTTGGGTGGTGGGATCTACATGAATGTTTCAGGTGCTCTGGCAGCAGCTTTTGGAGTGTGAGACAATTATAGTGGTCAAAGGAGGACCATTAGACTGTTTACTTTTAACACATTAAAGGTAACAACTCAACCCAGGCTTACTCTTAAGCGTTATATAAATTTTATAGTAATACTACCTTTTAGGGAGGCTGCTGGTTTGTTGTCTTGTATACACTTAAAATACAACACCCATCCCATGTGCCCAGACAAGGCCTATATACTTAAACAGTGTTTTCCTATTACTCTAGTTCTTAACTTCTTCCTTTAGTTAAAAAAGGGCTAGCTGGTAGGTAGACTCAGAGGACGATATTGATAGCAGAGTGAAAAGCACACAACTTCAACAAACTAGATGCATTTAAGAAAATCTGATCTAGAAAGAAAAACTCAAGAGGGCTGCACAAATGACAGAAAGAAAGCACACTACTGTAATTCATTATGAATATGTGAGAATTTTGAAAATTTTGAACATTGGAAATGGGGTGACCTTGTCAGTGGCATCACACTTACTCATTTTTCAGCTGAATCATACAACTAACTATTCCTTTTTAACTATGGTAAGAATTAGAAAAATAAGAAAAAGACAGTTTAAATGGGCAGGCCTTTTCTGGAAAATACATGATGGGGCACTAAATTTTGACTTAAGTTAAGGCTATTCCATTCTGCATGGGCTAAGACAGAGAAAGATCATTTGCTGAAGTCTTAACAGAAACTTCAGGTGCCCTGCAGTGATGAATCATTCAATTCAATTACATTTTACCAGGTGAGTGGGCGATACCAGATGTCTGTTTTCAGCCATGCTTGTGATACATACACTAACACATACAGCAGACACATGTCAGATTGGTACATGACAACAAACAGATCACAATAGACATTAAACATTAATGAAATTATGCATTACTGGAGACAACTGCATTTGGTTGAGCTTGATAAATAATCTAGTCCTCCAGAAGACCTCTACTTTCTGACATGACTAATAGTATTTCTGAGTTTCCCAGAAGACAAGCATGTGGTCCTAAGAGGAAAGTAACTAATGTAGTACTTATTGTATAAAAAACATTTCACTGCTGTGTCATCTGATTTCCCAGTTCAGTTTGATTTATTTTATTTTTATTTTTATTTTATTTAAACAGCAGTTTGGAAAACCTTTGAGCCATAGGCTCATTTACAAAGGTACCTTGTCATATGTTTATGTTGTATCTTTCAACAGGACTGAAAAAGCGAACAAGAAAAGCATTTGGAATGCGGAAGAAAGAAAGGGACACTGATTCCACGTAAGTGTGTAGTGGTCAAGTATTTTCATTTTTTTTATTTTTCATGACATAAAAAATAATTTACACAACTTGCATTTTATCTGATCTGTTACCATCTATTATCTTCAGTTATGCAGATGATAAAAACATTTGTTAGAAGCTCATGCTGCCAACTATATCTGTCATACAGCCTGAGATGCAACATAAAAAATGTGAATGAATCAAACAAAAATTTAAACAGGGGTTCATGTCACCAACAAATAATAAACCACAGCTGTCATCAGTAGAAATATACCTAGATATTCAAAGGGGTTGCACCTGTCGCAACTGAGTTGCTCCAGTGCAATCCCAGAAATGCACCACGGGGCAATATTCAACAGAGAGACTTGTGTAGCGCAAGTCCCAGTGCACCGTGGTGCAAAGATAATGTATGCAGCACATCCCCAGGGGGTGTGCCCATGCATATGCAGCACATCCCAATATTCAGCCCGGGATGTGGGGCGCATATGCCTGCACAACCCTAGGATGTGCTGCACATTAATGCCCAAAGTTGAGCCTGAAAAAAACAGCTCAAGTGGTGGCCACCCACAGGTGAGCTGCTGTACTTCGAGGCACAACATAGCAGACGCCAGCCATAAATGGCCACCCACTCAACCAGTACACCATGCAGAAGCACCCATATCAGCCCTGGTAGTCTAGTTGTACCCCCTTCCCTCTCTGTAGCCTGATCACGGTAAAATAATTTGTTACTTCATCCCTAGTATTCTACTGGCACCCTGCTCCCTCCCTGTATCCCAATCACCATAAAATAATGTGTTACTTCATCCCTGGTAGTCTAGTGGCACATCCTCCTGCCCCATAGCCTGATCACCTAACATAAAACAAAAATATAGCCCTGGTAGTCCAGTGGTACCCTCCTCCCCTCCCGATGCTCTGAGCTCTATAAAAGTACACCTCTGTAATTCCCTGATAGTCTAGTGGTTCCCCCTCCTCCTGTAACCCCAATCACCAATCACACATTAATGTCATCACCCAGTGGTCCAGTGAGACCCCCCACCACACACAGGATCTAGCCTCCATCTCGGTGATTGCAGCATGTCACCCACCTGCATACCTCTGTGGCTGCCCGCAGACTGACAGATACAGTATGGTTCTGCCATCCCATTGGTCCATAGTGTGGACCAATGGGCTTGCAGTGCATACTGTAATAGTCATTCACAAATAAGTGAATGAATGACTTTATTCACCACGGAGGTATGCAGGTGGGTATGCTGCTTCTCCCCAATGATGGGGGCTGGGTGGGCCAGGGGTCCTGTGTGAGTGGGGGTGCCACTGGACTGGAAAGGGGTGACATTAATGTGTGATCGGTGATTGGGGTTACGGGAGGGTGTGGGGGACCACTAGACTACCAGGGAATTACAGAGGTGTACTTTTATGGGGCTCAGAGCACTGTGAGGGGTGGGGTACCACTGGACTACCAGGGCTATATTTCTATTTTATTTTAGGTGATTGGGCTATGCAGAGGGATGGGGGTGCCACTAGACTACCAGGAGTGAATTAACAAATTATTTTATGGTGATTGGGCTATGGGGAGGAACAGGGGTGCCACTACACTACCAGAGAATGATTAAGATTCTATTTTACTGGGATCGCAGCTATGGGTGGTGTGGGGAGTGCCACTAGACTACCAGGGAATGCTTAAGATTTTATTTTACAGGGATCACAGCTACAAGAGGGGTGGGAGGACCACTCGACTACCAGGGCAGTTTTCAACATTAATTTCTCGGCTACTAGACCTACTAGACCCCCTCTGGTAGCACCACATGCTGTGCAGGGCATCATGCGCATTTTGCTGGCCAGCCCTGCACAACTCATGCAAATAGGGTCATAATGACATGAAAATGACCCCATTTGCACCTTGTATACATAATGGCCCATTTGAATACTGCCAACTGAATATCGGGAATTTGCACACAGCGTATCTCTGTTGTGCTGGTGCAGTTCCCATTCCTGGTATTCAGCCCTGTCTGGGATGGACTGCGTCAGCGCATCATATTTGCACAGTGTGTATTACCTGATATGTTCAGAGGAGATGCTCCATTGCTTATCTCTTTTTGAATATATACCTGAGTATCACCAGCACAATACAGTTGTGCTGGGCTACCACATGCACCATTGCTGGGCACATCTCTGAATATCGGGGCCATAATGTACATACATTTCCTCCCAAAATTTAATTTCAAGTCATTCTGTTGGTACTTGTTTATTAACATGGATATTTATCTACTTGAAAACTGAATCTTTGCCACTTATAGTTCACTTATAGCTGAGGCTTATTTATGGGCCTAAGTGCTAATTCCTTGTTTGTTTCATAACAGTCCATTGCTGTGATGTTATAAGTAAGGCACTGTAACTTCCCAATCATGTACAGTATAAGCTCAAGCTGCAGATAAACTGCAAGAGGCGAAGCTCCAGTTTCTATGTAAATATACTCAGTAATGAAGACTGGAATGGCTTAAAATTCAAGTCTGTTTAGGGTGCAGTGCAATTAAGTTCTGTAGATGCCAGCTGTGATTCTTTTTACTGGTGGCTAACCCCCCACACACACACACACACACAGACTTTAAAGCAATAGTGCAATGAAAAATGTTTTCCAAAAAGATAGCTTCAATTACAGTCAATAAAAATATTAGCATACCTGTCAAATCTATGATTATAGGTACTTCCTATGCTGTGAACCATGATTTTTCTCAGTCATTACCCTTGCCATGTCTTCAAGACTATTTGTAAATAAAAGTCGGCAGCCATTTTTTTAGAGAAAACTAAATTTAAACATTTATAAAATACTCAGTCTTTGGTGAAAGTAGAAAATGTCACCACCCATTAAAAAGCAAGATGTCTGGAATCTTTTATAGTGAAAAAAGTTAGGGTAATTTTTTTCTTTTTGTGCAATTTCATTGCACTGCTGCTTTAAACATTGAACATAAAGTGCCTTTGATATTCATAGGGTTTCACTATGTTATTGTAACACCAGTGCTAAATTTCCACTAATAAATTTGTTTATCATACCACCTAATTTCCAGATAATCAAGTATCAGAGTGGAAGATGTGTCCCAATGATTATCCTCAACCTAAGAACCAATCAGAGAGCAGTGTTCACTAGTCTTGTCCTGTCCTAGAGTCAGCTGCTGAATTTAAAGGGGCACCGTGAGCTTTGCCCCTCGGTTTTCTTTCAATATGCAACTGATGATCTGTGGACAAAAGCTAGCACTAAGTATGCTCTGGAAAAGCCCTGCATAAAAGAAAAAGTGATCTGGTTATCTGTTATTTAATACTTCACGTTGTTTTCCTTACAGTCATCCTGACTGAAAACCCACATCCACCAGAAGCAGGTCCCGAGCCGAGAATGTGCATCTACTGTGCATGCCGTGCCGAGGTGCACATTTTAGCATCCCCATCCCAACAAACATGTAATCCAGCACAGCTTGTAAAGTTAATGTACTGCTGGTATTTGTGAAAAAAAAAAACGAGCACTAGATGAGCCACAAAATGCTATTAAAGTCTGGTGCTGAAATCCTGCACATGTGCACTAGCGGCCAGTGGAAAGATCCCATGCATGTGTGAGAATGTGCCACTAGTGCGGCATGCACGGGATTTCAGCGCCAGACTTTAGTAGAATTTTGTGTCTCATCCAGTGCTCATTTTTTGTCACAAATACTAGCAGCACTTTAACTTTACCAGCTGTGCTGGATTAAATGTTTGTTGGGATGGGGTTGCTAAAATGTGCACCTCAGCACAGTGTGCACAGTAGACATGCATTCTCGGTGCGTTCTCAGCGAGGGACCTGCTTCTGGTGGACAAGTATTTTCAGTTGGGACGAATGTAAAGAAAACAATGTGAAATATTAAATAACAGGTAAACAGATCACTTTTTCTTTTATGCAGGGCCTTTCCAGAGCATACTTAGTGTTAATTTGTGTCCACAGAGATTATCAGTTGCATATTGAAAGAAAACTGAGGGGTAAAGCTAACAGTGCCCCTTTAGGGAGAAATACTTACATCTTCACACAAACATCTAATTTAAAAGGTATAACTTCCAAACTGGTGTATAAACTGAGTACACAAAACACAATGGCTTGACTCAAAATATGTAATGTATCTCCTTTTGTAGAGCAGCTGGACTTTCATAACTCACTTTTGTTCCTGCCCACTCCTTCATGAAGATAAACTGCATATTTTGAGTTAGACCATTGTGTATCCCCTATACAGGTATATATGGGCACAGTTTATTTCCCATAGGAAACCTGTATGTTCATTTCCCAAAAACACAAGATAATTAACTCCATAATCTACACCAATTATTCAAGTGTGGCACCATCATTACGCAAATTAATAAATCATTACACCACTAACAAACAAGCTGTTTTTATATTAAAATCTGATTTAGGAAACATTTCAACTTCTAGACCCTTAGCATGTGCATATTGGAAAATCCATGCTGGGCTTAAGAAAAGTTCTCCAGTTGAAAAAAAAGTGTCTTTTTTTAAAATAGTAAACTTTAGTGAACATTTAAGAAAACAGAAAACAACAATACAACAAGAGAGAACAACAACATAAATCAGCCAGCAGTAATCTTGTCACCTCCCATCAACATACAAGAAGGTTAAGAGATACACAGGTGGCACAACACAATGATCCATATTCAGCAGCAATAGGGTAAGTACATGAGAATAGATCTTTTAAACTTGTATACAGATCGGCTGAGAGAAATGATTTACTAGATAATGACTAATTTATAAGCAGAAGGGTTTCAAGGGTATCCCACCTTTGATGATACTGTTTCATCCGGTTATTAATAGAGCTATCCCTTCTTTCCATTCTGACAGCCCATAGTATGGTGTTACACCATTCTTTGAAGTTGGAGATAGTATCCAGGCAGTGCCTCAGTAAGATTTTTTTTAGCAATGGTCGAGATAAGAGAGATGTGATATTTTTGTATACCAAAAACTGAATCCATGTTAAGGTTTAGTAGGCAAATTTGTAGAGTAAAGGCAGGGTCCAGCCCCAAAAGCACATCTAGGTGACTTTGTATAATGTCCTAGAATACTTGGCAACTAGGCTAGCATGGAGTACCAGGTCAATCTGCATTTTGCGCTGATGAGGAGCATCATTAGTAATTCCCAGGATGAGTAATGTGGGTGAGAGTGATAGTGGGCCTGGATATTGTTCTTTGGACATTAGTCCAGAAGCTAGATTGTTTTGGACAGTCCCTGAGGATATGAAAAAGATCCCCTCCAGGGTTATTACATCTCCAGCAGTGGTCTGAAGGGGTAAGTTGTAATGAGTGTAGTACTGTGAATGTGTGATACCTGCCATGCAGGATCTTGTTTTGAAAGAGTCGGCTTTTGGGGTCTCTTATGGGGTTTCTTGTCAATCTCCAGCATTGGAGCCAGTCTGTGTCAGTGAGGTGGTTGTGTAGAGCCTTTGCCCAGTAGTTCCTGACTTTGATGGTTTGATCAGACATCTTATCCCTTATGAGCCTATATATTTTCCTGGCTCTTCGTTTGGTAATGGAGAGCCATCTGGAGATGGGCAGTGAAGTGGTGGGGTGGGGATGGATGTGTAAAGTGGAAAGTGTATGTCTGTGGGTGCTCCCTATTTGCAGGTATTTCCAGAAGTCAGTTTTGGGTAGATCAAAGTGGATTCAGAGATTATCAAAGGAGTCTAGAATATCCTGGTGGGATACCAGCAGGTCCTTCAGGTGAAGTATACCTTTATTTCTCCAGTCTGCCCAATAGGGGGGTTTCCATCAATGAGTATTCTGGGGTTATCCCAGAGAGGAGTTAGGGTTGGGGGTGCTAGTTCCAGACTCACCCACTTGCTGACCCATTTCCATGCAGACATAGATGCTGAGATTGTGGGAGGGGAAGGTGCTTGTGTCTTTTTCCTAAGAGAAGAAGTGATAGGGGGTGTTTTGAGCACAGTTTATTTGACTCAATATTCAGAAAAAGTGGTGATGTAGGGGTGACTATTTCAAACCATTTTGATTGTGTGGGCTGTGATGAAGGCCCAGTGGTAGTCTTGGAACCAGGGTAAATTCCAGCCTCCTCTACACCAGTGTGAATGCAGTTTGCTGTGGCTGTACCATGGATGTTGTCCTCCTCATAGGAATTGTCCTACCATCTTGTCTATGGCATCAAACCACCTCTGTGGGATGGGGATTGGGAGGTGGGAGGTGGGAGATCTCGTGTAGTACTTGAGGGGCGGTCATCATCTTGTTTGCCTCAATTTTTCCTACCACAGAGAGTTGTAAGGCCTGCCAGCATTTTAGTTCGGTTTGAAGTTTGGGTATTAAGGCTGCAAAGTTCAAATAGTAAAGTTTGCGCAAGATGTGGGTCACTTTGATTCCGAGATATGTGATTGAGTCTGTTGCCCACAGGAGGTTGTATTTTGCAAATGGGATTCGTGAGCATGCTTTTTTAAGGGACAGGACTTCAGTCTTAGAGTGGTTCATTCTAAGTCTGGATATGTTGATGAAGGACTGGAAGAGTTGAAGTAGAGGCCACTATGGAGGTGTGAACATTGTCTAGAGTGACCAGAATAGCATCTGCATAGAGCAGCAGTTTGTACTTGCTGTGGGCTACCTTAATTCCTGTGATAGTCGGCACCTGGTGAATTGCCGCCACTAGTTGTTCTATTGCTAGGACAAAAAGGAGCAGGGAAAGCGGACATCCTTGTCTGATGCCTCATTCCTGGACTTGTGAGGAAGAGTACATCGTATGGATGTGAGATATAAACATCTCCCCTATGCCAAAATGATTCAGTGCCATGTAGAGGAAGTTCTTTTTGATTGAGACAAATGCTTTTTTGAAGTTGATGGCTATTGCCGTAATAGGAGACTTAAGTGAGTGGGCTGAGTGGATAAGATTAATTTTGTGCGAAGGTGGTCTGAGCTGAGGCACCCCTGGACAAATCCCATTTGTGATGGATGGACCAGATGAGGTAGTAGGGGATCAAGGCGTGCAGCTGGAACTTTCACATATATTTTACTGTCAGCTGTAATAAGGGAGCTAAGGCAGTAGTTGGCTGGGAGCTAATGGTCTTTATTTGCATTAGGGAGGACTGTAATGGTAGCAGTGGCCACTGATGGGGAGAGAGTACCAGTCATGGTGATGTCCGAGTAGAGTCTAAAGATAACTGGGCAGAGTTGTGGTGATAGGATTTGATAAATATCCATGAGGAGCCCGTCCCCTCCAGGGTTTTTGGGGGGGTTTCATTGAGGCAATTGCAGATTCAATCTCCTTGATGTCTATTGGGGAGCCTAGGGACACAGCTTGTGCTGTGTCCAGACTGGGAAGTTTAAGATTATGCAAAAAGGCATCTAAGAGTGGGGGTGGAGGGACATTGGTGGTGGAGTACAGCTTTTGGTATTACGCGGTCATTATACTGTTGATTATTTTGCGGGTCAGTGAGTAGGCTACCTTCAGGGGCTCTGAGGGTGGGGATGAAATGTTCTGCTTGCTGATTCTTTAGGCAGTAAGCAAGAAGCGTGTTGCTTTTTTCCCCCACTTTCCCAGAATTTATGCTTCAGGCACCATGGGGCTAGCTCAGCATTGTGCATTGTGAAGGTATTGATTTCCCTGTTGGAGGGCTATGATCTCCTTCTGCAGAGGGGAGCCCCTGGGGGTTGGATTAGACTTGAGGGATTGCTCTTTGGACTTTACTTGAGCTTCAAGGTTAGCCAAGTGGCTTTCCTGTTGTGGGTGGAGAGAGCTGGAGAAACCCAAAATGCGTCCCCTAAGGTAGACCTTAAATGCTTCCCACAGTGTCGTGACAAAGGTGGAGCCATTATCATTGGTTTGGAAGTATTCTTCCACCACATGTTGGAGTCAGGGCTTAAACTGCGGTTCTTGGAGAAGGACAGTGTCCATTCGTCAATCTGGAGGTCAGTCCAGGGGAGGGTTGGCCAAGTAAGATGACCAGTTGTACAGGGGCATGATCTCAGATTACAAGTGGATTGATGTTGACCGTGAGCACCTTGGGAATAAGGGTTTCAGAGGTTAGCCATATGTCTAGCCAGCTGAGCATTTGGTGGGATGGGGATTGATAAGTATAGTCCCTCATTCTCGGGTTCAGAAGTCTCCAGATGTCTGTTAACGCCTGGTCTTTCATCCACTGTAGAACTGTCCTGGAGGCTCTGGTATGTGGTTCAGATCAGTTGTGGCTGTGGTCCAGTGTGGGGTGTAGGGTGAGAGTAAAGTCCCCACCTATAAGCACCTGAGCCAGATTAACTATGAATGTGGAGTGTGTGGAAGCTAGGGTGTGGAAAAACATAGAGGAGTCATTGTTAGTGGCATAAAGGTTGAGTATTGTTAGGGTGCCTTGGGGTGTCAAACATGGCTAGTGCCCATCTGCCTGCATCATCAGTTTGGAATTTTAATAGTTTCCAGTGTAGACTTTTGCAGATTAGGATGGATACTCCTCTTTTTTTTGATTGTGCCGAGCTAGGCACCTCCACGTCCACCCAGGCCCATCTGAGCTTCTAGGCCTCTAGGTCTGTGAGCTTAGTTTCTTGCAGGAGTACCATCTCAGAGCATAGTTTATGGCGGTGTACAAGAACCTACTTGCGTTTGTGGGGAATTCAGCCCTATAACATTCCAACTGTGGCAGCATAACTCAGCCAAAATCCTGTGGTTTTATTGTGGTTACGGTATTCTTAGGGTGGGAGTTAAGATGTAGCAGGTTCTGGGATGGCTCATGGAAGGGAGGGCATTCCTCACAGTGGGTGGCCCTTTTGGTTAGATACTGGTGGCCTTCCTGTACCCACATCGCCACCATAGCAAGGCCAGGGTTCCATGAAATATGGGCGAATGAAAAATGGCGACCTGGCAGAAGGGTGCCAGACCCCCAGGGTGATGACATTTGGGAAAGATTTTTTATGCAGGGGGCTTCACCTCCCACACCCCCCCCTTGTAGGGGGCTTTGCCCCACACACACCCCTTACTATACATTCCTACTCCGGGGGGTGGCATAACTCGGGGAAGGGTGCAAGTCCATGTTGCCCTATTTGTCAGCACCGTTATTCTGTCACCCTTCTAATGAGTCAACGTTATTCAGTCAACCTCTTGATGTGTTACCCAAGGCCAGCTCTTGCATTGCATAAACAGTACTCCATATTTGCAGTGTTCGACAAAACCTTATGAAAACTGGCTCTACAAACATTATATGCAAACTAGAACATACACAGGTAACATATACCATGGTTATAGCAAGACAGAACTCTGCAATGAGCTTTTAGTGCCGAACTGGGCACCAGTGGTGCCCCATGTTCACTACAAAATCAACTGGAGGTTTAAGATTGGCTAGTAGGGCTGGCAGTGGACTGCCCACCTGCGTGGGCAACTGTTCATTCCTCTCTAATGCCCAACTTGAGTAGGAGAGAGAGTTGTAGGGAGAGAGGCTGCTGACATTCTCTGCACCTCTCCAAACATTAAATAGAGGTGTGTGTGGTGCTGACGTGAAGAGTTCGGTGGCAATTGGGGGTGGGGATTATTGGAGGCCAAGTTGGTGAGGTCCATAATGTGGCACTTGGAAGGGAGCTGGGGTCTTTGGTGGGGAGTTGTATCTCCCGTGCCAGGTTTGGAGGGGACAAAGGCATCTCATATAGTGTGTCAAAGCTGAACTCCATTCTTGGGTTTAGAAGGGACAGGTTACTATGGGCGGGGTCTCAGTCATACAGTTATTTATAAAGCTAGTCTGAACAACTCAGTAGCTTAGCCTGGTGATGCACACAATGAAGCTTACAGTGGTTCCAAATCAGGTTGGTCATTTCATTGTTCAGATCTTGAAAATGATTATTATAGTAAAGTGATGTTTATTAGTCCGCCACCCTCAGAGCCAGATAGGCGACCAAAAGCACGCATACCTGTTGTAAAGGACTTGGCAGTTTTAGAAAAGAGTGTTTTCATTCCTGCCCTAGAGAGATACAATATCGTCCACTGACATATAACATGCAAACCTTCGTTTAGATGAGTTAGAACTGCAACGGCCCTAAGGGACTTCGGTTGAGCAGTTGCCAAGGGCATACAGCAGATCCTATTATTGTGGTTCTAAGAACATATACATTAAAAAATCCTGTTCACAAGTTTAGTATGTGTAGGAGAAATAAGTTGTATAGGGAAGATACGCTATGTTACTTGGCCTGGTGATCAGTTCAGGGCCCAGGGAGGAATAAACAAATTGGGTGGGAGTCTTTACTTGAAGTATCTTCCAGATAACCTAGATCTGGTTTTGCAGGGGGTGTAATAGACCCAAAAGACTGTCGGTGAGATTACGTAATGCATCCCGCATCAAGCTGGTAGTTTACTGGCGAGATCTGGGGGCTGCCTGTCAGGAGGAGAGCTAGTAGGTGTGGACATGGTGGGGGTACTTTGCAGATGAGGAGCCAGAGTTGGTTGTTCTGGCTAATGGACAAGTTAATAGACTACAGGATTGGCTGTTGATCGGCACTGTGTACAGAGGGTATTTTCCTTGCAAGCCTCGGTACCTCAGCTCAGCTTTCCCTGGGGGTGGAGGAGGAGGATGAAGGCCTGAAAAGAGGTAGAGCGAGTGGGAGCTTTGTTCTCACTAATGAGTGAGAGATGGGTACTGGCCAGAGGAATGCCAAGAATGTAGAGCGCTGCCAACACTTACGTGAAAGGGAGCAAATGCCTCAGTTTTCAGCTGTGTCTCTTGTGAGTGCAAGGCAGGGAGCAGGGAAATTCTTTCCTGTACGCTTAGCCTACTGATGGAGATTTGACCAAATCAAGATGGCCAGGGCCATTTAAAGTTTTGTTAAACAGGTAGGGAGCCTGGAGGTCTGAGACTTGCAGCTTGGGTCCCCACAGTGGTCCGGCACCTAACACCATGCCTCATAGAAGCACCAGACTTTCCAATGACTGACAGTATCAACTAAGAGATCAGCTTAAAGTACCTTTTACTGCCGAGCTACAATCCCTCCCCCCAGTCCTCACAAATCATGTGTTACCATTCTGAGGTATACTGTCCAGAACCCCTCGGCGTCTAGTAAAAATATTGATCATTGTGGACTATAGACCAGGCCAGGGACAGTAAAAAAAAATATATATATATATATATATATATATATATATATATCAGCATGTATTACCTGTCAGCTTGCATAGCTTTTAGCAGTTATCCATTATATTGCAGTCTGTGGTCTGGATCACTTGCTTAAGTATGTTGAGGGACCCAACTTCGTGTGAATTCAGGAATGCAGAATTGCCACTTTGGCTGAGTGTTCTTGGGGGCTGTCTAGGGCTCTGGCTGCTCTTCCACATTTGAGGGAGACAAGTTGGCAGCTGGAGTGGAGATGGGGCTTACTGAGTGGCTTGTGGTTGTCTCATGTAGACAAGGGGAGCTGTTCATGTTCTGGTTCACTCTCTCAGGGCACAGCAGTTGTTTAGATCCAGAGAGCTCCATAGGTGTTCCTTGCATTAACAGTGGATATTTATTTAAATGTAAAAGGGGAGAGTTTTCGCTATCAGTGTCTTCAGAGTGTTCATTTCTGCTGTGGCTCCTGGATCTGTCCAAGAGGAGAGAAGAGATTTTGCTGGACCCATTCCTGTTCCAACTCTTTAGTTTGGGAGGTAACATCCACATGTCCTCCAGGGTCGATTGGGTGGTGCGAGCCTGGAGTGAGGGTTCCGTGAGCTGGTAGGTAGAAGAGTCTGGATTGGGGGGATCTCTACATTCCGTTGTCGAGTTCTAGGGTTAGGAGGGGTCCCCAGGCTTGGGGCCATTGTGACTGAATGTACATCCTGGCTGCCTTGGGAATTTGGAAGTCCATGGGAGTCCTGTTATTCATGATCCTTAGTGTGGCAGGGTATCTTAGAGAGAATGCAACTCTGGCATGATGGAGTGCATGTCAGCATTTGGTGTAAGCTTGCCTCCGGGTAGCCAAGTCTTTGGGGAAGTCTTGGAAAAGCATTATTTTGCACCCCTGCCAGTTGATTTCTCCCAGCTCCCTAGCTCTTTTCTGCAGGTTTTCTTTGGTCTGGTATCTCAGCAGTTTTGCAATTATTGGTCTTGGCATTCTCCTCACTTTGAAATCGGGGCAAAAGTGTGGTGGGCTCTCTCTGTGTCCAGGACAGTGCTGGGAGGGAGTTTGAGTGCCTCGGGCAATGCTCTACTTATGAACTCCATGAGGTTCCATTTTTTGGAGTATTCTGGGGATGCAAGAATGTGGAGACTATTCAGCCACCTGCAATTTTCTAAACTGTTCAGCTTTTGTTGCATGTCAGTGATGGTTCATTCCTTGACCCTTAGTCTATTATTGTGATCTTGAGTTTTTTCAGTGGTCTGAGCCAGTTGAGTTTGGTGGCAGTAGTCCTATGGGTTAAATGTTCTATCTGTTCTTTGTGCAGGGTGCTATTGTTTTTGATGTCTTGCAGCTCAGAGAGAAGTTGGGTGAACATAACTTTGATCTCGCCCATGTTTGGTGAGGCAACCATGGCCATACTGTGGCAAGAGTAGGTCAGGAGACGAAGGGCACTGGTGGTAGAAATTTTCAACTGGGTCCTGTTCAAAGATTGTGGTTTTGCCTTCAAAATTCAACCCAGTGGATAGAATAGCACTTGATCTACAAGTTTCTGGTAGCCAAGCATCAGATTGGCAGCGTGGTCCGATGTGATGCCTTCGGATTATGACTGAAGGAGCGGAGAGTGGAATTCAAGTGGCCGTCTCAGTCTTAGGCTAGACATGCCTCCCCCCAGAACAGTTTTGCTTTGGAGTAATCACATAGGATATGTTTTATGTTGCCCTGCTTCTGCTTGCATCTAGCGCAGATAGGCAATGGTAGGTAGCCCATTTTGTAAAGCTCAGTAGGCAAATAATATAAATTGTGATCTATTCTGTATTGCATAAGTCTGAGCACATCAAATTGATTGTATTTGTGCAGTTTGGGCCACATTGTAAATCTCATGTTAGGATCATCAAGTTCTGGGAATTCAGATTGCCAAAAGGAGCAGAGATCCAGCCTTTCATGAGAGGACTCTGTCAACAGATTTTGATAGAGTAATGAGGTGGAGTTATGCTGAGTGGCAAGATGGGAAAGCTCTTCACATACAGATGGGTTAGAAAAGGACCAGGGTCTTGGTCCAAGGGATGTTGTGATCACATGGTGAAGTTGCAAAAAATGTAAAAGGTGGAATCTTTATGGTGAGATTGGTTAGTGTGAGTGTATCAGAGTATATAAAGGAATGATTCTGTATAAACTGACCAGGATGAGTGAGAGGTAGGGTACCCAGGAAGTTGTCTGGGATTAGTTTGTTTTGAGTAGTGAAACTGGGATTGCCTGAGATGAGCTGATTGAGGGAGAATATAGGTTTAGTTTTCAGAAGCCTGTGTAGTTTGTTTACTAAGAGGGAAGAACCTTTCAAGGTCTGCTTTAAACGAGTAGGAATGAGGAATGTGTGGAAGGGTTTTAATGTTAATTTTAGATTGTTGGTACAAATCAAGTGTTATTATTTGCCACTGAGGAACATAGAGGTTTGTGGGATTTGTGGGGTTAGCTTGTTTCCACCATAGGAATTTCCTCACACATAGGGGTAAATAATAGAGGTAGAAGCCTGGAAGTTGCAGGTCTCCTTATAGCTTGAAGGAAGTCATTTTATGGTAGGTTGTATGAGGTATTTTGTTACCCCATACAAAAGATGTTAGTATGGTTTTTAACTTAGCGAATCAGTGGGTGGGTATGAATGGGTTAGTTATACCAAGTGGGTATAGTAACCTGGGTAAGATATTCATTTTAATGATGCTGACTTGGGCCTACAGTGTCAAAGGAGGCATGGTCCACCTACATAAGTCCTGTTTAAATGGAGGCAGTATAGCGCAGCTGTTTAAGGCTCTGAGCTGCAAATCTGGTGACATCCTGCAGACCAGACCTGGGTTTGAATCCCATAGCTTCCACTTAGATACTGTGTGACCCTGAGCAAGTTACTTAACCTCCCTGTGCTCCTAGGTGGCACCTGTAAAAAAGCTTTCAGCTTAGTGTGATACTCCTGGTTAAACAACTAAAAAAAAAAAGAAATTATTATTAAGAGTGCAACTAGGTTCCAGGAGAATATATTTTTCTTACTTGAGGCTGCATGGATGCCAAGATACTTGACGGTATCTGGGGACCATGTGCCACCCCAGTTTAAAGCTTGAGACCTGGTAGCCCAGTAGTTAAGTGGCATAATGCAGGTTTTATCCAGACTGAGCTTATAGCCCAATAACCATCCAAACTCATTTAAAAGTGCGAGGGCCACAGGTATGGAATGAGAGGGGTCCTCCAGATACAGGAGAATGTCATCCACATATGTAAAAATTGTGTGATGTTGATGTCTAGCCTGAATACTCCTAATATCTTCATGAAGGAGAAGCCTTCTGGTCAAAGGCTCCAAGTAAAGGTTGAATAAATAAGGGGAGAGAGGACAACCCTGTCACATTCCCCTGCAGAGATCGAAGGGAGTGGAGCTGATTCCACTGCATCTAATAGAGGCTGACTGGTGAGAGTACAATAATTTTACCCAATCTATGAAGGCAGTAGGGAAGCTGAATTGTTAAAGTGTTAAGTAGCAGAAGGCCCGGAGACTCTGTCGAAGGCTTTCTCTGCATCCAGGGACATTAATATGGCTGGGTGTTCAGAGTCCCTGAATGCAGAGATTTAGTTAGAGAGTTTGTGCAAGGGGTCTGAAGAAGCACAACTTGCATAAATCCCGCTTGTTTGGAGCCTATTAGGGGAGTCCCAGACTGCACATATTCTCATTGCCCAAATCTTTGCTAATAGTTTGATACCTATATTAAGCAGAGATATTGGGCGATAATTCATTATTAATTCCGATCTTTACCAGTTTTGGGCAGCATTGTGATAATGGCCTGTTGTAAGGCTGGGTCAAGGGATTGTTGCTTTTGGGCTGAGTTGAATAGAGTGGTTAATGGTTCATTAAGAAGTTGAGCTAATGCCTTATAAAAGTTAAGGGATAGTGCATCAGGGCCTGGGCCTTTGTTGAGGGGAAGATCAGATATGGCTTTCAGAACTTCTTACGGGGAGATATTTGCTCCCAATCTGTCTAGAGCTTCTGGGGGTAGTTTGGATGGCTTTTCAGTGTCAAGGCATTGCTGGATATTAATTTTGGGTACTGGGGAGTCTGCAGAATAAAGGGACTGATAATTTACAAAGGCGGATGCAATTTCCCTTGGGTTAGTAATTAGAGGAATATTACGTGAAAGATGAATACCTCATACATTTGAGTGATTCCTGTTGTTTTAATCTCAAGGCCAATAGTTTGCCTGGCTTTTTGCCTTGATCAGTGTAGTGAGTTTTGGCCCTAAAGATCATGAACTTCACTTGTTCTGTTAATAGCTCCTCATATTTGGCTTTGAGGGAGTTTAGTTATAGCCATTCTTCATCTGGGGAGGACTATGATAGTTTCTTTTCTTTGGATCTAATTTCTAGGAGTAAGGAAGAGACCTCCTGTTCTCTCTTCCACTTCTGTGTAGCAGCCAAGAAGATTAATGATATTGTCATGTTACCCTGGTGCTGCGTGAACTGCACTGGCTGCCGGTTCAGTGGAGGGTGCTCTTCAAAGTGGGCTTCCTCACCTTTAAGGCCCTACATGGACTGGGCCCTTGCTACCTGGTGGAACGTCTTACACCCGCTGCCGCAGTCCGCTCCCTTTGATCCTCCACAAGGGGCTTCCTGGCAAGTCCCAGGACAAGGTTGAAAACTGCCAGCGACAGAGCCTTTAGTGATGCAGGCCCCGTCCTGTGGAATTCACTTCCATTATTGGTAAGGGAGGCCCCCACTGTGGAGGTATTCAAAGCCTGCCTAAAATATTATCTGTTTAGCCAGGCATTCCCTGATACTGGATGAGAATTCAAATTATCAGTCCTTTTTTAGTAAATAGGGTTATTATGTATTTGCTGATTTAGCCTATATGATTCATGTAATTATTTATTATATTATTGAGTGATGTTTTTAAATTTTTGTATCGTTTGTATGGCGCCCCAAACCTCTGGGACTGGGTGCCAGAAAAATAAAATGTGCCTTGCCTTGCTTTGCCTCTGATAATCCATTTATGTGCTCCCCAAATGTTAGTGTAATCAGATAATGTTCTTGTGCTGTCCTTAAAAAACATTTTCAGTGATTAGTTTAAGCCTAACTTTTTTGGGTCTTTCAGGAGGTTATTATTTATTCTGTAAATTATGTATCTATGATTGTGAGCAGAGGGAGAAAAGGAAAAGAGAACTGGAGCATTGTCTGAGACTACTTTGAAAGAATTTTGCATTGGATGACGTCTGTGAATATACTGGGACTAGTGAGAAAGTAGTCTAGAGGAAAGGCCATATTGTGAACAGGAGATAAGAAGGTATAGCTCCTGTCCCCTGAGTGCAAGATTCGCCAAGGTTCAAGCAGACCCAGGGAGTTTTGGAGTTAATGAATGGTGCACTGATTTGGTGATAATCCCTTTTTGGGGAAGGTGGATCTATCTAGAGCTGCGTCTGGAACTGTGTTCCAGTCTCCTGGCAATATTATTGGCATGGAGTGGTGTTTAAACAATTTAGCTAACAAGGATGTGAAAATCTGGGGATACTTTTTGTTGGGCCCATATATTGAAGCTAGGATGACTTCAGTGTTGTCAAGAAAACCCCTTAGTATTATACAGTGACCATTTTTTATCTAGAAATGGGTCTAGCAATTGAAAAGGGGTGTTGTGATGTATTACTATAGCTCCACCTTCTTTCTTATTGTCAGTTCCTACGGCATAAATTTGACCTACCCATTCACTGTGCCATAGATTAGCTTGGACTGGTAAGGTATGCATCTTTTGTAAAAAGGCTATATTTGTGCTGAGTCGTTTCAGGTGTCTTAACATTTTGTATCTTTTTTCTTTTGTTTGAGCCCTTTGATGTTCCAAATAAAAAGATTTATCCCTGACTTAGCCACTGTGGGCAATATAGAAAAAGCTGATGTAGTTATGGGGTGTACAGGGTAGATGGGCTGGCTTGATATCACTCCAGGGATGATATTGGAGAAGTATGCCATAAAGTATGTAAGGAAAATATGGCTTAATAGACTACCTTCTGCTTACTATTAAACAAATCTGTTAAGCTATCTGTACCATCTTGTAATATACTGTAATGGCTGACTTTGAAACAAGTGAACATGAGAAACAGAACAACAGGTAAACATAGGAAGACATATAACTCTATTACTTAGAACTGAGAATCATATAAATGTTATTAATACATGCACACACAATGGACAGATGTTTGTTTATTTATTTATTTATTTATGACTTTGATAACCGGTTAGGTGCACTGATCCCAGTAACCATTTTCAGAAAAGCAACTTTATTTATATAGCACTTTTCATATTCAAGGTGCTGTACATCATGTAAATACAATAAAAACAATAAACTAATTAAAACAATCAATTAATACTTAATTAAGGAAGGCTAAAGAAAATAAGTATGTTTTCAGCATTGATTTAAAATTGCTGACAGTCAGGCATTCTCTCAACCGCCGAGGTAGAGAGTTCCACAGGATAGGTGCTGCAAAAGATAATGCTCGAGCTCCAGACATCTTCAAATGGACCCTGGGAATCTCTAGCAATCCCTCACCTGTGGGTCAGAGAGGGTGATTGGGGCAGTAGGGAACCAGGAGATCTTTCAGGTAGTCAGGTCACTGTTCATGTAGGGTTTTAAAGGTAAGCAAGCCTACCTTATAGGTGATCCGCCACTGAACTGACAGCCAGTGCAGATCACGCAGCACAGGCGTAATATGACTGGTCCTAGAAGTGCCAGTCAATAGCCTGGCTGCAGCGTTCTGCACTAGCTGCAAGCAGAGGATATCAACCCCAGATAGCCCTAGGTAAAGGGCATTGCAGTAATCAAAACAGGTAGTAATGAAGGCGTGGCTCAATGTTGGAAGGTCGCATGGAGGAATCAGGTGTTTCACCTGGGTGATATTCCTCAGATGGTAAAATGAGGATTTGACCACCACTGACACCTGAGATTTCAGGGTCAGGCCATCATCAAAAATAATGCCCAGGTTATGCACCCGATCTGAGGTAATGAGTTGGACACCGTCAAGCCATAGGCCCGACATGCATCCAGCTACAAAACCTGCCCCCAGGCATCCTGGATCCACCACCAACACCTCAGTCTTATCTGGATTCAGTCTCAACCAGCTCCAGAGCACCTCATGGCCCACAGTGTCAAAAGCTGCACAGAGAACGAGAAGGACCAAGATGGTACATGCCTTTTGATCTCTAGCCATTAGGAGATTGTTTATACGCAGACAAGGGCAGTCTCCATGCTATGCCTCTTCCTGAAACCAGATTGGAGAGCTTCATAGACATTGTGAGTTACCAAATGATTATCCAGCTATAGTGCAACCACCTTCTCAATAACCTTCCCCGCAAAGGGAAGGTTTGAGACAGGTCGGTAGTTAGCTGGATCAGCAGGGTCCAAGGAAAACTTTTTAAGGAGTGGTCAAATGACCGCCTCCTTAAGGGGGTCAAGAAAAACACTCCTTTCCAAGGATCTCTATACAATTTCAGCTAGGATCAGGCAAATGACATCTCCACAACCCACTAAGAGGGAAGTAGGGACCAGATCCAAACTACAACAGGTTGGACGCAAAGTCTGGACAATCTTCACAATGTCCATGAATTCTGGCTGGTCGAAATTCGTCCAGACAATCAGGGTGTTCATCACCTCCTATCGACCCCTACAATCCCCTCTTGGAGAGGGCCGGGCCAATTCCAGACCTGATGCTGACAACCTTATCTGTGAAAAACCGAGTTAGCTCATCACACTCAATTTGTGAAAAGACTCTTCTGGACCGGAGACAGATTGGATTGCACAATCTGTCAATGGTTCAAAAGAGTTGAGCTGGTCAGTTCTGTGCAGCAGAAATCTCCCTGGACAGGAACTCTGCCTTTTTACAGGTGATTTCTGATTGATAGCCTTTATAATGTTCCATCAATCTAAGTCTGTCTGTATCCAGGCCAGACTTCCGCCATCATCTCTCAGCCTTGACTAACTCGTCTTATCTCCTGCAAGGACCCATCATACCAGGGGGACCTTGGGCGAAGAGTGAGTGGTCGAACACGAACAAGAGCAATCAAGTCCAAGGCCTCTCCCACTGCCTTATTATAGGCCAGTACAAGTTCCCCAGGACTTGTGCTTTCACCAAGCAATCCCGATAGGTCCAGCACCACCAACGGACCATCTGGGGTAACTCCCCTTAAAGGGCGGTACTGGACCATCTCTAAAGGGTAGGTCTATTTGGGGGGCCCCAAAACTGAACCCTATGGTGTGATGATCAGACCAACTGAGGAACAGCAGATCCGATGAGTGCCCTCCCATATGGGTAGAGGAGGTAATTATCTGTGTAAGGCCCAGCATTGTCATTAGCTGGAGGAGATTTTGACCAAATAGCGAGAGTTCATCGTCCACCCAGGCATTGAAGTCCCCCAGAATGTCGACGATGAAATCCACAATCTCCTGCAGGAAAACACCCCCATCTCCTGGTGGACATTAAATGAGGAGTATCCTGCAATCTACACCCTCACCCATAATGCACTCAAAGGATCTGGTAGACCCCACTGGCACACCCACAAGGTCCAGTTTATTCTTAAAAAAGATGGCTACACCCCCACCCCTGCAATCCAACCTCGGGCAATGAATCACCAAGAACCCAGCTGGAACTGCAGAAGCCAATACTGGACCTGCATTTTCATCTAGCCAGGTCTCGGTGATGCAAGCCAGATCCACAGTTTCAACAAGATCAGCTATAATAGCTGTCTTGTTTTTAAAGGATCTATCATTACATAACACCGCCCGGGTTGAATAAGATGCTGGGGAAGACCTCGACTCCTGACCAGTATTAATTACTGGGCCCTTGGGTATGGAAACAAGACAGGGATTACCCCTGTCCTGGTGCCATTTCACCCCAAGGCATCACCTGGACCCTACCACCCCAATATGCCCCCCCAATCCATTCCCCCACCAGGCCCAACCCTGCACCCTCTTCGACACCTCCTGGCAATCCCGAGGGATTGACAATGTTTGTAAGTCTCTGTAGCCAAAGGGGGCAGTCAAAGGGTGCAGTTCCCTGAGCCTGGTAGGTGAATAATGCCTGACCGTTCTATAATCGTCCTTACACATATTAACACTCAAATCAATCAACACACACCAAACAATTTAATGAAAAGTAATAATAAATAATAATAAATGTCCTGCCAATCTCTCTCACGGATCGGAGGACAATTGAAACATAACCCCCCCAAAAGATTGTTTATTACCTACAATCTACAAAAAACAACCCCAAATCAATACCCCACAAATAAGTATATAGTATAATAGTACAATAAAACTTTTAAACTGATCTAATAAAAAGCAATTAGGCCCACATGAATAATTCAGTCTCAGAGTCCAAGACAGTAACTTAGCTTGAGAAGGAGTCAATCATAAGATAAAACATTTAAAAATAAAAATATAAGCTACAAGGGCTGTCTCACAGACCAGGCAGCTAATGATTATTACCAGCTGAAATAATATGATATCAGAGTAAGTTTAGCACAGGTACTCTCACTACCTGAGCCAAACAATGTTAATGTTCCAGATCATTTCTGCCCCCAAGTCCTCTCATGACATGGGAAGTCTGGATTAAAGCAGGCACTCTCACTGCCTCCAAAAATACAACAATAAAACTAAAAATCTGACCGTGGCAGGCAGAAGAGTTTAAGGATGAGTCCACCTCTTGCAGTCCAAGTGAAGCAGAGAAACGTGGCCCAATGCCCAAACAAGGGAGACCATGGATAAAATTGCCCACAGCACCACTATTGACTCCCACTAGTGTCAACCCACCAGTTGGCTCCCTGGGAGATCTAGAAGATCACTGGCTCAGTCAGCTGACTACCCAGCAGAGACCAAGCCAGGCCCCTGAGAAGCCGCAAGCTCAGTGGTCGAAAACCCTGCAGGGTTAGGACCACCTGACAACTTCACCATCCATAGAGCCAGTCACTTCACTCAATTTCCCCGACAGTCACTCTTTCTCCTTGAGGGCTTGTTTAAAAAGGCAGCAACAACCACCTTAAAATAATTTGGCCAAAACAATGGGACACTCGAACCGACAGAAGCTTCCACAAAAAAATCTTCCTCTTCAAGCTAGAATCAGCCCATCCAGACTGAAAGTCCATAACACTCCTCATCCAAGGACCCCAGGCTGGCTGACTGTGGCCAGATCAAATCCACCTCCGCTCAGATCCTCCCAAACTGCAGCTCCCACCACCAGTAAACATCCAGAAAACAGCTCTCACCCCACCAAAACCAGGTATACACACTGAGGCATGGGGAGTAGTATCCTCACTGTCGAGTTCACTGCCAAAGTTTGAGGAATAAAATGGAGGATTCAATGGCAGGCAAATGTTAAATAAATGTTAGGCTGTCCAAATAATCTTATGTGCTTACATTAACCCGATAAACGAGACTAACACTTAGTTCCTCACTAAATTACCCTAACTGCCTAACGCTACAAACTAATACTAACAAATAATCAAATAAATGAATTTTAATGAATTAAAACAAATTTAACCAAATTTAAAACCAATTTAAAATGGATTTAAAACATAGTCATACACAGCAAACCAGACATGCAGACAGCTAGTCCAGCGTGGCCGCCATCTTGGTTCACACGTGGTTCAGGCATGACCCAGACCACATACAATGGCACAGGAGTAAACTTAAGCAGAGTACATTGAACAGTTGAGCAATTTAACAATGGTGTAAGAGAAAAATACAACAGTAAATTCAAATGTAGGTAGTAAAACTACATTACGCATACAAATACAGGTAGTAAATCCATTCAGCAAGACTAGGTGTAAGTTTTCATAGCAGTCAAACAAGCAAAATACAATAAGAGTAATTAGACTGACAAGATAAGTGCAGGCTGAGAAACCCCAGGACAGGGGAGAGGTAACCATAAGTGTAGGGGAGACAGAGGAGGGAGGGGGTAGGTGCAAGGGAGGGATTGGAGAAATAAACACAGTAGGGACAGGTGGAACAATGATAGACTCCAGAAGGTTAGAGAGGAGGGGAAGGGGACTACCCAGCAAAGCTATGGCAGCAGGATTCAGCCAGGAGCCAGTCTTTGAGGTGGGATTTGAACAGGCAGTGGGTGTTCAGGGAGCAGAGCTCAGCAGGCAGCCTATTCCACTGTGAGGGGGCCACAGCTGACAAGGTTCTCCCACCCATATTGGTAGATACCATGGGAAATTTAAGAGGGGGGATGCTGATGGAGCGGAGACCACGGTGTAGTGTTCAGACATTGAGGAGGGCTGCAAGAGGTGATTCCTGGCCAGTTCGGTTGGCATTATCAACCATGCAGCAAAGGGCAACGTCAAAGAGGCTTGTAGTGGGAGCCATCCAAGTGACTGGTAGAGGACACAGTGGTGGGTGGAGAAAGGGGTAAATAAGGCACTGTTGTAAGCAGTAGAGAGTTTGGCCATGAGGGTAGTGGATGGCCTAGCATAGATGGAAGAGCTGTAGTCGAGTATAGGGAGTAGGTTCCCCAGGACAATGACAAGTCATGCCTCAGGGGTGAGGTAGTGTCTGAGTCTGTAAGCAGCACCTACGTTTTGGTGTATCCTGTGAATCACAGAGTTGATATGCTCAGAGAAGGAGAGGAAGGGATCGAGCAAGACACCTAGGTATTTGAAGTATTGACATTTTCAAGGACCTGGCCATCAGGGGAGGCAATGCTTAGAGCAGAGAGGGATTTAGGCTTGGCTAGGAAGGGCTTGGATCTGAACAACATGGATTTTGTTTTCTTGGCATTTACCAGGAGGAGGTGGCTCCAAACCAGTTGTGGACAGCTGCATAATGATAGGTGAGTACTGAGGAAATGTGGGCAAGGAATCTATCACTGAAGAAAAGGACAAAGGTCATTAGCATAGAGGAGAGAAAGTTACAGCTGAGACTGTCTGGAGAAAGGGAGTTTATGAATAAGGAGAATATAAGGGGGCCCAGAATGGAGCCCTGTGGGACCCTGGTTGAGACAGGCAAGGCAGGAGAGCAAGCGAGGCCTACACACACATATTGGGAGCGATCAGTGAGGTAGCTCCTGAACCAGTCAAATACCTCTTATGAGCAGCCAAGGAGACATAGCTTGGAGAGGAGGAGGGCATGGTTGACCATGTCAAAGGCCTTTGATAGGTCAACAAAATGGCCTTGGTGGCATTCCATGGTCCATGTTAGTAAGGATGTGGTTGATCAGTGCTTGCTGGAGCCAATTTTCTAGTCATAAAGGCAGGGCCGTCGGAAATGGGTGTGGCTGTTACAGCCATGGCCATACCACTTTTGGGCATCCAATTGATAATCAATTGCTGGGACCATCGGCACTGAGATTTTTTTCCCCCCAGCTCCAGAAGTTCTGTTTATTTTGTGGCATAACCACTAGAGGTCCTGGCATCTGCCTCTGCTGCTCCCATCATCATGTGTTTGCCAGTCTGGCAAACCCTATGGGATGACAGAGAAGCAGCAATGCACACGACTGCTGGATCTTATAGTGGTTGTGGCACAAAAGGTGTGCACCTGTGGCAAGGGGATAAGGAGGGACTGCCTCCTACATCGCCAACCAACCAGAACAGCAACCCAGTGCCAACAGCAGGACTGACAGGTTAGTTGATCAGTCCTGGGGAAGAAGCGCATGTTTTTGTGGGGCGGTGGGCTGGGCTGCATGAGTCGAGAGTTGTGGGTGGCTTGGCTGGCTGAAGCAGCCATCATTAGCAAGTGGTGTGCTGACTGAGAGGTGCAGATGGTACTCTGTCTCATCGCATTCAGTCAGTGCATCCTAAGAGATGAGTAGTCGGTAGTCAAGTCCTAAAAAAAAGAACTTGTTCAGCAGTTCAGTTCAAATAACTTGTTCAATTCAAAAGTTGCACATTCAGTCAGTGTCTGCTGTCCTTTTTCTGTATACTGTGTGAGTGACAGCGAGGAGTTGGGGGGGAGGTGACAAAGGCTTGGTCTTCCAGTGGCACTGTGCCCTGTTAGAGGGACAAAATCGATCACCACATCAGAGTAGATCAAAATTTATGTAGAGGCTGGAGACAAATGGCTGGCAATAAATTCCTTATGCCTTAATTACCCACGTAGCCTTCCTAGCTACTGTGTGTGACAGTGTGACAGTGTGACAGTTGTGTGTAATACAGCACTGTATTATTTCATTTTCAGATTGGAAGTGGAACTACTTTACTGGACTTTCCCTTTGTGTGTGAGGGAAATCCAAGGATAGAGTGAAAGACATTATAGAGCACTTTTTGCAAAACGACAGGTGGCATGCTGTTGAAGCTGACAGCAGTACCTGGTGGGGACTGGGTTCGGGGAGGACTAGATTACTTTGCACAGGGGGCCTAGGTTTGGCTACTCTGCACAGGGGCACCCACGTAAATCCAAACACAGGAAGCAATAACTGTAATGTCCAAAACCAGGAATGGGATTCTACAGTGTGGCTTTTATTCACATCCAAACTGAACAAACAAAGCATAGACAGACACCCACAGGGCTACATTCCTGGTAATACAGATTAGAGACACAGAACACTTCTTCACATCTCAGCCCTCAGGCTATGAACCCACCAGGCACACAGCCCGGACTTGCACACAGCTTTGGGTACACAGCCCGACTTGTACACTACTTGGGTTTTTCCAAATGGCCCGGCTCCCCTGCAGGCCACTTGATCCATGGTCCATTATGGGAATGAACCAGTTTTCCAATTGGTGGCTCCCCAAACCACCTTAGAGCCTTCGATTCCTAAAGGGAAATTTCCTTTCATCCCATGTCTGGGTACTTCCCTCATCACTGGCCAAGTGCATGAGGCAAAGTAGAAATCCACAGAGCAAATCCGTAGAGGTGGACCTGGTTACTAAAGATGGGGGATCTCCCACCTCCAGCTCCCACAATCCATACCCGGCCATTTCTCTGGAAACTAAACAACTCTTTTGAAAGCTTGGCAATGTAGATTACTGGGTAGACGTATATCACATCTCCTCTTCATGTCTTGACTTCCCCTATGTGCTGGACTTGAACATACTTTTACTTTTGGCTAAGCCTACTACTTTAGGCCTCCCACTACTTCAGTAGTCCAATCCCCACTTTTACACAGTTCAGGATGAAACATGGGCCCTTTTAGAAAGAGCAGAACTCACCCTTTGGTTGCAGGTGCCCCACAGGCGAATCATGAAATCTTCTTGTGCCCCACACTTGTGGACAAAATAAGGCAGCTTCTTTCTCCAGCAGTAGACAGGGGGTTGCCCCTGGAAATGCAGGCAAACCTTTCCAGCCCCATCCCCTCAAGGATGGGGCACAGAGACCCGAATCAGCAGTCTCCACCACTTTAAAAACAGCTACTGTGTCTCTCTTTTGGCGGAAACACACACCTTTCCCTAAATGTAGCCCTCTATTTCAGGGCTGAGGCTCCAAGAGCCTAAGCACAAAGCTGCTGTGCTCCTCTCACAACAATCTCCAACTACAGACTACCACAGACTGACTGTTCAAACCTCCCAACATTCTACTCTAACTCCCTTCTGCAGATTCCATTGTGGCTCATGCAGCTGCGATAGTTCTGTGGTGATGTCATCCCTCAGTCTCAGCTGAGACTGAGAACAGAGTGAGACAGTGTGAAATCCATTTAAATGGAGTTTCACAAGCTGCCTTCCCTGCCTACCACTAGGTCTTACTGGGATTCTAGTAACCCTGGGTAACAAGGGGGTTACACATAAAAAAGGCTACTGGGCTTTAAAGTCAACTTCCCAAAGTGACCAGTGTCCTGCAGCTGGCTTTAATTATTAATCCATAAATATAAGGCAAAGGGCAGGAAAAAGAAATAATATAGGAGAAGCCCTTGTGGGTTGTTGTGACACTGAGAAGATGTGGTGGTATAACTAAAAGGTGACCCTGCCCAGTCTCTTGTGGCTTGCTTCTGAACAAAGAATAAACAGCCAAAGCAAGTTTAAAAAAGATTCTGAACAAAAGAGAAGTCTGTGTGTGGAGTGTGGTGAGACACTTGGACATTGTGGTGGGGTGATAAAGCGAAGGGGACCTGCCAGTCCAGTCTCTTGTGGCTTGCTTCTGATTTTGAAAGACAAACAGGACAACAATTCAAAATAACTTAACCCATAGGCTGCCAATGGAATTAGAATGTATAGGAATTTGGGATTGATATATCAGTCCGCAGCCCTGCAAGGGTTAAGTTGGTGTGTGTGTGGTGATACTGGGACATCCTGGGTGGTGGTAAATGGTAAAGTGAAGATGAGTGACCCTGCCCCATGGCTTGTGGCTTTCTTCTGAATCTGAAAGAAAATAAACAGCAAAGCAAATAAAAGATTTTAAAGAAAAGAGAAGTCTTTGTATGTGGTGTGGTGTGGTGAGACTCGGACATCATGGTGGGGTGATAAAGCTGGTGGCATGCTGGCTTAGTTTCCTGCAGCTTGCATCTGAAAGATAAATAAACAGCAAAGCAATTAAAAAAATAATACAAATAAAAAGTCTATGGGGTGTGGTGAGAGGACATTGTGGTGGGGTGTGGTGATACTGGGACATCCTGGTGTGGTGATAAATGGTACAGAGACACTGCCTGGTCTCTTGCGGCATTCTTCTGAAAAAAAAAAGACAGCAAAGCAAGTTAAAAAAAAAGATTTTAAAGAAAGTGAAGTCTGTGTGTGGGTTGTGGTGAGACTCAGACATTGTGGTGTGGTAAAAAAGGTAAAAGTGTGGCCTGCCTGCCCAGTGTCTTGCTGCTTGCTTCTGAATGATAAATAAAAACAAGAAAGCAAGTAAAAAATGTATATCTTTGAAACTGAGAAGCCTGTGTGGGTGTGGGTGTTGAGAGTGTTGTGAAGGAGGTGCCAGCCAGTTATTGTGGTCTGGCCGGTGGATGACAGTGGAGTGCTACATTTCCACTAGCTATAAGTCAATAAGCATTGTGAGTTTGAATTTTGGCATGCTTCTGCCACAAATTTTGAAAGAAGCAATGAAAATAAACATTCACAGATTTGAAAATCTACTTTATTAGCAGTTTCACTGAGTCATCATAAGGAGGAGTACTATGTCTGTCTGAACTTGAACCAAAAATTACACAAGATTGTTACAGTAATATTGTTATTATCTAAAGTATCTGAGTGCTGGTTGGATTCTGATGAATAATACCCCAATGCCCAAACACTTTTCAACAAGCCATATATATATATATATATAAAGTGGTCTGTTTAGGTGGGAGGTGTCTGAGGTGCTGGGTTGGAGGTGTCTCAGGTGGTGCTAGGAAGATAACAGAAGGAGCTAAGTGAATACTGGTGAACATCTGCTCTTTTCAATAATACATAAAAAAAGGAGATCTGTTAGAGTCATTCTTGGGGCTGGAAAGTTAGTAAAAGGTGTGAGACAACACTAAAGGTCAGGTGATGTGGTACTGCCGAACAGCACCCACTTCTCACAAATCTGTATCCTGCTTACCTGATATTAAATTAACACAAAAAAGAGGATCTCTTGTTTGACTCAGAGATGGCTCTAACTGAGAAGAAGAGACCAGAAGGTGAGAGAAGATAGAATACAGCTGGTGTGGTTTTGGTATACTACTGTTTACTAACTCCCCAACCCCCCATCAAGAATCCTTGAAGCTAAGTAAAAAAATAAGAAATTTAGAGAGGGTACACAAAAAAATAAAATACTGCTCCTGACCCATCAGCCTGTTCGGCAGCTTCACCGCTGAGGTTCTCAGCTTCTGTGTACTTGTTGCCTTCAGCTTCTCACACTGTGAGTTTTAAGTGTAATTTGTGTGATCTTGAAACAGTGCAGCAAAATTTCACCGCTGTTAGGCTCTGCCTCTGAATACTGAAGGACTGAGATCAACCTTTAAGGTGTCCTGAGGTGAATTACAAGTTAGTACCTGACAATTATGGCCTTGTCAAAATTTTTCAGCAAATTCAGTGCAGGACTGGAAATACCAGATTTTTCCAGCACCCCTCATCAGCCACTGGCGTACGATTACCCAAAACGTCAATTTGGAAAAACACAGGTGGTAAATCGGTCATTCAAAGCCTCTTGGTTTGAGAGATGGCAGTGGGTTCATTATGACGAAAGCAAGGGCCATGTGTTTTGCTTCACATTTGTAAAGGCATATAGAAATAAACTTTTAAATACTACTTGCTTTGATCCCTGTTTCATATCTAAGGGGTATAGCAACTGGAAAGAAGCTTGTGTTAACTTCTGAAAACACAAGCTTATTAAGTGCCATGAAACTGCTGTTTTCAAGGTGGTCACAGTTCCCAGGTCATTCCATGATGTTGGAGAATGTCTGTCTTCACTCAACGAACAGCAGAAGAGGGATCGTCGTCATTGTTTCCTAAAAATTCTTCAAAATGTAACATTCTTAGCTAGACATGGTTTGGCTTTCTGTGGAGACGGTGATGAATTAGATTCAAACTTTATACAGGCAATTAAATTAAGAGTTAATGATTACCCACAACTTAATGACTGGACTGAGTGAAAGACAAACAAATTCACATGCCCAGAGATTCAAAATGAAATGTTGAAAACTTTAGGCTTAAGAGTCCTGCGTGAAGTGACTGAAAGAATTAGATCAGCTACATTCTTCTCAATAATGATTGATGAAACCAGAGATTCTGGCCACAAGAAATGGCTTGTAATTTGCATCAGATGGGTGGATGACAATTATGAAGCTCATGAATAATTTTTTGGGCTCTATGAAGTTGTGGGAACTGATTCAAAAATTCTAGTTCAGGTCATCAAAGATGTACTGCTGCATGCTAACCAAAGCATCACCAAAGTCAGAAGGCAGAATTATGATGGTTCTACTGCTATGGCTGGAAGGAAGTCAGGTGTGGCTCAACAGATATCTGAAGCAGAGTCTAGGGCACTGTCTGTGCATTGCTACAGTCATTCTGTAAACCTAGCATGCTGTGATGCTGCGAATAAATACAAAGACATCAAAACAGCTCGAGATAACTCATGAAATAACAAAATTGATCAAAAACTCTCCTAACAGAGACGCCTGCATTGAGCAGCTTAAAAAGGAACTTGCTCCTATTGTCCCATCACTTTGTACTCTATGTCTGACAAGGTGGACTGTGAAAGGAAGTCACTGAAGAGCGTTTTGGATAACTACGAGTGCTACAAAACACATAGCTTGCCTATGAAGACCGTGGCTCCAAACCCAGAGACTAAGAGAAGAATTATTGGTGTTTCTTCAAAATGAAGTCCTTCGATTTCCTCTTGGTGTTGCCCTTGTTGAGGTTTTATTTAGTCACTCATGATAACCTCAGTATGTCTCTACAGTCACCAGAACTATGTGCAGCAGAAGGACAGAATCTAGCAAGACTTACTGTAGACACTTTAAAAGCACTCAGAAGTGAGGATGAGTTCAAGAAGTTTTGGGCTCAAATAAGGGAGATGGCCAATAACCTGGATGTTGAGGAACCCCAGATTCCTAGAAAGAAGAAGGCATCAAGTAGTCTTACAAAATCACACATGCCCCCTCAATACAAAGCATCATGGGCTGCATATGTAAATCACTACAGGAATATTATGGCGGTTCAACTTTAAGCAGAAATGCATGGTGCCGAAAGACCTCTCACACAGTTTGCAAAAGGTGCCAACAGAAGACATAGACACATGTTTCATCCCACCAGGACTCATCTGTAATCAGTATGCCTCATCTGTTTGACACCCCAGTGGAATGAACCAGCTACCCTAAGATGGTCTATTTGGGTTATGTTGTGGCGAACCCAATTAAAATAAAAAAATATTTAAAAGACAGGTGTCTTGTCTTTTAAATAGTTTTTTATTTCAATTGGGTTTACCACAACATAACCCAGATAGACCATCTTAAGGTAGCTGGTTCATTCCACTGGGGTGTCAAATAGATGAGGCATACTGATGAGTCCTGGTGGGATGAAACACATGTCTATGTCTTCTTTTGGCATCCTTTGCAAACTGTGTGAGAGGCCTTTCGACACCATGCATTTCTGCTTAAAGTTGAACCAGCATAATATTCTGTGGTGATTTGCATATGCAGCCCATGATGCTTTGCATTGTGGGGGCATGTGTGATTTTGTATTTCTTTGAAACTTGGCTTCCCGGCCAAATACCCTTTGGGGTAACCATTGCCTCAGTGTTTGTGCACAGAGGTTCTTTGCCTTACCAAGTAGACTTGATGACTACATAACTAATTTGTCCAGCACCAGCAGCTTTTCCCACTTCTGTTGAAGACCATTATTGCTAAATCTACATCATGGCATTTGATGTTGTTATCACTTGCATCAAAGACCATTTTGGTCAGCCTGGATATCAGACATATTCTAAGCTGGAGCAACTAATCTAAAAGATCATCAATAGTGAGGAATGGGAGGAGGAATTTCAACACATCCTAAAATTGTACTATGACGACATTGATGCTTCATTCCTGCATGCATAACTGCAAGCCCTTGCTGCAAACTTTGCAATGAAAAAAGGTAGCTTGTGACTTAGGAATGTGATTGACTTCATGAAGACTCTGTCTCATGTTGAACAGGAATTTTTCTCAAATGCTGCTGTTTCGCTTAAGCTGATACTTGTGATACCTGTTACAAATACAGTCAGTGAACGGTCTTTTAGTGCTCTGAGAATAACTAAAGATTATCTCCATACAACCATGTCACAGGCCTGCCTAAACCACCTAATGCTTCTTCACATACACAAGACCGTAACAGACAGTTTGAACACTGTGGATGCTGCCAAAGACTTTGTAGAAGGTTCAGTGCACCGTCGCTGTATCTTTGGCAAATTCACTGCTGAAGATTTAAAAGTAAAAATGACTAATACAAAAACAGAACTAAAATGTGTCTTGAGCCTTCAGTCTTGTTTCTTCCTCTTCATTACAATTATTGCTATTGGCCCATCAGTTCCATTCCTGGACAGACTTGGCCCTGCACTGATACACTGATATGGTACTAACCAATACAGTAAAACAGCAATGTACAATAATCAGGCATTATTAAATTCCTGACTGTGATGTTCTCATACTGACAATGCCGCAGCCTACAAACTCATGACAATAATGTTTGTCTTGCTGGCCTTAACATCTGCAACTGGTGTGGTGGGTATACACCTGGCTGTCAACACGTTATTCATGAGTGGGTGGTTGGTGGAGGCTATCTTCCACCAACCACCCACCCATGAGCTACTAAAATCTGAGCAGAATTATTGCAATGTCCTGCAAAAGAAAGTATTGTTATATAGTTTCTGTGCCTATGGGCCCTGTGGGTTACTAGCCCCCCACGAAGATCTGGAAGACTAGATGCTATTGTTGAGCTTGGACCTTTATAGAAAATTAAACAGTAAACCATATCATTGCATACCACTCAATCCTGTGGAAAACTAAACTTTTCACTGGACTTAGGCGTGTGGACGCCTCTGGGTGACCTTGGATCCTGACATCCTGCAGCTGCAATGTGGGGGTTGGGGGGACTGGCTGGCCAGCAGTTCCATCAACCACATACTCATAACCCAGCAACACACCACAGTAACCCTATGATGAGCAGTATTACTACAATGTCATGTCTGAAACTGAAACATCTTTATAAAGTCTGGGAGGTCTGGGGATGGAGGATCCGCTAGACCCACAGAAGTTCTGGGGGTGTACATACTCTGTGGTATGTTTTAGTGCTTTTATTGAAAATTAAACTCACTTTTGTTATGTATTTCTTACCCCTGAATCCTGTGATACAATTTTTTCACACTTGAGTCAGGGGTATGGAGCACTCTGACTGCCACAGTCTCCCACTGTCCTGGGGGAACAAATATTTTTTTCCCCACTCCAAGACTCAAGGGTAGAAAAGACAAACAACAAAAGTGTGTTTACTCTTCAGTAAAACCCCCCAAAAATCACCACAGAGTATCTAGACACTCAAAGCTTCTGGCAGGGGTCTAGTGGTCCCCAGACCCTCTGCCTTTATAAAAAACTAAGATTCACACAGGTCAGACATTGAATAATGATCATGATGGTGTCATGGGTGGGATGCTTGTGGTAGGTGGTGGTTGATACCATCAACTGTTCCAGAACAATGCCAGGCATGATGCCTGGCATTGTTTCTTAGATAGTTGACTTCCAGCTGCAGCTGCAAACTCTAAACACAGCCACAGTGTCCCACAGCCCTAACTATGGGGAAAAAATTCTCAGCAATTAGGGGTAGGAAAGTTACAAATGAATCATCTGTGCTTTATCTTAAATAAAAGTTCCAAAGTTCACCACAGAACAACTGGATTCCAGAGTTTCTGGGGGCCTGTTGGGCCCCAGACCCCCAGCCTTCATATAAACATCTTTCACAGAACATTGCTATAATTTTCATCATCAGGTGGGTGGGTGACTGATAGCATTGTTGCTTAGTCAGTTGGCCCTCTCTAGTTGCCACTGCAGGCTCCAAGGCCAGTCAGGGTCTCACCCATGCCTAAATCAAGAGGAATTTTTTTTTCATCCCATGAATCAGGGATATGAAAATCACAATAACAATGGGTTTTTATCTTCAATAAAAGCCCCAAAACTCACCACAGAGTGTCTAGACACCCAGAGCTTCTGGGGGCCTGGAGGCCCCCAGACCCCTGGCTTTATTGTCTTGGATATCGACAACATGGACTTAACACTTTAAAATGCTTCATATGGGCCTACATAAAGGTACTGGGTTAGCAAGAAGCCAGGGTGAATATCCTAGACTCCAAGTCCATTCAGGGCCCATATGAGAGAACCCCCCCTGTCTGTGATCTGTAACTTGAGAAGATGGGTATTTATTACCCATCAAGCAAGTGTCAGTATATGAAACAATAAATTAAAAACTTTCCCTCCTCCCACCATCTGCTAGCTGCTTCTCCCACATAAGAACCAATATTGGGCCAGAGATTGAAGCTAGGAGAAAAAAAAAATTAAATAATCAGAAGTAGCATCAGGGTAAACTATAGCATATTTAGTACATTCAATTGGTCATAGCAGACATTTGTAAAATTAGATATTGTACCTCAATGTAAAAGTGACATTGGGTTACAGTTATCTGGATTAGTTAGAATTGGTAGAGTCTCTTATTCATGTTAAGTAAACAGCGATGTGCTGCAAAATGCCAGTATAGTACAGGATATAGCGTCAATGCAGAACTGTTATGACCGCAAATTAGTGATGGCAGATAGTCAGTTTTACCATATAAAAAAGGTAAAGTAGACCACTGAAAGGGTATGTACTTGCCCTCATTGATGGGATTTGTCCAGATGGTGATGCTGCCAGAATCTTCAAGGGCATGATTCCGTGTCCATAAGCGAGTTGGACTGCTGTTGTAAATATCCAAAGTGAATGCCTTTTCAATCAGTCAGCCATACAAGGGCAGTGTATGAACATTCGAGGTAGAGTCCTGCTTTCGACTGTGCAGTCATATGATGATGACTGTGAGCATTTGAGGTGGTGTCCAGCAGGGCTGTGCAATAAAGTGACAAGCTACTATAGAGATCCAGGGGTTCCAGCATGACAGTGCGAGCCTGCAATGGCTGGTTGCAAACATTTGAAGAGGTTTCCATCTTGACTGTAAGGATGTGTGAGGGCAGATTGGGGTGTGCTTCTAATCACTGAGACAGATCTCAAAACAGATGCCCATTGGATGAGGAGCAAATCTGCTATGCAATTAAGCGGGTCTTGAGATCATCACTGGGGATGGTTTGCTGTGGCTGCTGATGACAGTTTTGACAGTTGCTGTCAAGTAAGTCTTTGCTGTTAGGTAAATAATGGACACTTTTCATTGTAAGAAAAAGCAGGATGGAAGAAGAAGTGAAGAGTATCTGTCCATTCGCCACATTGTCACCCAATAGCCCATTGGATTTAATACCCCAGTCAGTGTACTATGCAAAAAGTCAGGCATTTCCCCTAGGATCACAGAAACTAAATCTCAGCTTGAAGATATAATGGATGGCAGAGGCAAATGGTGGAAAGAAGTGGTTTGTAGAGGTTATGTCATAAGATTTCCAAGTAGAGTGAAACAGTGAAAATCAGACTAATCATTGTCGATACACTGAGTCAATGTAATACTTCACTTTTTGTTGCTGAGTTTCCAGGCTGATTTGATAAAGGTGGAAAAACATGAGGTATACTCTTTGAAAGATTGTGGCCACTTCTGCAATGGGGAATATGTGGGTGCCTGAGGAGGTGGTCAGTACTAAACGGGATACAGCATCTGAAAAGCGATATGAGCTGAGCGATGGGCTTTTTATGTCCTGGTAAGCCGTCTATTTGTTCTGGATGGCAGGTGTGACATCATTAAAAATATAATATTGGTGGCCAGTCCAAGTTAGGGGATCCTTCTTCTGAGCTTATGCTTGAATGTATATCTCATCTTGCTAATTGAGACATAGCATTATTAGCATTGTTATAGCCCTTGGCTTCTCTCCCTGTGCAGGTTGTGGGTAAAGGGACTGGTGGGCATGCTTGATCATGTACATGGTGCTGAACTCCAGGGGTGGCAGCCACCTCCTGTAGTAACGTTTGAACAAAAGCAAGCATGTTGAAGCCCTCTGCCTGTTATGGTTTGCCAACTAAAACTGGATTATTTCATCTGCTCCTGCCTTCCTGATCTTTATTTCTGTCCTCAAGTTTAGCTACTTTCTTGTGGAGTTCCATGATTTCCCTGGCATCTCTGTTTTGCTGGTCTTCCACAGAACTTATACGGGCTTCAGTGTTGGAGACCCAGGCAGTTAGTCTTTCGACTGCCAGCTTGATAGATTTAAAATCTGACACCAACTTGCAAACTGTGAGTTTGACCATAGCCAGTTCTGAAAAAAACATGTCCAGCTTCTCAGAAAGGGATTCCAGAGGTGTCGAGTCTGGAAGCGAGTCAAGTGGAGATCCCTGTTTCTGCTGTTTTCTAGCCTGGCTGCATGGATGAATAGAATGTAGTGCATTTAAATCCATTTGCTGCACTTCTGAAATGTCCACCTTGCTGATTTTGCAGAATTCATTAAGGACAGGTTCCTTCTAATGAAGTTATAGCAGAAAGCTGTGTGATAACAAATTTAAATGGGTAAAAGCTGTTTAAAAACTGAAGATCATGGAGCTCTGAGAGAAGCCGCCACTCACACTGAGTGCATCATGTGACCTCCATAAAAAGTCTCTTTAACAAAGCAGTATTAGTTTAAAACAAAGCAAAGATATTTGCCCCAAGCAAATGCACATTACAAAAGCCATAATGTCTTTAAGAAAATGCTGTAGCTGTAAGAAAATGGGTCTTATTATTGTTATTAAGTAATAATCATTATATTACATTATTTTATTTTAAAATTGGTAACTTGGAGACACACTGAGCTAAGGCTAATTTCCATGTGCAACCAGGGGAGGGAAGGTGAAACAAGCAGCATAACAAAACAAGAGTCAAAAACCATCCGATCAAACGTAAGATACAGCATGATACAACAATACAATAAATATTAGAAGACTGCATGAACAGAATAAAGTGCAGGGAATGCCAAGTAGTACATGAAAAAATTGACAACAATAAATAGTATCCAGAACAATAACCTGGATGGGTTATATACAATATGTATTTGATAATGTACTGTATGTTAAACCATACACAACAAATCTGTATTTCCCTTGAGGGGTGATGTGAGGTGAGATGATGTGAGATGACATCATAGAACTGAAGAATGAAGCTCAAAACACCTCAATGATGCAATTTCCTCCTTGGAGTGAAACATCAGACCTTGTTGTGTATAGTTGCCCATACATTATTTTGTATAGAACATGTTTGTTTTAATCCATTTACTTTCTTTCTAACTCTGCCTTGACTGTGGTCAAATAAACAGAAAACAGCAAACAACAGGATAACATTAAAATACATATTTGCCTTCAGTGATAGCTGCATTAGCTATCAACTTTTCTAGCAGTTTATTTTTAAGTTTACTTGGAGTGTTTTTAGTTTTGCAGATTTTTATTTAAAACATATTTACCAGGAAAATAAGTATTTCCAGTTGTGACCTTGGGGGTGGGGATTATTCAAAGGAGAATTAGCAGGTAATAAATCAGGGGTGGGACAGTAACAATAACCTACAAAACACATGAGAAAACAGCAGGCATACAAGAACTGTGCATGGATATATTTAAAACATAAATGAGGATATACAACAAAAGTAACAACAATATGGACATACTCAAGTTAATACCCTGACTAGTATAGTACAATAGCAGGAACTGGCAGGAGGGAGGGGGTCGTTATGGTAGAATAAAGGGGCTCTCTAGAATTACTTAAGGTTAGACTTGGGAGACCAGAAGTTGGGCAACTGAGTTAAGGCATTGGGAAGGATATTTCACAGTTGTGTCTGTATCTGAAGGACACTTGGCCTGAATTCTGCTTAAAAAGAGGAGTCTGGAATATGCTGCCTGCTTCAGTACAGAGTAAGTGTTGAAGGAGAGAGGATCCCATATAGTGGTGAGGCACACTTGGAGTACTGTGTGCAGTACTGGTGCCCATACCTCAAAAAGGATGTGAGATTACTGGAGGGAGTGCAGTGCATGGCTACAAAAATGATCATGGAGCTGGGGGAGTTGCCATATGAGGAAAGACTGAGGGAGCTCAACATGTATTCGCTGGAAGACAGAAGGGAAAGAGGGGACATGATACAGACCTTTAAGTACTTGAAAGGCATTATCAAAGTCAGAGAGGGAGGATTGTTCTGCTTAAAGGGGTGAAGAGTCCCTAGGGAGCACAGTCTGAAGTTGGAGGGGAAGGTTCAAGAGGGAGATGAGGAGGCAGTACTTTACAGAGATAGAGTGGTGGCGAGATGGAACGCACTGCTGGAGGATTTAATTGAACTGAGGACAGTGAATAGCTTTAAGAGGGGTTGGGATAGAGTCAAGGGCAGGATTAGTATAGGCAAGAACACAAAGGGAGAAAGACAAGGGAGGAAGGGTGTCACAAGCCCACTCAGCAGGTCAGGCCTTCTGCTCCCCACAGTGCCAACCTCCGAGTGCAGTCTTGTGAACAGGTAACAGAAACAGGGTAACCCTTCTGTCTGTTTTGTGGGTTCAGATCAACCTTTGATCTCAAGTTCTGGAGGATTCAAACTGTGAACCTCTTGTTAGCGTACCCAAATGTACAGGCTCAGATAATTCTGCTCTTCGGGGAAATGCCAGATATCTTTCGCCTATGGGCACCTAACCAGGTGTACAAAATGAACCCTTAAAACACTCTATGAAAGACATCAGATAAAGTCTTACCTCTTTCCCAGTTTGGTAATACCAGTAAGCTATGCACAGTGTCAACTTTAACCATATATGCTTCACTTGTCAAAGAAAGAATTTCGAAGGCACACAAAGTAGTCTCTTAAAACAGAGGTTTACTTTAAAATAGATAAAAATATGTAAAATGTAAATACAGAACAATATATCACAAAACATACACTCACTTAAAAGAACAAAGTTTAAAGTGCAAACCCTACCAACCATAACTTAGACTTATCTATCTAATGAATTTTTATCCTCTTACAGTGCTGATAGATGTTGTAGCTCAGACATTCCAAACAAGTATGTCCTCTAAAGGTCAGTCACAGCATAATTAAAACTACCTTGAACCTGCCCTTCCATGATGTCACCTAGCTTCTCCTCTGTTTATTAAAAATTATACAACCTGCATGTCTTATACTCAGGAGGTATTTTAAATAAGATGACATAAGCAAAACACTAATTTCCCATATGACTTCCCAATCAAGTCTATGATTTTCAGTATCTTCTTTCACCCATGCAGTTTCCTGCTTTCACAAAGACATCACAAAACTTTTTATGACTAACTGTCAGATCTCACTGATGTGTAATTTGCTTTGTAACACCAGGTGCAATTAACTGACCTTCCTGAGGATGTCATAAAATGGTTTAGGTCTTAGCTTCAAACAACCCAGATTCTAAATAAGGTTATAAAATGCTAGTTCTTGGAAGTTAATCCCATCACAAAGATCTGCTGTTTAACATATATCCTGTCCTTTGAACTGAAACCTGGGGGGTGTCAACCCAGGAGCACATGTTGTGTCATGAGAGATACTCAATAACACATTTTATATTTCAAAAATCATAGTGTAATCAGAACCAGCTGTTCAACTGTCCCAGGGAGGGGTTTGGGTGGGGCTGGGGCAGCTGTAGTAATATGATACTAAGAGCTGCACAATCGGGCAGACTTGAAGGACCTGTGGGTCTTTTTCTGCTGGCAATTTTGTATGTTCGTATGTAGGTACTCAGAGTTTTCCAGCCCAGAATTTGAGACCCAAGGAGGCCACATGCAATGAGTATCATTCCTTAGGGGGAGCCCAGCCCAGTTGATTGTACACTGTAAAATGGTGAGTGTAAGGAGGGAAATTCAGAGTAAACCTGCAGAGGACATTGAAGAAGGAGAAGATACATTTGGAGATGGCAGAACTGGAATACAAGGGAATCTTAGTGGTAAGACAAGGGAGAAGATCAGAGATTGAGTAGGGTCTTCAATGGCACAGGAGGTAGGGAATATGTGGTAAACTAAGTGGGCCAAAAGGTCCTCTATCTGCTGACAACTTCCATGTTTCTATGAATAATAGAGAAGACCACATCCTTATAGTCCAGGGTAGGGAAACATCATCATTTCCACAATGCATTTTCTAGTGCATAGGGGATACAACTTGTCACCCTATAAAATGACCCATGTTCTGCAAAATATTTGGATATCAAGCAGCTGATCAGAGCTGTGTAGTTCATAGACTGGCTGAGCATCAAACACAAGTATTTGAAGGCACCTATGTTATGAAGTTATGCGTCTGAAGGGAGCAGATTTTCAGTGATGAGGGGGATTCAGGAAGCTATTGTTTGGAAGTAAATAGCATAGAGAAAAAAAGGAGGAAAAAGAGATTGTTATGGTACTCTAAGGATGTGGCAATGGTGATGAAGGAAACAAAGAGTTGCATTCAGGAGATATAGCGAAACACAGAGGGAGGTATACCTAATAAAGTAGAGGAAGAAGCAAGGCAGTGAGGGATCAAATAAACAGAAGAAAGGATTGCCAAAGGGGTCACCAAGTGGGGATAAGACTTTCTTCAGATAGATAAGTGAGAAGAGGAAAGCAAGAGGAGGGATTGTGGGGATTACAAGGGAAGAGGTGGGAGATTGCCACTTTTACATTGAGGTACAATATCTAATTTTACAAATGTCTGCTATGACCAATTGAATGTACGAAAAGGAACATGAAAAAAACAGACATCCTGAACAGGTATTTTGTGCTTAGTCTTCACAGTATGGGGGGCAGACCACCAGGGAATAGCAGGAAGTGTTCAGGAGAGACATGCAGCAGAAGGTGAACAAAGCTATGGAACCAGAGGATACATCCAAGGATTATAAAGAAACTCAGGAGGGCTAGCTGTTCCACAGACAGCCTTGTGTAATAGCTCACTGGAAACAGGGTAGTTCAAGAGAACTGGACAAGAGATGACATTGTCCAGCTACATAAGAGTGGCAGCAGGAGCAGGCTATCAACTATAGAAGAGGAAGAAAAAGAGTATTTATTGTTCGGTCATTGACCAGTACGCAAAACTTGACATTTAAAAATACATGCATGCATAAGTACATAGATATACAACAACAGTACAAAAACTTCGATATATAGTAGCATGCAGTTTTACACATGTAATGTCATAAAGCATTTCACTCCAAAAATCCTTCTTAAGATTTCCAGCAGTTCTTGTACTACAATACATTTCTAATTTACCCTGTGTGTTTTAAGTGAATTAAGGCAATAGTTTTTAAATAAGAAGCTACATTATTAATTATTTCATCATCTTGTGCAGTAAACATAATGGGGCAGATTCTAGTAAGGTTGGCGCAAGTCGTGCCAAAGGTGACTTGCGCCAAACACCGTTGCGCAAGGGACCCTATACCCGATTCTCTAATAGGCAGGGTCCCCGTGGCTAAGTCCTGTGATTTGTGCCAACTGTACAGGTACACCAAACAGGTGGTGTACCAGAACAGGTTGTCGCAAGCTACAGCATGGTACACGGAAGGGCACAAATTCCTCCCTGCCCCAGTCTCAAAGCCTGTAATGCTGCCCCAAGACCTGATCCCCTAATGTATGTGTAAAGCCCCACAGGGGCTAATCGTGCTCCACCCAAGTCCCGATCCCTGATATTAGTTTAAAGCCCATGAAGTAATCATCTAAGAATGCCCTCTATGCCATGTTTCCCCGATGTATATAAAGCCAGCAGGAGCTAATCAGCTCATTCATTGAGTGCATACTATGTACAGTAGTACACTCTCAGAAGGAGCTCAGTCGTGACTGGCCATGGAGGTGAGAGGTGGCTGTGCCAGTCGCCGGCTGGCTATGGTTCGGGGTGTGGGGTGGACTGGCACTGCCAGGTGGGGGTGGGGACCACCAGACTACCAGGGATAACGGGTATGGATTCATTTTTTAACATTTGCCATTTCTGGTGGGCAGGCTGGCTAGTAATCAGGGATCGGGGCTGGGGGCATGATTGGCCCTGCAGGGCTATATACATCAGGGGAATGTGGCATGGGGGCATGCTTAGATGATTAGCCTCTTGGTCTTTAAACTAACATTGGGGGATCAGGACTTGGGGTGGGGTCATGATTAGCCCTGTGGGGCTTTAGCAAATACATTGGGGGATCTTGGCTTGGGGGGTTCTAGCCCTGCATGGGCTTTTCTTTTGGGGACTGGGGCATGGGGGTTTCCAACCCCTGCGTGTCTTATTCCACTCTTTGGGGATTGAGACTTGTGGCACATTATGCAACCCCCAGTGGACACAAAGTATACTTATACCAGCTATTAGCTGGTGTAAATGTACTTTTGCGGATGTCCTCTGGGGGGTTGTTCAAGAATAGCATAATCTGGTACTTGGAGGCTGCCCTTCCAGAATATTGTACAACTGCTGCTGTAAACCCCCTAGCACCATGTCGCAGGAGATTTATGGTGTAACTGGTGGTGTAGGTCCACTTTGGCGCAAGCAGCCTGCGACATGTTGCAGGCTGCTTTGCAGACTACCGATTGTCACAACTCCTGGCATAAACTGCTACTTGCACCATTTTTTGGTGTGCAAGTCAGTTTATGCCAGGCGTACCCTTTCTAGAATCAGGCTCAATGTCTAATAATATGAGTACTATCTGTGGATTGGATCAAGTTCCAAACTGGATGAAGCCAATACTTTCTTGGAGCATCATACCATGCACAGGAGAACATGACATGAGATAAATTGTCTAGGTCTGGTCAGATACAGTCACAGACCCTTTCAGAATAAGTGGACGATTTTGAATAATGAGCTTTTAGGATTTTACTTTGAAAAAGCTCAAATTGATATTTTATGTAGTTTTCTCATATTCTGTTCAACTAGAACGTCTAGATAATATCTAAATTTGTGTCTTAAATCATGTAAAATTATCATCTATAGAGAAGAGAGATAAGAGAGAAGAACAAGAGGGGGCATGATAGAGACCTACAAGTATCTCATGAAAGTGAACAGGGTGCTGGACCAGAGTCTATTTCAAATGAGAAAGAGCATCAGGACCAGAAGGTGTGTGATATAGCTGGATAGTGAGAAGCTTAAGAGGGATATGAGGAAGCAGCAGCTTTTTCTCTTCAGATCTTGAGACCGCTAGCTCCAATGTGGGCACAAGAGCAGATTTCCAGCTTCCATGCTCTCCGCAGCCCAATCACAACCTCTCCAGCCTGAAACACTGCCTCTGCAGCCAGCTTACCTTGCCAAGAAGTCATTCCCATCTGAAAATGCACCAGCCAACTGAGTACATTCCTGGGTCCTGAGGGTGTATCTATGGAGAGCCCAGGAACTTTAAACTCAGTGTCAGCCACGCAGCTCCAACAGTGTCATCTTGTCTTTGGATGATTGGACTGCCAGCTCCAGTTTGGTTGTAAGGGTGGAGTTCCAGCTTCCCTTCTCGCCCCAGTCAGATCACTGCCTCTTCAGCCAGAAATGCCACTTCTGCAGCCAGTTCGCCTCACCAAGAAGACGTTCCCCTCTGCACATGCATCAGCCAGTCAGATGCATTCCTGTGTCCTGACTGCATTTCTACAGCTTCCTTTATACACTTGGCTTACAAGCAATCCTCTGCACTGTGGGCCAGAGCTCTAAGGGCCGCAGTGCAAAGGACATCAATGAAGAGTAGTCTGCCTGAGTCAGCTATGAGGCAGTCATCAGTTGGGTATGCTGCCCTGCTCCTACATTTGCAGACCCCAAACATGACTACTACACTACTACATAAATGACTCCTCCATCTGCAAGACAAAAATTGTGAGTTGCTACCCACTCTTGAGACTTTGGGACTGTTTCACCTATTGGAGTTGCCTGACAGACTCTAACTAATTAGCAAATTATGTAACCAAATTGAACCCTGTCTGGGTATACCCGTGTTCCTAGATTCTGTGCTAGCTGCTTGTGGGACTGAGAGACTGCTTTAACTATGGATGTGCCTGCTAGCTTCTAAATATGAACATACGAACATACGAAATTTGCCAGCAGATAAAAGCCTAGAGGTCTATCAAGTCTGCTCGAATGTGCAGCTAGCACCCCTTATTCTGCAGCTGCCCCTCCCTTCCACCCTTCCCCTTCATTAACCCTCCCCCTTATCCTGTCCCATCCCCTTTTGAAGCAGTCCACTGTTCTACTGCATACCACTTCTGCAGGTAACGCATTCCACCCAGCCACCACCCTCTCTGTAAAAAAGTGTCTCCTCATCTCCCTCCTGAACCTTCCTCCCTCCAGTCTCATATCATGGCCCCTGGTGGCCCTCTCCTCCTTTACTTTGAACAGCCCCTCTGTACCCATCTTGTTTATTCCTTTCATGTATTTAAAGGTTTCAATCATGTCACCCCTGTCCCTCCTCTCCTCCAGTGAGTACATGTTCAACTCCTTCAACCTCCTCTTGTATGATAAGTCCCCCAGCCCCTTGATCATCTTTGTCACCCTGCGCTGCACCCCCTCCAGTAACTTAATGTCCCTCTTCAGATCGGGCACCAGTACTGCACGCAGTACTCAGGTGTGGTCTAACTAATGACCTATACAGTGGCAGAATCACCTCCTCCCTCCTCAAGGATATACCCCTTGCAACAACCCAGCATTTTGTTGGCTTTGCAGCTGCTTTCCTACATTGTGCAGAGTTGTTCATTGACCCTGTAATGAGCACACCCAGATCCTTCTCCTCCTCTGTCTGGGCTAGCTGCACTCCCCCAGCTGATAACTCCTCTTTGGGTTCTTCATCCCAAAATGCAGCCCTTGCACTTTTGGCATTAAACCCCAGTTGCCAGGTGTCTGACCAGGTTTCAAGCTTTGCCAGATCATCCTGCAACCCCTGCCATCCCCTAGGTCATCCACCACCGCGCCTACCTTGGTATCATCAGCAAACAGACTGATCTTGCTCTTGATGTCCCATGATATGTCTGCAATGAATATCCCAAACAACACTGGTCCCAACACCGAGCCCTGTGGAGCACCACTGTCACTGCCCTTGGGTGTGAGAGCCCCACCCACCACCACCCTCTGTTGCCTTCCCTGAAGCCAGTTCCCACCCAGCTCACCAGCTTTGCACCTGCCCCTGTGCCTACTAACTTCCTTCCCAGCCTTCCATGTGGCACCAAGTCGAATGCCTTACTGAAGTCCAGATACAGGACATCCACTGCATGGCCCCTGTCCAGTTGCCTAGTTACCCAGTCATGAGAACTCCACCAGGTTGGTTTGGCAGGATCTGCCATGTGTGAAGCCATGCTGTCTGCTGTCCTGTAGTCCTTTGGCCTCTAGGAGGGCCACCAGCCCTCCTTCAGGATAGTCTCCATTAGCTTACCCACGATGGATGTGAGGCTCACTGGTCTGTAGTTTCCTGGTTCATCCTTGGGGCCACTCTTGTGGAGGGGCACCACATGAGCCATCCTCCAGTCCTGAGGTACACACCCCAAATGCATTGAGACATTAAATAGGGTCTGCCAAAGGTCCTGCAAGGACATCTGCCAGCTCCTTCAGTACCCTGGGGTGGATGCCATCTGGGTCTGGCGTCATGTCCACCCTCAGTGCCTTCAAACCCTCTCGAGACTCTGCTTTCCATGGATTTCCCCATCTGTCACCACTTCCCTGCTTCTGCCATTTCTCCCACCTTGGGTGTCACCCCTCTTCTTTAGTAAATACCGTGAGCAGAAGTACTCATTTAGTGCTTCTGTCTATCGCACCCTGCTCCACCCAACCCCCTTCCTTATCCTTACTATGGTCCTTATAGCTCCTTTTCTCCTGATGTACTTAAAGGTCCTTCTCCCTTCTAAATGCCTTGTGCCAGCCTGAGTTCCGTAGATGCTTTGGCTCCTTACTGCCCTTGCCACCTCCTTCGATTCTGTCAGTACTCCTCCCTGTCCTCCCCCCCTCCCTGTTTTCTTGTGCTTCCTAAGGCAGCTCTTTTCCTCCTTACCTTTTCCATGACCTGCTTGCTCAACCAGCTCAGTTTCTTAGCCCTAGCCTTCTTGCTCTGGGCTTTGCAACGGGTTTTGGTTCCTCCACTATCCCCAGCTTATGGCTCCCACCTCTGGTTAGTGTCCATACTAGATTGAATTCTGGCCAGGTACCCTTTACCACTTCCCCATCCTCCCAAAGTCGGCCCTCCTGAAGTCCAGCACTCTTGTGCCAGATTCCACTCCTTTCTGCCCATATCCAATGGAGCCATACTGAGTGGTGGTCACTCCTGACAGCGGTTCCTCCACTGTAAGTTCTCTCATAAAGTCCCCATTTGCCAGCACAAGGTCAAGGTATTCTAACCTGGTTGGTTCACTGACCATTTGCAGCAGGAAGCTGTCCTGGAAGGCATCCAGCAGTACCTGCTCCTTCTGTTCCTGGTTGTTGGGGTGCTCCAGTCCACTCCTGGCATGTTGAAGTCCCCCACAATCACCACACATCACTCTTTCGCAGGTCCTCCTGATCTGTCCCGCTAGTTCCCTGTCTAACTCCTCTGTCTGAGATGGTGGCCTGTACACCACTCCCCTTCTAAGAATCCTATTCTTGGAATCCTGGATTTGCACCCAAAGTGACTCCGTACTACCCTCCTCCCCTTCCTCCCTTACACACTTCAGTCCTTCCTTCATACATAGTGCCACCCCCCCCTCCTTTCCCAATCACCCTGTCCCTATGAAATAACCTGTACCCTGGTACAAACAGGTCCCAGTCATTGTATTGGGTGGCCCATGTTTCTGTGATGGCTGCAATGTCCACTTCTCCCTCTGCCATGAGAACCTGTAACTCTGCAGTTTTCCTCCCAAGGCTCCTAGCATTAAGGGTAACCACCTTCCACCCTTTTCCCTCCTCCCATCCTGCCCTCCTTTCCTAGCATCACCAATAGTACTTGCCATTTGTCCTTTGTCACTGTTATGGGGGGTAAGCTCATATGGTTTCCCAACCTGTGGTCTCTGCATATCTCTTCCCCAACTGCCACCCCCCACTCCTAGTTTAAATTCCCAACTTCTTTTATGTACTCCTCCATCCTCTGTTTCAACACTTTCTTTTCCTCCTCACTCAAGTGTAGTCTGTCCTTGGCATAGAGACTACTGTCCTCTCAGGTCCCTCCCCACCCCCCAACAGCCCATACCCTTTAGCACAACACCAGGTTCTTAGCCATTCGTTAAATTCCTCTATTCTCAGCTTTCTTGTTATGAACATACGAACATACGAAATTTGCCAGCAGATAAAGGCCTAGAGGTCTATCAAGTCTGCTCGAATGTGCAGCTAGCACCCCTTATTCTGCAGCTGCCCCTCCCTTCCACCCTTCCCCTTCATTAACCTTCCCCCTTGTCCTGTCCCATCCTCGTTTGAAGCAGTCCACTGTTCTACTGCATACCACTTCTGCAGGTAATGCATTCCACCCAGTCACCACCCTCTCTGTAAAAAAGTGTCTCCTCATCTCCCTCCTGAACCTTCTTCTCCAGTCTCATATCATGGCCCCTGGCCCTCCCTCCTTTACTTTGTGAACAGCCCTCTGTACCTGTCTTGTTTATTCCTTTCATGTATTTAAAGGTTTCAATCATGTCACCCTGTCTCTCTCTCCTCCAGTGAGTACATGTTCAACTCCTTCAACCTCCTCTCGTATGATAAGTCCCCCAGCCCCTTGATCATCTTTGTCACTCTGTGCACCCCCTCCAGTAACTTAATGTCCCTTCAGATACGGACGTCAGTACTGCACGCAGTACTCCAGTGTGGTCTAACTAAGACCCATACAGTGGCAGAATCACCTCCCTCCTCGAGAATATACTCCTTGCAATACAACCCAGCATTTTGTTGGCCCTTGCAGCTGCCTTCCTACATTGTGCTGAGTTGTTCATTGACCCTGTAATGAGCACACCCAGATCCTTCTCCTCCTCTGTCTGGGCTAGCTGCACTCCCCTAGCTGGTAACTCCTCTTGGGTTCTTCATCCCAAAATGCAGCACTTGCACTTTTGGCATTAAACCCCAGTTGCCAGGTGTCTGACCAGGTTTCAAGCTTTGCCAGATCATCCTGCAACCCCTGCCATCTGAGACTGTCTGGAGAAAGGGAGTTTATGAATAAGGAGAATATAAGGGGGCCCAGAATGGAGCCCTGTGGGACCCTGGTTGAGACAGGCAAGGCAGGAGAGCAAGCGAGGCCTACACACACATATTGGGAGCGATCAGTGAGGTAGCTCCTGAACCAGTCAAATACCTCTTATGAGCAGCCAAGGAGACATAGCTTGGAGAGGAGGAGGGCATGGTTGACCATGTCAAAGGCCTTTGATAGGTCAACAAAATGGCCTTGGTGGCATTTCCATGGTCCATGTTAGTAAGGATGTGGTTGATCAGTGCTTGCTGGAGCCAATTTTCTAGTCATAAAGGCAGGGCCGTCGGAAATGGTGTGGCTGTTACAGCCATGGCCATACCACTTTTTGGGCATCCAATTGATAATCAATTGCTGGGACCATCGGCACTGAGATTTTTTTCCCCCCAGCTCCAGAAGTTCTGTTTATTTTGTGGCATAACCACTAGAGGTCCTGGCATCTGCCTCTGCTGCTCCCATCATCATGTGTTTGCCAGTCTGGCAAACCCTATGGGATGACAGAGAAGCAGCAATGCACACGGACTGCTGGATCTTATAGTGGTTGTGGCACAAAAGTGCACACCTGTGGCAAGGGGATAAGGAGGGACTGCCTCCTACATCGCCAACCAACCAGAACAGCAACCCAGTGCCCAGCAGCAGGACTGACAGGTTAGTTGATCAGTCCTGGGAAGAAGCGCATGTTTTTGGGGGGCGGTGGGCTGGGCTGCATGAGTCGAGTTGTGGGTGGCTTGGCTGGCTGAAGCAGCCATCATTAGCAAGTGGTGTGCTGACTGAGAGGTGCAGATGGTACTCTGTCTCATCGCATTCAGTCAGTGCATCCCTAAGAGATGAGTAGTCGGTAGTCAAGTCCTAAAAAAAGAACTTGTTCAGCAGTTCAGTTCAAATAACTTGTTCAATTCAAAAGTTGCACATTCAGTCAGTGTCTGCTGTCCTTTTTCTGTATACTGTGTGAGTGACAGCGAGGAGTTGGGGGGGAGGTGACAAAGGCTTGGTCTTCCAGTGGCACTGTGCCCTGTTAGAGGGACAAAATCGATCACCACATCAGAGTAGATCAAAATTTATGTAGAGGCTGGAGACAAATGGCTGGCAATAAATTCCTTATGCCTTAATTACCCACGTAGCCTTCCTAGCTACTGTGTGTGACAGTGTGACAGTTGTGTGTAATACAGCACTGTATTATTTCATTTTCAGATTGGAAGTGGAACTACTTTACTGGACTTTCCTTTGTGTGTGAGGGAAATCCAAGGATAGAGTGAAAGACATTATAGAGCACTTTTGCAAAACGACAGGTGGCATGCTGTTGAAGCTGACAGCAGTACCTGGTGGGACTGTCTGGGAGGACTAGATTACTTCAATAGGTTTGGTCTCTTACCACAGGGGCACCCACGTAAATCCAAACACAGGAAGCAATAACTGTAATGTCCAAAACCAGGAATGGGATTCTACAGTGTGGCTTTTATTCACATCCAAACTGAACAAACAAAGCATAGACAGACACCCACAGGGCTACATTCCTGGTAATACAGATTAGAGACACAGAACACTTCTTCACATCTCAGCCCTCAGGCTATGAACCCACCAGGCACACAGCCCGGACTTGCACACAGCTTTGGGTACACAGCCCGACTTGTACACTACTTGGGTTTTCAAATGGCCCGGCTCCCTGCAGGCCACTTGATCCATGGTCCATTAGGAATGAACCAGTTTTCCAATTGGTGGCTCCCCAAACCACCTTAGAGCCTTCGATTCCTAAAGGAAATTTCTTTCATCCCATGTCTGGGTACTTCCCTCATCACTGGCCAAGTGCATGAGGCAAAGTAGAAATCCACAGAGCAAATCCGAGAGGTGGACCTGGTTACTAAAGATGGGGATCTCCACCTCAGCTCCCACAATCCATACCGCCATTTCTCTGGAAACTAAACAACTCTTTTGAAAGCTTGGCAATGTAGATTACTGGGTAGACGATATCACATCTCCTCTTCATGTCTTGACTTCCCTATGTGCTGGACTTGAACATACTTTTACTTTTGGCTAAGTCTTACTACTTTAGGCCTCCCACTACTTCAGTAGTCCAATCCCCACTTTTACACAGTTCAGGATGAAACATGGGCCCTTTAGAAAGAGCAGAACTCACCCTTTGGTTGCAGGTGCCCCACAGGCGAATCATGAAATCTTCTTGTGCCCCACACTTGTGGACAAAATAAGGCAGCTTCTTTCTCCAGCAGTAGACAGGGGTTGCCCCTGGAAATGCAGGCAAACCTTCCAGCCCCATCCCCTCAAGGATGGGGCACAGAGATCCGAATCAGCAGTCTCCACCACTTTAAAAACAGCTACTGTGTCTCTCTTTTGGCGGAAACACACACCTTTCCCTAAATGTAGCCCTATTTCAGGGCTGAGGCTCCAAGAGCCTAAGCACAAAGCTGCTGTGCTCCTCTCACAACAATCTCCAACTACAGACTACCACAGACTGACTGTTCAAACCTCCCAACATTCTACTCTAACTCCCTTCTGCAGATTCCATTGTGGCTCATGCAGCTGCGATAGTTCTGTGGTGATGTCATCCCTCAGTCTCAGCTGAGACTGAGAACAGAGTGAGACAGTGTGAAATCCATTTAAATGGAGTTTCACAAGCTGCCTTCCCTGCCTACCACTAGGTCTTACTGGGATTCTAGTAACCCTGGGTAACAAGGGGGTTACACATAAAAAAGGCTACTGGGCTTTAAAGTCAACTTCCCAAAGTGACCAGTGTCCTGCAGCTGGCTTTAATTATTAATCCATAAATATAAGGCAAAGGGCAGGAAAAAGAAATAATATAGGAGAAGCCCTTGTGGGTTGTTGTGACACTGAGAAGATGTGGTGGTATAACTAAAAGGTGACCCTGCCCAGTCTCTTGTGGCTTGCTTCTGAACAAAGAATAAACAGCCAAAGCAAGTTTAAAAAAAAAAGATTCTGAACAAAAAAGAGAAGTCTGTGTGTGGAGTGTGGTGAGACACTTGGACATTGTGGTGGGGTGATAAAGCGAAGGGGTGACCTGCCAGTCCAGTCTCTTGTGGCTTGCTTCTGATTTTGAAAGACAAACAGGACAACAATTCAAAAATAACTTAACCCATAGGCTGCCAATGGAATTAGAATGTATAGGAATTTGGGATTGATATATCAGTCCGCAGCCCTGCAAGGGTTAAGTTGGTGTGTGTGGTGTGGTGATACTGGGACATCCTGGTGTGGTGGTAAATGGTAAAGTGAAGATGAGTGACCCTGCCCCATGGCTTGTGGCTTTCTTCTGAATCTGAAAGAAAAATAAACAGCAAAGCAAATAAAAAGATTTTAAAGAAAAGAGAAGTCTTTGTATGTGGTGTGGTGTGGTGAGACTCGGACATCATGGTGGGGTGATAAAGCTGGTGGCATGCTGGCTTAGTTTCCTGCAGCTTGCATCTGAAAGATAAATAAACAGCAAAGCAATTAAAAAAATAATACAAATAAAAAGTCTATGGGGTGTGGTGAGAGGACATTGTGGTGGGGTGTGGTGATACTGGGACATCCTGGTGTGGTGATAAATGGTACAGAGACACTGCCTGGTCTCTTGCGGCATTCTTCTGAAAAAAAAAAGACAGCAAAGCAAGTTAAAAAAAAAGATTTTAAAGAAAGTGAAGTCTGTGTGTGGGTTGTGGTGAGACTCAGACATTGTGGTGTGGTAAAAAAGGTAAAAGTGTGGCCTGCCTGCCCAGTGTCTTGCTGCTTGCTTCTGAATGATAAATAAAAACAAGAAAGCAAGTAAAAAATGTATATCTTTGAAACTGAGAAGCCTGTGTGGGTGTGGGTGTTGAGAGTGTTGTGAAGGAGGTGCCAGCCAGTTATTGTGGTCTGGCCGGTGGATGACAGTGGAGTGCTACATTTCCACTAGCTATAAGTCAATAAGCATTGTGAGTTTGAATTTTGGCATGCTTCTGCCACAAATTTTGAAAGAAGCAATGAAAATAAACATTCACAGATTTGAAAATCTACTTTATTAGCAGTTTCACTGAGTCATCATAAGGAGGAGTACTATGTCTGTCTGAACTTGAACCAAAAATTACACAAGATTGTTACAGTAATATTGTTATTATCTAAAGTATCTGAGTGCTGGTTGATTCTGATGAATAATACCCCAATGCCCAAACACTTTTCAACAAGCCATATATATATATATATAAAGTGGTCTGTTTAGGTGGGAGGTGTCTGAGGTGCTGGGTTGGAGGTGTCTCAGGTGGTGCTAGGAAGATAACAGAAGGAGCTAAGTGAATACTGGTGAACATCTGCTCTTTTCAATAATACATAAAAAAGAGATCTGTTAGAGTCATTCTTGGGGCTGGAAAGTTAGTAAAGGTGTAGACAACACTAAAGGTCAGGTGATGTGGTACTGCCGAACAGCACCCACTTCTCACAAATCTGTATCCTGCTTACCTGATATTAAATTAACACAAAAAGAGGATCTCTTGTTTGACTCCAGATGGCTCTAACTGAGAAGAAGAGACCAGAAGGTGAGAGAAGATAGAATACAGCTGGTGTGGTTTTGTATACTACTGTTTACTAACTCCCCACCCCCATCAAGAACTCTTGAAGCTAAGTAAAAATAAGAAATTTAGAGAGGGTACACAAAAAAATAAAATACTGCTCCTGACCCATCAGCCTGTTCGGCAGCTTCACCGCTGAGGTTCTCAGCTTCTGTGTACTTGTTGCCTTCAGCTTCTCACACTGTGAGTTTTAAGTGTAATTTGTGTGATCTTGAAACAGTGCAGCAAAATTTCACCGCTGTTAGGCTCTGCCTCTGAATACTGAAGGACTGAGATCAACCTTTAAGGTGTCCTGAGGTGAATTACAAGTTAGTACCTGACAATTATGGCCTTGTCAAAATTTTCAGCAACAGTGCAGGACTGAAATACCAGATTTTTCCAGCACCCTCATCAGCCACTGGCGACGATTACCCAAAACGTCAATTTGGAAAACACAGGTGGTAAATCGGTCATTCAAAGCCTCTTGGTTTGAGAGATGGCAGTGGTTTATTATGACTAAGCAAGGGCCATGTGTTTTGCTTCACATTTGTAAAGGCATATAGAAATAAACTTTTAAATACTACTGCTTTGATCCCTGTTTCATATCTAAGGGGTATAGCAACTGGAAAGAAGCTTGTGTTAACTTCTGAAAACACAAGCTTATTAAGTGCCATGAAACTGCTGTTTTCAAGGTGGTCACAGTTCCCAGGTCATTCCATGATGTTGGAGAATGTCTGTCTTCACTCAACGAACAGCAGAAGAGGGATCGTCGTCATTGTTTCCTAAAAATTCTTCAAAATGTAACATTCTTAGCTAGACATGGTTTGGCTTTCTGTGGAGACGGTGATGAATTAGATTCAAACTTTATACAGGCAATTAAATTAAGAGTTAATGATTACCCACAACTTAATGACTGGACTGAGTGAAAGACAAACAAATTCACATGCCCAGAGATTCAAATGAAATGTTGAAAACTTTAGGCTTAAGAGTCCTATGAAGTGACTGAAAGAATTAGATCAGCTACATTCTTCTCAATAATGATTGATGAAACCAGAGATTCTGGCACAAGAAATGGCTTGTAATTTGCATCAGATGGGTGGATGACAATTATGAAGCTCATGAATAATTTTTGGGCTCTATGAAGTTGTGGAACTGATTCAAAAATTCTAGTTCAGGTCATCAAAGATGTACTGCTGCATGCTAACCAAAGCATCACCAAAGTCAGAAGGCAGAATTATGATGGTTCTACTGCTATGGCTGGAAGGAAGTCAGGTGTGGCTCAACAGATATCTGAAGCAGAGTCTAGGGCACTGTCTGTGCATTGCTACAGTCATTCTGTAAACCTAGCATGCTGTGATGCTTCGAATAAATACAAAGACATCAAAACAGCTCGAGATAACTCATGAAATAACAAAATTGATCAAAAACTCTCCTAACAGAGACGCCTGCATTGAGCAGCTTAAAAAGGAACTTGCTCCTATTGTCCCATCACTTTGTACTCTATGTCTGACAAGGTGGACTGTGAAAGGGAAGTCACTGAAGAGCGTTTTGGATAACTACGAAGTGCTACAAAACACATAGCTTGCCTATGAAGACCGTGCTCCAAACCCAGAGACTAAGAGAAGAATTATTGGTGTTTCTTCAAAAATGAAGTCCTTCGATTTCCTCTTTGGTGTTGCCCTTGTTGAGGTTTTATTTAGTCACTGCGATAACCTCAGTATGTCTCTACAGTCACCAGAACTATGTGCAGCAGAAGGACAGAATCTAGCAAGACTTACTGTAGACACTTTAAAAGCACTCAGAAGTGAGGATGAGTTCAAGAAGTTTTGGGCTCAAATAAGGAGATGGCCAATAACCTGATGTTAGGAACCCCAGTTTCCTAGAAAGAAGAAGGCATCGTGAAGCATATTATTGTCACAGCATCAAGGTCGCATGGGCCTCACAGGAAGATATGCGGCCTGGCAGAAGATGAGCCGAAGATTCACGTTTGCAAAAGGTGCCAACAGAATATAGATACAGCCATCCCACCTGGTGACTCATCTCGTATCAGTATGTTCATTTCAGCTGATTTTAATGAACTAGTTACCCTAAGATGAATTATTATGTTATAGTATGAATCTACTGTTAAAAATATTTAAAAGACAGGTGTCTTGTCTTTTAAATAGTTTTTATTTCAATTGGGTTTACCACAACATAACCCAGATAGACCATCTTAAGGTAGCTGGTTCATTCCACTGGGGTGTCAAATAGATGAGTATACTGATGAGTCCTGGTGGGATGAAACATAATGTCTATGTTCTTTTGGCATCCTTTGCAAACTGTGTGAGAGGCCTTTGACACCATGCATTTCTGCTTAAAGTTGAACCAGCATAATATTCTGTGGTGATTTGCATATGCAGCCCATGATGCTTTGCATTGTGGGGGCATGTGATTTTGTATTTCTTTGAAACTTGGCTTCCCGGCCAAATACCCTTTGGGGTAACCATTGCCTCAGTGTTTGTGCACAGAGGTTCTTTGCCTTACCAAGTAGACTTGATGACTACATAACTAATTGTCCAGCACCAGCAGCTTTTCCCACTTCTGTTGAAGACCATTATTGCCAAATCTACATCATGGCATTTGATGTTGTTATCACTTGCATCAAAGACCATTTTGGTCAGCCTGGATATCAGACATATTCTAAGCTGGAGCAACTAATCTAAAAGATCATCAATAGTGAGGAATGGGAGGAGGAATTTCAACACATCCTAAAATTGTACTATGACGACATTGATGCTTCATTCCTGCATGCATAACTGCAAGCCCTTGCTGCAAACTTTGCAATGAAAAAGGTAGCTTGTGACTTAGGAATGTGATTGACTTCATGAAGACTCTGTCTCATGTTGAACAGGAATTTTTCTCAAATGCTGCTGTTTGCTTAGCTGATACTTGTGATACCTGTTACAAATACAGTCAGTGAACGGTCTTTTAGTGCTCTGAGAATAACTAAAGATTATCTCCATACAACCATGTCACAGGCCTGCCTAAACCACCTAATGCTTCTTCACATACACAAGACCGTAACAGACAGTTTGAACACTGTGGATGCTGCCAAAGACTTTGTAGAAGGTTCAGTGCACCGTCGCTGTATCTTTGGCAAATTCACTGCTGAAGATTTAAAAGTAAAAAATGACTAATACAAAAACAGAACTAAAATGTGTCTTGAGCCTTCAGTCTTGTTTCTTCCTCTTCATTACAATTATTGCTATTGGCCCATCAGTTCCATTCCTGGACAGACTTGGCCCTGCACTGATACACTGATATGGTACTAACCAATACAGTAAAACAGCAATGTACAATAATCAGGCATTATTAAATTCCTGACTGTGATGTTCCTCATACTGACAATGCCGCAGCCTACAAACTCATGACAATAATGTTTGTCTTGCTGGCCTTAACATCTGCAACTGGTGTGTGGTGGGTATACACCTGGCTGTCAACACTGCCATCTCATGGAGTGGGTGGTTGGTGGAGGCTATCTTCCACCAACCACCCACTCCATGAGCTACTAAAATCTGAGCAGAATTATTGCAATGTCCTGCAAAAGAAAGTATTGTTATATAGTTTCTGTGCCTATGGGCCCTGTGGGTTACTAGCCCCCCCCCCACGAAGATCTGGAAGACTAGATGCTATTGTTGAGCTTGGACCTTTTATAGAAAATTAAACAGTAAACCATATCATTGCATACCACTCAATCCTGTGGAAAAACTAAACTTTTTCACTGGACTTAGGCGTGTGGACGCCTCTGGGTGACCTTGGATCCTGACATCCTGCAGCTGCAATGTGGGGGTTGGGGGGACTGGCTGGCCAGCAGTTCCATCAACCACATACTCATAACCCAGCAACACACCACAGTAACCCTATGATGAGCAGTATTACTACAATGTCATGTCTGAAACTGAAACATCTTTATAAAGTCTGGGAGGTCTGGGGATGGAGGATCCGCTAGACCCACAGAAGTTCTGGGGGTGTACATACTCTGTGGTATGTTTTAGTGCTTTTATTGAAAATTAAACTCACTTTTGTTATGTATTTCTTACCCCTGAATCCTGTGATACAATTTTTTCACACTTGAGTCAGGGGTATGGAGCACTCTGACTGCCACAGTCTCCCACTGTCCTGGGGGAACAAATATTTTTTTCCCCACTCCAAGACTCAAGGGTAGAAAAGACAAACAACAAAAGTGTGTTTACTCTTCAGTAAAACCCCCCAAAAATCACCACAGAGTATCTAGACACTCAAAGCTTCTGGCAGGGGTCTAGTGGTCCCCAGACCCTCTGCCTTTATAAAAACTAAGATTCACACAGGTCAGACATTGAATAATGATCATGATGGTGTCATGGGTGGGATGCTTGTAGGTGGTGGTTGATACCTCTAACTGTCTAAGCAACAATGCCAGGCATGATGCCTGGCATTGTTTCTTAGATAGTTGACCCCCCCCCCCAGCTGCAGCTGCAAACTCTAAACACAGCCACAGTGTCCCACAGCCCTAACTATGGGGGGAAAAAATTCTCAGCAATTAGGGGTAGGAAAGTTACAAATGAATCATCTGTGCTTTATCTTAAATAAAAGTTCCAAAGTTCACCACAGAACAACTGGATTCCAGAGTTTCTGGGGGCCTGTTGGGCCCCAGACCCCCAGCCTTCATATAAACATCTTTCACAGAACATTGCTATAATTTTCATCATCAGGTGGGTGGGTGACTGATAGCATTGTTGCTAGTCAGTTGGCCCTCTCTAGTTGCCACTGCAGGCTCCAAGGCCAGTCAGGGTCTCACCTATGCCTAAATCAAGAGGAATTTTTTTTCATCCCATGAATCAGGGATATGAAAATCACAATAACAATGGGTTTTATCTTCAATAAAAGCCCCAAAACTCACCACAGAGTGTCTAGACACCCAGAGCTTCTGGGGGCCTGGAGGCCCCCAGACCCCTGGCTTTATTGTCTTGGATATCGACAACATGGACTTAACACTTTTAAAATGCTTCATATGGGCCTACATAAAGGTACTGGGTTAGCAAGAAGCCAGGGTGAATATCCTAGACTCCAAGTCCATTCAGGGCCCATATGAGAGAACCCCCCCTGTCTGTGATCTGTAACTTGAGAAGATGGGTATTTATTACCCATCAAGCAAGTGTCAGTATATGAAACAATAAATTAAAAACTTTCCCTCCTCCCACCATCTGCTAGCTGCTTCTCCCACATAAGAACCAATATTGGGCCAGAGATTGAAGCTAGGAGAAAAAAAAAATTAAATAATCAGAAGTAGCATCAGGGTAAACTATAGCATATTTAGTACATTCAATTGGTCATAGCAGACATTTGTAAAATTAGATATTGTACCTCAATGTAAAAGTGACATTGGGTTACAGTTATCTGGATTAGTTAGAATTGGTAGAGTCTCTTATTCATGTTAAGTAAACAGCGATGTGCTGCAAAATGCCAGTATAGTACAGGATATAGCGTCAATGCGCAGACTGTTATGACCGCAAATTAGTGATGGCAGATAGTCCAGTTTTACCATATAAAAAAGGTAAAGTAGACCACTGAAAGGGTATGTACTTGCCCTCATTGATGGGATTTGTCCAGATGGTGATGCTGCCAGAATCTTCAAAGGGCATGATTCCGTGTCCATCAGCAAGCGAGTTGGACTGCTGTTGTAAATATCCAAAGTGAATGCCTTTTCAATCAGTCAGCCATACAAGGGCAGTGTATGAACATTCGAGGTAGAGTCCTGCTCGACTGTGCAGTCATATGATGATGACTGTGAGCATTTGAGGTGGTGTCCAGCAGGGCTGTGCAATAAAGTGACAAGCTACTATAGAGATCCAAGGGGGGGGTTCCAGCATGACAGTGCGAGCCTGCAATGGCTGGTTGCAAACATTTGAAGAGGTTTCCATCTTGACTGTAAGGATGTGTGAGGGCAGATTGGGGTGTGCTTCTAATCACTGAGACAGATCTCCAAAACAGATGCCCATTGGATGAGGAGCAAATCTGCTATGCAATTAAGCGGGTCTTGAGATCATCACTGGGGGATGGTTTGCTGTGGCTGCTGATGACAGTTTTGACAGTTGCTGTCAAGTAAGTCTTTGCTGTTAGGTAAATAATGGACACTTTTCATTGTAAGAAAAAGCAGGATGGAAGAAGAAGTGAAGAGTATCTGTCCATTCGCCACATTGTCACCCAATAGCCCATTGGATTTAATACCCCAGTCAGTGTACTATGCAAAAAGTCAGGCATTTCCCCTAGGATCACAGAAACTAAATCTCAGCTTGAAGATATAATGGATGGCAGAGGCAAATGGTGGAAAGAAGTGGTTTGTAGAGGTTATGTCATAAGATTTCCAAGTAGAGTGAAACAGTGAAAATCAGACTAATCATTGTCGATACACTGAGTCAATGTAATACTTCACTTTTTGGTTGCTGAGTTTCCAGGCTGATTTGATAAAGGTGGAAAAACATGAGGTATACTCTTTGAAAGATTGTGGCAGGCCACTTCTGCAATGGGGAATATGTGGGTGCCCGAGGAGGTGGTCAGTACTAAAACGGGATACAGCATCTGAAAAGCGATATGAGCTGAGCGATGGGCTTTTTATGTCCTGGTAAGCCGTCTATTTGTTCTGGATGGCAGGTGTGACATCATTAAAAATATAATATTGGTGGCCAGTCCAAGTTAGGGATCCTTCTTCTGAGCTTATGCTTGAATGTATATCTCATCTTGCTAATTGAGACATAGCATTATTAGCATTGTTATAGCCCTTGGCTTCTCTCCTGTGCAGGTTGTGGGTAAAGGGACTGGTGGGCATGCTTGATCATGTACATGGTGCTGAACTCCAGGTGGCAGCCACCTCCTGTAGTAACGTTTGAACAAAAGCAAGCATGTTGAAGCCCTCTGCCTGTTATGGTTTGCCAACTAAAACTGGATTATTTCATCTGCTCCTGCCTTCCTGATCTTTATTTCTGTCCTCAAGTTTAGCTACTTTCTTGTGGGTTCCATGATTTCCTGGCATCTCTGTTTTGCTGGTCTTCCACAGAACTTATACGGGCTTCAGTGTTGGAGACCCAGGCAGTTAGTCTTTCGACTGCCAGCTTGATAGATTTAAAATCTGACACCAACTTGCAAACTGTGAGTTTGACCATAGCCAGTTCTGAAAAAACATGTCCAGCTTCTCAGAAAGGGATTCCAGAGGTGTCGAGTCTGGAAGCGAGTCAAGTGGAGATCCCTGTTTCTGCTGTTTTCTAGCCTGGCTGCATGGATGAATAGAATGTAGTGCATTTAAATCCATTTGCTGCACTTCTGAAATGTCCACCTTTGCTGATTTTTGCAGAATTCATTAAGGACAGGTTTCTTCTAATGAAGTTATAGCAGAAAGCTGTGTGATAACAAATTTAAATGGGTAAAAGCTGCGTTTAAAAACTGAAGATCATGGAGCTCTGAGAGAAGCCGCCACTCACACTGAGTGCATCATGTGACCTCCATAAAAAAGTCTCTTTAACAAAGCAGTATTAGTTTAAAACAAAGCAAAAGATATTTGCCCCCCAAGCAAATGCACATTACAAAAGCCATAATGTCTTTAAGAAAATGCTGTAGCTGTAAGAAAATGGGTCTTATTATTGTTATTAAGTAATAATCATTATATTACATTATTTTATTTTAAAATTGGTAACTTGGAGAGACACACTGAGCTAAGGCTAATTTCCATGTGCAACCCAGGGGAGGGGAAGGTGAAACAAGCAGCATACAAAACAAGAGTCAAAAACCATCCGATCAAACGTAAGATACAGCATGATACAACAATACAATAAATATTAGAAGACTGCATGAACAGAATAAAGTGCAGGGAATGCCAAGTAGTACATGAAAAAATTGACAACAATAAATAGTATCCAGAACAATAACCTGGATGGGTTATATACAATATGTATTTGATAATGTACTGTATGTTAAACCATACACAACAAATCTGTATTTCCCTTGAGGGGTGATGTGAGGTGAGATGATGTGAGATGACATCATAGAACTGAAGAATGAAGCTCAAAACACCTCAATGATGCAATTTCCTCCTTGGAGTGAAACATCAGACCTTGTTGTGTATAGTTGCCCATACATTATTTTGTATAGAACATGTTTGTTTTAATCCATTTACTTTCTTTCTAACTCTGCCTTGACTGTGGTCAAATAAACAGAAAACAGCAAACAACAGGATAACATTAAAATACATATTGTGCCTTCAGTGATAGCTGCATTAGCTATCAACTTTTCTAGCAGTTTATTTTTTAAGTTTACTTGGAGTGTTTTTAGTTTTGCAGATTTTTATTTAAAACATATTTACCAGGAAAATAAGTATTTCCAGTTGTGACCTTGGGGGTGGGGATTATTCAAAGGAGAATTAGCAGGTAATAAATCAGGGGTGGGCACAGTAACAATAACCTACAAAACACATGAGAAAACAGCAGGCATACAAGAACTGTGCATGGATATATTTAAAACATAAATGAGGATATACAACAAAAGTAACAACAATATGGACATACTCAAGTTAATACCCTGACTAGTATAGTACAATAGCAGGAACTGGCAGGAGGGAGGGGGTCGTTATGGTAGAATAAAGGGGCTCTCTAGAATTACTTAAGGTTAGACTTGGGAGACCAGAAGTTGGGCAACTGAGTTAAGGCATTGGGAAGGATATTTCACAGTTGTGTCTGTATCTGAAGGACACTTGGCCTGAATTCTGCTTAAAAAGAGGAGTCTGGAATATGCTGCCTGCTTCAGTACAGAGTAAGAAGTGTTGGAAGGAGAGGAGAGGATCCCATATAGTGGTGAGGCCACACTTGGAGTACTGTGTGCAGTACTGGTGCCCATACCTCAAAAAGGATGTGAGATTACTGGAGGGAGTGCAGTGCATGGCTACAAAAATGATCATGGAGCTGGGGGAGTTGCCATATGAGGAAAGACTGAGGGAGCTCAACATGTATTCGCTGGAAGACAGAAGGGAAAGAGGGGACATGATACAGACCTTTAAGTACTTGAAAGGCATTATCAAAGTCAGAGAGGGAGGATTGTTCTGCTTAAAGGGGTGAAGAGTCCCTAGGGAGCACAGTCTGAAGTTGGAAGGGGGAAGGTTCAAGAGGGAGATGAGGAGGCAGTACTTTACAGAGATAGAGTGGTGGCGAGATGGAACGCACTGCTGGAGGATTTAATTGAACTGAGGACAGTGAATAGCTTTAAGAGGGGTTGGGATAGAGTCAAGGGCAGGATTAGTATAGGCAAGAACACAAAGGGGAGAAAGACAAGGGAGGAAGGGTGTCACAAGCCCACTCAGCAGGTCAGGCCTTCTGCTCCCACAGTGCCAACCTCCGAGTGCAGTCTTGTGAACAGGTAACAGAAACAGGGTAACCCTTCTGTCTGTTTTGTGGGTTCAGATCAACCTTTGATCTCAAGTTCTGGAGGGATTCAAACTGTGAACCTCTTGTTAGCGTACCCAAATGTACAGGCTCAGATAATTCTGCTCTTCGGGGAAATGCCAGATATCTTTCGCCTATGGGCACCTAACCAGGTGTACAAAATGAACCCTTAAAACACTCTATGAAAGACATCAGATAAAGTCTTACCTCTTTCCCAGTTTGGTAATACCAGTAAGCTATGCACAGTGTCAACTTTAACCATATATGCTTCACTTGTCAAAGAAAGAATTTCGAAGGCACACAAAGTAGTCTCTTAAAACAGAGGTTTACTTTAAAATAGATAAAAATATGTAAAATGTAAATACAGAACAATATATCACAAAACATACACTCACTTAAAAGAACAAAGTTTAAAGTGCAAACTCCTACCAACCATACACTTAGACTTATCTATCTAATGAATTTTTATCCTCTTACAGTGCTGATAGATGTTGTAGCTCAGACATTCCAAACAAGTATGTCCCTCTAAAGGTCAGTCACAGCATAATTAAAAACTACCTTTGAACCTGCCCTTCCATGATGTCACCTAGCTTCTCCTCTGTTTATTAAAAATTATACAACCTGCATGTCTTATACTCAGGAGGTATTTTAAATAAGATGACATAAGCAAAAACTAATTTCCCCATATGACTTCCCAATCAAGTCTATGATTTTTCAGTATCTTCTTTCACCCATGTGCAGTTTCCTGCTTTCACAAAGACATCACAAAACTTTTTTATGACTAACTGTCAGATCTCACTGATGTGTAATTTGCTTTGTAACACCAGGTGCAATTAACTGACCTTCCTGAGGATGTCATAAAATGGATACTTTAGGTCTTAGCTTCAAACAACCCAGATTCTAAATAAGGTTATAAAATGCTAGTTCTTGGAAGTTAATCCCATCACAAAGATCTGCTGTTTAACATATATCCTGTCCTTTGAACTGAAACCTGGGGGGTGTCAACCCAGGAGCACATGTTGTGTCATGAGAGATACTCAATAACACATTTTTATATTTCAAAAATCATAGTGTAATCAGAACCAGCTGTTCAACTGTCCAGGAGGGGTTTGTGGCTAGGCAGCTGTAGTAATATGATACTAAGAGCTGCACAATCGGCAGACTTGAAGGACCTGTGGGTCTTTTTCTGCTGGCAATTTTGTATGTTCGTATGTAGGTACTCAGAGTTTTCCAGCCCAGAATTTGAGACCCAAGGAGGCCACATGCAATGAGTATCATTCCTTAGGGGGAGCCCAGCCCAGTTGATTGTACACTGTAAAATGGTGAGTGTAAGGAGGGAAATTCAGAGTAAACCTGCAGAGGACATTGAAGAAGGAGAAGATACATTTGGAGATGGCAGAACTGGAATACAAGGAATCTTAGTGGTAAGACAAGGAGAAGATCAGAGATTGAGTAGGGTCTTCAATGGCACAGGAGGTAGGAATATGTGGTAAACTAGTGGGCCAAAAGGTCCTCTATCTGCTGACAACTTCCATGTTTCTATGAATAATAGAGAAGACCACATCCTTATAGTCCAGGGTAGGGAAACATCATCATTTCCACAATGCATTTTCTAGTGCATAGGGGATACAACTTGTCACCCTATAAAATGACCCATGTTCTGCAAAATATTTGGATATCAAGCAGCTGATCAGAGCTGTGTAGTTCATAGACTGGCTGAGCATCAAACACAAGTATTTGAAGGCACCTATGTTATGAAGTTATGCGTCTGAAGGGAGCAGATTTTCAGTGATGAGGGGGATTCAGGAAGCTATTGTTTGGAAGTAAATAGCATAGAGAAAAAAAGGAGGAAAAAGAGATTGTTATGGTACTCTAAGGATGTGGCAATGGTGATGAAGGAAACAAAGAGTTGCATTCAGGAGATATAGCGAAACACAGAGGGAGGTATACCTAATAAAGTAGAGGGAAGCAAGCAAGGCAGTGAGGGGATCAAATAAACAGAAGAAAGGATTGCCAAAGGGGTCACCAAGTGGGGATAAGACTTTCTTCAGATAGATAAGTGAGAAGAGGAAAGCAAGAGGAGGGATTGTGGGGATTACAAGGGAAGAGGTGGGAGATTGCCACTTTTACATTGAGGTACAATATCTAATTTTACAAATGTCTGCTATGACCAATTGAATGTACGAAAAGGAACATGAAAAACAGACATCCTGAACAGGTATTTTGTGCTTAGTCTTCACAGTATGGGGGGCAGACCACCAGGGAATAGCAGGAAGTGTTCAGGAGAGACATGCAGCTCAGAAGGTGAACAAAGCTATGGAACCAGAGAGGATACATCCAAGGATTATAAAGAAACTCAGGGAGGGGCTAGCTGTTCCACAGACAGCCTTGTGTAATAGCTCACTGGAAACAGGGGTAGTTCAAGAGAACTGGACAAGAGATGACATTGTCCAGCTACATAAGAGTGGCAGCAGGGAGCAGGCTATCAACTATAGAAGAGGAAGAAAAAAGAGTATTTATTGTTCGGTCATTGACCAGTACGCAAAACTTGACATTTAAAAATACATGCATGCATAAGTACATAGATATACAACAACAGTACAAAAACTTCGATATATAGTAGCATGCAGTTTTACACATGTAATGTCATAAAGCATTTCACTCCAAAAATCCTTCTTAAGATTTCCAGCAGTTCTTGTACTACAATACATTTCTAATTTACCCTGTGTGTTTTAAGTGAATTAAGGCAATAGTTTTTAAATAAGAAGCTACATTATTAATTATTTCATCATCTTGTGCAGTAAACATAATGGGGCAGATTCTAGTAAGGTTAGAGCAGATCGTGCCAAAGGTGACTTCGCCAAACACCCCATTCTTCGGAGGACCCTATACCCGATTCTCTAATAGGCAGGGTCCCATTAACAAGTCCTGTGATTTGTGCCAACTGTACAGGTACACCAAACAGGTGGTGTACCAGAACAGGTTGTCGCAAGCTACAGCATGGTACACGGAAGGGCACAAATTCCTCCCTGCCCCAGTCTCAAAGCCTGTAATGCTGCCCCAAGACCTGATCCCCTAATGTATGTGTAAAGCCCCACAGGGCTAATCGTGCTCCAACCCCAAGTCCCGATCCCCTGATATTAGTTTAAAGCCCCGCAGGGCTAATCATCTAAGAATGCCCCCCATGCCATGTTTCCCCCGATGTATATAAAGCCCAGCAGGGCTAATCAGCTCATTCATTGAGTGCATACTATGTACAGTAGTACACTCTCAGAAGGAGCTCAGTCGGCTGGCCATGGAGGTGAGAGGTGGGTTGTGCCAGTCGCCGCTGGCTATGGTTCGAGGGGTGTGGGGTGGACTGGCACTGCCAGGTGGGGGTGGGGACCACTAGACTACCAGGGATAACGGGTATGGATTCATTTTTTAACATTTGCCATTTGTGGGTGGGCAGGCTGGCTAGTAATCAGGGATCGGGGCTGGGGGCATGATTAGCTCTGCAGGGCTATATACATCAGGGGAATGTGGCATGGGGGCATGCTTAGATGATTAGCCTCTTGGTCTTTAAACTAACATTGGGGATCAGGACTTGGGGTGGGGTATGATTAGCCCTGTGGGGCTTTAGCAAAACATTGGGGGATCTTGGTTTGGGGGTTCTAGCCCTGCATGGGCTTTTCTTTGGGGACTGGGGCATGGGGGTTCCAACCCCTCATGTGTCTTATTCCATCTTTGGGGATTGAGACTTGTGCACATTATGCAACCCCCAGTGGACACAAAGTATACTTATACCAGCTATTAGCTGGTGTAAATGTACTTTGGCGGATGTCCTCTGGGGGGTTGTTCAAGAATAGCATAATCTGGTACTTGGAGGCTGCCCTTCCAGAATATTGTACAACTGCTGCTGTAAACCCCCTAGCACCATGTCGCAGGAGATTTATGGTGTAACTGGTGGTGTAGGTCCACTTTGGCGCAAGCAGCCTGCGACATGTTGCAGGCTGCTTTGCAGACTACCGATTGTCACATCTCCTGGCATAAACTGCTACTTGCACCATTTTTGGTGTGCAAGTCAGTTTATGCCAGGCGTACCCTTTCTAGAATCAGGCTCAATGTCTAATAATATGAGTACTATCTGTGGATTGGATCAAGTTCCAAACTGGATGAAGCCAATACTTTCTTGGAGCATCATACCATGCACAGGAGAACATGACATGAGATAAATTGTCTAGGTCTGTTCAGATACAGTCACAGACCCTTTCAGAATAAGTGGACGATTTTGAATAATGAGCTTTTAGGATTTTACTTTGAAAAAGCTCAAATTGATATTTTATGTGTAGTTTTCTCATATTCTGTTCAACTAGAACGTCTAGATAATATCTAAATTTGTGTCTTAAATCATGTAAAATTATCATCTATAGAGAAGAGAGATAAGAGAGAAGAACAAGAGGGGGCATGATAGAGACCTACAAGTATCTCATGAAAGTGAACAGGGTGCTGGACCAGAGTCTATTTCAAATGAGAAAGAGCATCAGGACCAGAAGGTGTGATATAGCTGGATAGTGAGAAGCTTAAGAGGATATGAGGAAGCAGCAGCTTTTCTCTTCAGATCTTGAGACCGCTAGCTCCAATGTGGGCACAAGAGCAGATTTCCAGCTTCCATGCTCTCCTCGAGCCCAATCACAACCTCTCCAGCCTGAAACACTGCCTCTGCAGCCAGCTTACTCTTGCCAAGAAGTCATTCCCATCTGAAAATGCACCAGCCAACTGAGTACATTCCTGGGTCCTGAGGGTGTATCTATGGAGAGCCCAGGAACTTTAAACTCAGTGTCAGCCACGCAGCTCCAACAGTGTCATCTTGTCTTTGGATGATTGGACTGCCAGCTCCAGTTTGGTTGTAAGGGTGGAGTTCCAGCTTCCTCTCGCCCCAGTCAGATCACTGCCTCTTCAGCCAGAAATGCCACTTCTGCAGCCAGTTCGCCTCACCAAGAAGACGTTCCCCTCTGCACATGCATCAGCCAGTCAGATGCATTCCTGTGTCCTGACTGCATTTCTACAGCTTCCTTTATACACTTGGCTTACAAGCAATCCTCTGCACTGTGGGCCAGAGCTCTAAGGGCCGCAGTGCAAAGGACATCAATGAAGAGTAGTCTGCCTGGAGTCAGCTATGAGGCAGTCATCAGTTGGGTATGCTGCCCCCTGCTCCTACATTTGCAGACCCCAAACATGACTACTACACTACTACATAAATGACTCCTCCATCTGCAAGACAAAAATTGTGAGTTGCTACCCACTCTTGAGACTTTGGGACTGTTTCACCTATTGGAGTTGCCTGACAGACTCTAACTAATTAGCAAATTATGTAACCAAATTGAACCCTGTCTGGGTATACCGTGTTCCCTAGATTCTGTGTAGCTGCTTGTGGGACTGAGAGACTGCTTTAACTATGGATGTGCCTGCTAGCTTCTAAATATGAACATACGAACATACGAAATTTGCCAGCAGATAAAAGCCTAGAGGTCTATCAAGTCTGCTCGAATGTGCAGCTAGCACCCCTTATTCTGCAGCTGCCCCTCCCTTCCACCCTTCCCCTTCATTAACCCTCCCCCTTATCCTGTCCCATCCCCTTTTGAAGCAGTCCACTGTTCTACTGCATACCACTTCTGCAGGTAACGCATTCCACCCAGCCACCACCCTCTCTGTAAAAAGTCTCCTCATCTCCTCCTGAACCTTCCTCCCTCCAGTCTCATATCATGGCCCTGGTGGCCCTCTCCTTTTACTTTGAACAGCCCCTCTGTACCCATCTTGTTTATTCCTTTCATGTATTTAAAGGTTTCAATCATGTCACCCTGTCCCTCCTCTCCTCCAGTGAGTACATGTTCAACTCCTTCAACCTCCTCTTGTATGATAAGTCCCCAGCCCCTTGATCATCTTTTGTCACCCGCGCTGCACCTCCAGTAACTTAATGTCCCTCTTCAGATACGGGCGCCAGTACTGCACGCAGTACTCCAGGTGTGGTCTAACTAATGACCTATACAGTGGCAGAATCACCTCCTCCCTCCTCAAGGATATACCCCTTGCAATACAACCCAGCATTTTGTTGGCCTTTGCAGCTGCCTTCCTACATTGTGCAGAGTTGTTCATTGACCCTGTAATGAGCACACCCAGATCCTTCTCCTCCTCTGTCTGGGCTAGCTGCACTCCCCAGCTGATAACTCCTCTTTGGGTTCTTCATCCCAAAATGCAGCTCCTTGCACTTTTTGGCATTAAACCCCAGTTGCCAGGTGTCTGACCAGGTTTCAAGCTTTGCCAGATCATCCTGCAACCCCTGCCATCCCCCTAGGTCATCCACCACCGCGCCTACCTTGGTATCATCAGCAAACAGACTGATCTTGCTCTTGATGTCCCATGATATGTCTGCAATGAATATCCCAAACAACACTGGTCCCAACACCGAGCCCTGTGGAGCACCACTGTCACTGCCCTTGGGTGTGAGAGCCCCACCCACCACCACCCTCTGTTGCCTTCCTGAAGCCAGTTCCTACCCAGCTCACCAGCTTTGCACCTGCCCCTGTGCCTACTAACTTCCTTCCCAGCCTTCCATGTGGCACCAAGTCGAATGCCTTACTGAAGTCCAGATACAGGACATCCACTGCATGGCCCCTGTCCAGTTGCCTAGTTACCCAGTCAGTAGAACTCCACCAGGTTGGTTTGGCAGGATCTGCCATGTGTGGAAGCCATGCTGTCTGCTGTCCTGTAGTCCTTTGGCCTCTGGAGGGCCACCAGCCTCCTCCTTCAGGATAGTCTCCATTAGCTTACCCACGATGGATGTGAGGCTCACTGGTCTGTAGTTTCCTGGTTCATCCTTGGGGCCACTCTTGTGGAGGGGCACCACATGAGCCATCCTCCAGTCCTGAGGTACACACCCCAAATGCATTGAGACATTAAATAGGTCTGCCAAAGGTCCTGCAAGGACATCTGCCAGCTCCTTCAGTACCCTGGGGTGGATGCCATCTGGGTCTGGCGTCATGTCCACCCTCAGTGCCTTCAAACCCTCTCGAACTCTGCTTTCCATGATTTCCCCATCTGTCACCACTTCCCCCCTGCTTCTGCCATTTCTCCCACCTTGGGTGTCACCCCTCTCTTCTCTTTAGTAAATACTGAGCAGAAGTACTCATTTAGTGCTTCTGTCTTATCGCACCCTGCTTCCACCCAACCCCCCCCTTCCTTATCCTTACTATGTGGTCCTTATAGCTCCTTTTCTCCCTGATGTACTTAAAGGTCCTTCTCCCTTCTAAATGCCTTGTGCCAGCCTGAGTTCCGAGATGCTTTGGCTCCTTACTGCCCTTGCCACCTCCTTCGATTCTGTCAGTACCTCCTCCCTGTCCTCCCCCCCTCCCTGTTTTCTTGTACTTCCTAAGGCAGCTCTTTTCCTCCTTACCTTTTCCATGACCTGCTTGCTCAACCAGCTCAGTTTCTTAGCCCTAGCCTTCTTGCTCTGGGCTTTGCAACAGGTTTTGGTTGCCTCCACTATCCCAGCTTTAGAGCTCCCACCTCTGGTTAGTGTCCATACTAGATTGAATTCTGGCCAGGTACCCTTTACCACTTCCCCCATCCTCCCAAAGTCGGCCTCCTGAAGTCCAGCACTCTTGTGCCAGATTCCACTCCTTTCTTGCCCATATCCAATGTGAGCCATACTGAGTGGTGGTCACCCCTGACAGCGGTTCCTCCACTGTAAGTTCTCTCATAAAGTCCCCATTTGCCAGCACAAGGTCAAGGGTATTCCCTAACCTGGTTGGTTCACTGACCATTTGCAGCAGGAAGCTGTCCTGGAAGGCATCCAGCAGTACCTGCTCCCTTCTGTTCCTGGTTGTTGGGGTGCTCCAGTCCACTCCTGGCATGTTGAAGTCCCCCACAATCACCACACTACCCTTTTCGCAGGTCCTCCTGATCTGTCCCGCTAGTTCCCTGTCTAACTCCTCTGTCTGAGATGGTGGCCTGTACACCACTCCCATTCTAAGAATCCTATTCTTGGAATCCTGGATTTGCATCCAAAGTGACTCCGTACTACCCTCCTCCCCTTCCTCCCTTACACACTTCAGTCCTTCCTTCACATAGTGCCACCCCCCTCCCTTTCCCAATCACCCTGTCCCTATGAAATAACCTGCACCTGGTACAAACAGGTCCCAGTCATTGTATTGGGTGGCCCATGTTTCCGTGATGGCTGCAATGTCCACTTCTCCCTCTGCCATGAGAACCTGTAACTCTGCAGTTTTCCTCCCAAGGCTCCTAGCATTAAGGGTAACCACCTTCCACCCTTTTCCCTCCTCCCATCCTGCCCTCCTTTCCTAGCATCACCAATAGTACTTGCCATTTGTCCTTTGTCACTGTTATGGGGGGTAAGCTCATATGGTTTCCCAACCTGTGGTCTCTGCATATCTCTTCCCCAACTGCCACCCCCCACTCCTAGTTTAAATTCCCAACTTCTTTTATGTACTCCTCCATCCTCTGTTTCAACACTTTCTTTTCCTCCTCACTCAAGTGTAGTCTGTCCTTGGCATAGAGACTACTGTCCTCAGGTCCCTCCCCACCCCCCAACAGCCCATACCCTTTAGCACAACACCAGGTTCTTAGCCATTCGTTAAATTCCTCTATTCTCAGCTTTCTTGTTATGAACATACGAACATACGAAATTTGCCAGCAGATAAAGGCCTAGAGGTCTATCAAGTCTGCTCGAATGTGCAGCTAGCACCCTTATTCTGCAGCTGCCCTCCCTTCCACCCCTTCCCTTCATTAACCTCCCCTTGTCCTGTCCCATCTCGTTTGAAGCAGTCCACTGTTCTACTGCATACCACTTCTGCAGGTAATGCATTCCACCCAGTCACCACCCTCTCTGTAAAAAGTGTCTCCTCATCTCCCTCCTGAACCTTCTTCTCCAGTCTCATATCATGGCCCCTGGCCCTCCCTCCTTTACTTTGTGAACACCCTCTGTACCTGTCTTGTTTATTCCTTTCATGTATTTAAAGGTTTCAATCATGTCACCCCTGTCTCTCTCTCCTCCAGTGAGTACATGTTCAACTCCTTCAACCTCCTCTCGTATGATAAGTCCCCCAGCCCCTTGATCATCTTTGTCACTCTGTGCTGCACCCCTCCAGTAACTTAATGTCCCTTCAGATACGGACGTCAGTACTGCACGCAGTACTCCAGGTGGTCTAACTAAGACCCATACAGTGGCAGAATCACCTCCCTCCTCGAGAATATACTCCCTTGCAATACAACCCAGCATTTTGTTGGCCTTGCAGCTGCCTTCCTACATTGTGCTGAGTTGTTCATTGACCCTGTAATGAGCACACCCAGATCCTTCTCCTCCTCTGTCTGGGCTAGCTGCACTCCCCTAGCTGGTAACTCCTCTTGGGTTCTCTCATCCCAAAATGCAGCACCTTGCACTTTTGGCATTAAACCCCAGTTGCCAGGTGTCTGACCAGGTTTCAAGCTTTGCCAGATCATCCTGCAACCCCTGCCATCCCCTAGGACATCCACCACCGCGCCAACCTTAGTATCATCAGCAAACAGACTGATCTTGCTCTTGATGTCCCATGATATGTCTGCAATGAATATCCCAAACAACACTGGTCCCAACACTGAGCCCTGTGGGACACTCGCTGGTCACTGCCCTTGGGTGTGAGAGCTCCCCACCCACCCACCACCACCCTCTGTTGCCTTCCCCTGCAGCCAGTTTCCTACCCAGCTCACCAGCTTTGCACCTGCCCCTGTGCCTACTAACTTCCTTCCCAGCCTTCCATGCGGCACCGAGTCGAATGCCTTACTGAAGTCCAGATACAGGACATCCACTGCATGGCCCCTGTCCAGTTGCCTAGTTACCCAGTCATAGAACTCCACCAGGTTGGTTTGGCAAGATCTGCCATGTATGAAACCATGCTGTCTGCTGTCCTGTAGTCCTTTGGCCTCTAGGAGGGCCACCAGCCTCTCCTTCAGGATAATCTCCATTAGCTTACCCACGATGGATATGAGGCTCACTGGTCTGTAGTTTCCCGGTTCATCCTTGGGGCCACTCTTGTGGAGGAGCACCACATAAGCCATCCTCCAGTCTTTGGCTTTGGCACCGGAAGTATCTCTGAAAAAGTTACTGATCTTCCTGCCCCCTCACATAATTGTGCTAGTTCCTCAAACCTCCTCTAGACTATATCTACTGTCTTATCAGCCAGGTCGTTTGTCCCAAGATGTATAATTAAATGAGGCTTGTCCCTACCCCTTCTAGCATATTTCAGAACAGATTGTCCCACCCTTTCTGCTGTCATTCCTGGCATGGCCTCCACCAAATGCGTGACTATGCCTCTCCCTTGCTACTCCCACCTGACCCTCTTAGTATTGAGTCCCCAGCACTAAGATTCCACCCTCTTACTCCCTGCTTGCTTCCATTCATCTCCTCTCTCATTTCCAGCTCCTCTTCTTCCTTCTGCACATTATTTCCCTTTACCCTGTTGCAATTCTCCCAGTAGAACTTCCCGCTCCAGTTTGGTCCAGGCATTTATCAATTACTCTCCCTATTCATCATTTCCTCCTCCATCTCCTTCCTCTCTAGTAGTGCAAAACTATTTTCTGAAGACCCTTCACAAATGCCCACCTCTCTCTTCATAGTAACCTGTTCTCTCCTTTCCACTCCATGACTTTTGCCACTTCTTCGCCTCCCTCACAAGTCCTCATCTCCTCCTTCTATTTGTCTTTGTCTCGTGACCTGGTTTCCCGGCAATCGCTCTTCCTGGCTCTGGCCACTTTGTCTCTGCTTCCCTTCTTCTGACCCTCTCCTCACCACTGTTGGCTTAAATCGCCCTCCCTCATCTCCCCTTCTTCCTCCCTCCAGTATTGGGCTAAACCCACCCCCAATCTGCCTTGCCTGTCTTAGTTCCTCCTGCAGACCCTCAATCTCCTTTCTAAGTTTTAGAAAGTGGTATGCAGTAGAACATAATATAATTAGTATATTGGGTAACCTAGCTATACCCTGTCTGGGTATTACCTGATTTTTAGTTTCAGCACAAAATATTTAATTACAGCATTGACCTGTTGTGTTGTACTGCTGTGTGACTGTTAGACTGCTTTTACCTATTGTGGTTGCCTGTTTAGTTAGCTGATTAGGTATCTTAGCTGCACCCTATCCGGGTATACCCTTATTTCTATTTCTAGTTATGAACATTGCTTTTTTAGTATTGATCAATTGTATTCTGGGTCAATTCAGTGTCTGATTGTTGCTACTGTTAATAGTTAAATATCAAATATTCTAATCAGCTAGTTATAGCTTTATTCATAAGTTCTATATAGGGATGGGGTATACAGGGGAGACAGTTGGGGTGACTGGGGGCACTCTTCTCTAGGGATATGATCTGGAGGAGGGGACATTGCCCCATCTGAAGGACCTCTGCAGAGCACCATACTCAACTGGCAGGAGCAAGAGAAGAAGTATCTCAACTACATCACCAGCTCAGCTAAAGCCCAACCCCCCCCACACCCCTACTCCCCTAGAGGTCTACTGGTCTGGGGTGGTGGAGAGTGCTGGGGATGGGGAGGAGGAAGGGAGGCAGAGTAAGCCATGGGGAGGGTGTCACACCCAACACCATCCAGTGAACTGCTCTGCACTCCTAGGGGAGGCTCAGTTACCCGACTCCACTGGGGGGGATTCTGAGTTAGTGAAAGGAAAGGGGCAGGACAACTTGATGACACTGGGGGGAGGCAAATAGGAGCAAGTCTACCAGAAGAATCTTATTGGTCAGAGAGTCCTTGAGTAGGGGAGTTGAGGGAGTGGTGAGAGGGGGGTTTGGCATGAAGGGGATGGTCAGGTGCCTTCCTGGTACATTGGCCATCTGGGAGTTAGACAGGATAGGGAACATGGTGGACAGGAATGGAGAGCTGGGGATGCTGGTACACCTGAGCACCAATGATCTGGTGAGCAAGTTGGTGGAGATGGTGAAACAGAACTTTCACAAACTGGGGGACAAACTGAGGGTACACTCAGCCTCCTTTGCCTTCTCTGAGGTCCTCCCTGCATGTGGGCAGGGAGGGAAAGAAGGATAGAATAAGGAAGACCAAGATAGATGAGTTTAATGGGTGGCTGAAGGGATGGCATTAGGGAGAAGGACTACCACTTTGCAGGGGACCGGGGGGACTTCTGGGACAGGAGGCACTTCAAGGGTGATGGACTCCACCTGATGAGAGAAGGGGCCAATGTGCTGGGGCAGATGTTTGACATCTATATTGGACAGTTAAGCTGTCTATAGAGGGATTGTGACTAGGGGAACCATGGTGATAAAAGAGAGGAAGGGGAACCTAGCTAGTACTCTCCCATATCTGGAAGCTTGCAGTAGCACAGTGGGTAAAGATGAGGCTTGTGTTCAAACTGTGCTAAGGGAAGGGACAATAGAGAGGGAGACCACAAAGTGTGCAATCATCACAAAAAAAAGAAACAAAGAAGGCCGGGGAAGAAGAAGGAAGGACAGGTAAATAGTAAAAAGAATTAAGGAATTAACTGGAAGGGGATCTGCATTAATGCCAGGAGCCTGGGTAATAAAATCAGCGAGCTCTAAGCAATGATGGCAGACACTGAGATGGATCTTGTGGCCATCATAGAAACTTGGGCAAAGAAAAAGAAGAAAACTACTAGGACTGGGCAGTTTCTGGGAACACAATGTTGAGGAGAGCTAGAAGAAAAGACAGAAGGGGGGGCATAGCACTTATTGTGGGGATGAGGTTGTGGAAGATGGGTGCATCACGTGTAATAATTGGGAGACAGAGTCGCTATAGGTGCAGCTCATAGTGGATTCGGGCAAGAAACTACAGTTGGAGGTGATCTATAGACCATCAGGGTGGGGGGGGAACTGGAGACTCAGGAAAGCACAAGAAAGGGGATCAGCAAAGGTGGAAATAGTGGTAGTAGGTGATCCAAACCATCTAGATATCGACTGGGATGTTCCAATGGCCAGGAGCACCAGAAGGCAAGCCTTGCTGAATACATTTCAAGACTGTCTAATGGTGCAGCTAGTTAAGGAACCCATCAGGCAGGCTGCCATTCTTGATGTGGTGTTCACCAACTCAGAGGTGGTAGGAGCTATGAGAGTAGGAGACCACTAGGGACCAGTGACCACAACTCCATTTGGTTCAAACTGGCTCTTGGGACTGAAAAACTCCAACTGAAAGCTGAGGTCCTGGATTTCAGAAGGATGAACTTCAACAGGTTGAGGGAGTTGGTCAAGGACAAGTTAATGGGGGTACACAGTATAGGAGGTGTGGAGACAGAAGGGGGCAATAATGAGGACCATTCTGAAGACATCTAAGTTATGTATGAGAACAGTAACCAAAAGTAACAAGCCCAAGAGACCATTATGGTTCTCAGTAAGGGTCAGGGAAGCAATGAGGGCCTCCCAAAAAAGGCATTCACTGGGTAGAAAGAATAGCAGGGGTGGAAGAATGGGGAGAATACATATTGAGAAATAAGAAGGCAAAAAGAGCAGTTTGGGGGGCAAAAGCAGGTATTGAGCTGCATAATTTAGACTGGGTCAACAGTGGAGAAAAACAATTCTAGTATATCAGGGAAAACAGGAAGACAGGAGGGGGAATTGTTAGGCTATCTGAAGGGGGTAGGGTGATATAGGAAGACATGCAAAAGATGCTGTTCTTTTTGCAACAAAGGTTTTTATCCTCCTGCGGCAGGCCTGGGTGGCTATCTGGGTATCTGTGCTTGGTAACCATCCCCCTACCACCTCCAGTTTGATAGATCAATCCCCCATGGATTTCCCCCACAGTTGTACAGGAGAGGGAGGGCTGTCCTTTCACCTGGATACACATCCAGAGCACCCATGGACAGAAGCAGACAGGCAGACCACCGAGATATCGGCAGGGCTTCATAAAACCCAGGTCCCTGCTTTTCTGTTTTCTCCCTGTTCCCTGTGCTGGAGCATGCACAAAGACATGTGCATGTGTGGAGGCATGTGTGTTTGCTGCAGAAATCCTTTAGCTCCCTCCCTTCCTGTGTTGCCCTGCGGGTCTGCACTGTCACCAGGTCTCCACAGAACAGCACAGCACCCCACCCCCAGCAGAGGAGAGCAGTCAGTTAGACACTCATCCTCTCATTCCACAGCTGTCCTCCAGCAACCCGAGATGGCTCTCTGTCTAGGGTCACTGGAATGGTGGGTGGTAGTGTTACTGTCACACCACTGAGTTGGCTTAAAGGCTGCCATTCTTAATGATTATGTTTGCTCTGTCTTCACATGGGAAGATAGCAGGCCCTTGCCAGAGAATGGCATCAAAGTGACCACAAAGGGGTTCCAGTGATGAGGCAGCCAGTATTTACTTGCAAAAAGGTCTGAAAACGGCTAGTAGCCCTAAAGATAGATAAGGCCCCAGCACCAGATTGGATGCATCTGAGTGTGCTCAGGAAACTGGCAGTGGAACTGGCTGAATCCCTGGTAGGACTATTTAATAGCTCATTAGTTCTGAAGGACTGGAGGGTGACAGATGTAGTTTCACTCCATAAAGGGAGGTGGACAAGAAACAACTGGGGAGCTACAGCCCTATCAGTCTAACTTCTATAGTACAGAAGCTGATTGAGTCACTGGTCAAAGAGGACCTTGAGGACTACCTGGAGAGCAGTGATCTCCTGGATAGTAAACAGCATGGGTTTGTAGCAGGGAGGTCTTGTCAGATTAACCTGATATTTTTCTTTGACTGGGTGATAAGGGCACTAGATAGGGACCCTACTGTGGATTTTCTCTACTTCGACTTCAGCAAGGCTTTTAACTCTGGGCCTCACAGATGACTGCTGAAAAAGATGGAAGATCTGGGTGCAGCTAGGGACATAGTAAGATGGGTAGGTAACTGGCTAAAGGGGAGGCAGTAGAGGGTTGTGGCTAATGGGAAAATCAGAAGAGAGGGAGTTCACAAGTGGGGTATCACATGGATCCATTCTGGGCCCAGTCATCTTCAATGTGTTCAGCAGTGACATTGGAGAAGGAATTCAAGGCAGACTGTGTCTCTTTGCAGATGACACTAAGCTCTGAGGGAGAGTGGGAGGGCAATAAAGGAATCAGGAAAAAGCAGAGTGACCTGCAAAGATGAGAGAGGTAGTCTAAGGTGTTGCATTTGAAATTCACTGCCAAAAAGTGCAAGGTGATGCACTTAGGCAACAAGAACCCCAAGAGACAGTACTAGATGGTTGGGGTAAGACTTAGCACTACAACTGAGGAATGGGATCAATGAGTTATCATTACTGATGCCCTCAAACAATCAAGCCAGTGCAACAAGGCCTACAGTAAGGCAAATAAGATGATGGGATGTATCAGGAGGGGTATTGCCAGCAGAAGAAAAGAGGTACCTCTTTACAGTTCCTTGGTGAGGCCTCACCTGGAGTACTGTGCCCAGTTCTGCAATTCTCACCTCAGGAAAGATAAGGATAGGCTGGAGACAGTGCAGTGAAGGGTGAAAAAAATTATTCAGGGTTTACAGGGCAGATCTTGTGAAGATCGCCTCAAGGCACCGAACATATATTCGCTAGAGACCGGATGGGAGAGGGGAGATATGATAAGAGACTTTCAAGTTCCTGATAGAAATAAACAAGGTGAACTGTGGGGGAATATTTAGCATGAATAATAGTTTGAAGCCATGAGGGCACAAGTGGAAACTGTCCGGAGGGAGATTCAAGAGGGATATGAGAAAGTATTATTTAACAAAAAGGGTGGTGGAACTGTGGGACAGTTTACCAGGCAGGGTGGTGGGTACCAAAACCATTAATGGTTTCAAGCATGGTTGGGACAGAGTGAAGGGTATATTGATTACAAAGGTTGACAGCAACAGGGAAGGGAATGGGTGAATAGGGAGGGCTAGAACCCTGTACATATTAACATACAGATATACGAAAATGCCAGCAGAAACAGGCCTCACAGTCTATTGAGTCTGCTAGATTGTGCAGCTAGCCCCTCAACTTGCAGCTGCCCCACCCACCCCTCCCCTCCTCATAATTACCCCTCACCCTGTCCCATCACCTCTAAAACTGTATGCCATACTACAGGCTACTACCTCCTCAGGCAGAGTATTGCACTTATCCACCACCCACTCAGTGAAATAATGTCTCCAGACCTCCCTCCTGAATCTTCCCCCCTCCAGTCTCATCTGGTGCCCCCTTTGTAACCCTTCCCCTTCTAATCTGGAAAATCCCTTCTGTACTAGTCTTGTTAATCCCCTTTAAGTATTTAAAGGTTTCAATCATGTCCCCCCATCCCTTTTCTCCTCTAGGGAATACATGTACAGCTCGCCCAGTCTCTCCTCATAGGAGTATCCCTCTAATCCCTGGATCATCTTTGTCACCCTCTGCTGTACACCCTCCAACAATCTAATGTCCTTCTTCAGGAAAGGGCACCAGTACTGCACTCAGTATTGCAGGTGTGATCTGACCAGTGACCTGTAGAGGGACAGGATCACTTCCTTATTCCTGGAGGAGATTCCCCTCACTATGCACCACATTATCATGTTGGCTTTTGCTGCCACCTTCCTGCACTGAGCTGAGTTGTTCATACTCCCCGTAATAAGCACCCTAGATCCTTTTCCTCCTCAGTGCATTCCAGCTGTACTCCCCCCAGCTGATAGCTCCTCCCCTGGTTGTTAGCTCCAATGTGCAAGACCTGGCACTTTTGGTGTTAAACTCAAACTGCCATGCATCCGACAACTCCTGTAGTTTGGTTAGATCCTCCTGCAGCTCCCTTCACACTTTGATGTCATCTACCACAGCTCCCATCTTTGTGTCGTCTACGAAGAGACTGATCTTACTCCGGACCTCATGGGATATATCAGCTATGAATATCCCGAATAACACTGGTCCCATTACTGATCCCTGTGACACACCGCTCATCACATCCCTCGGTGATAAGAATTCCTCACCCACCACCACCCTTTGCTGCCTTCCCTTCAGCCAGTTGGAAATCCAAGTTATCATCTTTGTTCCCACCCCTATATATTCCAGCTTCCCTCCCAGCCTCCCATGCAGTATGGAATCAAAGGCCTTGCTGAAATCCAAATACAGGACATCTATCGCACGGCCTTCGTCCAGTTCCCTTGTCACCCAGTCATAATACTCAATCAGGTTTGTCTGGCAGGATCTTCCTGAGACAAACCCATGCTCCTGACCATCCTGGAGACCATTGATCTCCAAAAATGTCACCAGCCTCTTTTTTAGGATTATCTCCATGAGTTTTCCCACAATTGATGTGAGGATCACTGATCTATAGTTGCATGGTTCATCCTTAGGTCCACTTTTGTTAATGGGTACCACATTGGCCATCCTCCAGTCCTGTGGTATGCATCCAATGTCCAAGGAGGTGTATGGACAATAGGTCCTGGGATTTGATAGGGAACCATGGGCAGACTGGATGGACCATTACTTTTGCTTGCCATTATTGTCTATGTTTCTATGAAATACTACTTCACTGATGGAGTGGTTGACACCTGGAGCAGACTACCAGCAGAATTGGTGGAGGTGAAAATAATAGGGGTCTTCAAGCATGCACTGCATAGAAAGTGGGAAATATTAATGAATAGGCAAAAAGGAGGCAGGGTCCATTTCTGCCAACAAATTCTACATTTCTATGTATGCAAGGAGGTGGTTTGGGCTGAATTAGAGCCTGAGGCAGACCAGTTGGCATTAAAGGGACACTGTCAACCCCCTTAGGCCTCAAAGTGTCACTAGTTTAAAAACACATTTTATGATTGTTCACATTCTATAAAGACTGCTGGTGTAGCTGGTTGTTTGAGTCAGACTCCTTTTTCCTTTTAAAAAGTGAAAAACTGAGTGCCCACCATACCGGTGTTACCACACCAAAACATGTTTGTTTACATTTCTTGACCGACTACCACAGCATCTTTCCTGGATTCAGGAACACCCCCAATACAATCTAGCTACTCATCATGCAGTGGAAATAGAGGAGACTATTGTATAATAAGTGGCTGCACTGTTTGAGGGTGTTTCTAATGTTCAGGAAGTGTGTACTAAGAGTAGTTCAATGACTGGGAGCAAAACAAGGCTGGGTATAACTATACATTCCTATACATTTCAGTTCTAATAAACAAGAAGGCAGATAAAACAACCAGCAACATCAATGAATTTTAGAGAAGGTAAGCAATCATAAAATGTGTGTTTTTACATAGAAAGAATATGACGCAAAAAAAGTTGACAGTGTCCCTTTAAAGTTACCCAATATGATGTGCTCACAGCTAGTAGTATTGCACAAGTTCCGTAATCAATGACATCAGTGATGCACTGCAGTCAGGAGACTTGGCTGGGATATAGCATTTCCTGGGGATTAGTATGAGCATGAAATGTGGGACAGACAATGTGCCAATCAGAAGTTCATGTGACTTGCAGATGGACTCCTGTAGATGTGGGTGAAATTTAGGTGGGAGGCATTGTAAATTATTATACTCACACCCCATTTGGTTTTTTCCTGCCTGAGCCAGGGACAGCAAAAGCAGGAAAGTCAGTCCTGGACATGGATTGAGTGATGTTTGAATAGTATGCTACAGATGTTAAGAGTGAAAGCTATGAAGCCTCCTAGGAAGTCTGGAAGGCCTGGTACCTAAAGACAGTGGGGAAGGGGGGGTATGGGTTGAGCTCAATATTCCTGCAAAGAAGGAGTAACAAAACTAGCAATGACTGGCTAGCTCAAGTGGAGGCCAGCTGACTTGTGCAGGGGACCTCATAACAGGGAGTGCTAGAGTAGCGCTAGAGTTAGAGGAGCTGGTGAACTTCAGACTCCTCAGGAGCTCTGGGTGGAACCAATTATACTACATGAAACCAGGGTGTATGTCACTATAATGATAGGGCGTATGGGGGTGAAGGTACACAGCAGGGTCAGGGGGCAGGTGAGGTTGGGGACATAGACAGGGAGGAGAGAAGGGCGGACCAAAATAAGAGCAACAGTCTTTGATATCTCAGAACAGAAGTTGATATAGCTAAACACAGAAAGCAGCAACCTGAAGCAAAATAAGCAATACATTGAAGGCAACAGTTAACTAGCATATATTGCAAATAAGCTGACTCTGTGCTCCTGTTAGTAAAAAAGAAAGAGTAATATCTGAAGGAACACAGGCATCTAGACGTTGTTGTGGTAGCAGAGAAATCACAAAGCACAAGCAACAGAAAACAAAACAAATTAAATTTACATGTGCCACCTTGGGTAAGGAGGGGTATATCTAGCTGAGAGTAAAGGTAAGAGGACACAGAGCTCTCACCTGAGGGGAGGCAGCATCTCCTGCTGACTGATGACACCTGGACGTAAGCAGAAAAGACCAAGCTGAATGTGGTTAGCCAGGCAAGAGTAGCAGCTAGGCATGAGTGCACATGGTGTGAAATACAGGGAGCAGAGTCCCCTGCCATACTGCCAACCCATGCTGAGGTCCTTGTGTCTTGGACCAATTCATGACTGACTGTTAGGGCCTACAGTGCTATAAAGTATTGACAGTGGGTGCTGGATCTCAGACTGCAGCCCCATTAACTTCAGTCAAGTTATGTGATCCTCTGGGTCTGACTTTAGTGCCAAAACATTGCTCAAGATGGCATTTGGAGAAGAGGGGAAAAATTCCAGCCCAAACCCTTCATGGACTCAGAGTCTGGTTGTGATCGCAATGTCTCCTGCAGATCTGAATGAGCTTGGGACAGAACGAGATAAAAATGTACATGCAGATGAGTGCTGGATCTCAGACTGCAGCCTGAATGGTTGCAGCCAGATCACATTTATTTAGTTAATTAGTTAATTTTTGTTTACTGGGTAGAGTACGCTAGGCAAGTAAATGCCTATTTACAGGTACAACCTGGAGAGTACATAAGAATTAACAATAATATACATAGTTCAGATAGTAGCCAGGAAAGTTAAACAAACTAATTCAAATAGCTGTACATTGGAATGAGGAACATATAAGACTGGAATATCAGTCAATTACATGTGTCAACTGGGGAGATAAATCTTGTACCAAAGTGTGAAACAGAATACATAACAATACACAAGGAGGATGTTTACAATAGATGCCACAATGAGCAGGGACAGGAGAATAATCTTAATATGTTCGTACAGAGAGCTCCTTTGACGAGTGTATGCAAAGGAAGAGTACAGATTTTAAATGGAAGGGAGTTCCAGAATTTCAGGGCGAAGATGGTAAAGGCCCATTCCTCCATCTTGGTAGAGCATTTTGGAACATAGAGGAGGATAGCTTCAGCAGATATGAGCAACTAGACTTGGCAAGATGCAAAGGTGAGGGATATGGGAGGAGCTGGGGGATGTGGATCTTAGAAGTTTATCAATAAAACACCCTAGGAAATAGGACTGGGATGCAGTTGGAGACAGCCACCTGTTAGTCATACAGGTCGCAATGACAAATAAGGTGCAGGGAAGACAAGGAGAAGTGACAGATATTATTGTAGGTCACCTCCCACTTGCTGGGGGCTGTTTTGGAGGCCAAAAAATAAATCAGTTGCCCATACTGAAGTCGAGGGAGGACTGCTCCCTGGGAGATGGCAAGCCTGGCCTTGGACATGAGGGAGCAGGATTGGACTGGAGCCTGCATACTAAAGAGCACAGTTTAACCCTCTTGATGCTCTTTTTGACAGGTGGCAGGGGGATGCGATGTCCAGTAGCAGAATTTATTAAGTTCTTGTCTCTCTCACCCCAGATCCTACCGGAATAACAGTGGTAAAATGGAGGGAGGAGCTTGGCTTACAACTCAGTCTGGCATTGGCATAAGTGCTGGATGAGGCTGAAAAGAGATTTGAAGGAATCAGTTCACCTAATTTAAAATTCTCCAGCAATGGCACAGAATCCCCCAAAAGCTACATAGTCGAGGACTGTCACCATCTGATAGATGGTAGAGGTGTCACCTGGAGGTAGGCACAATTATGCACCTTTTATGAGCCTGCTTCAAGTTGAAGTCACAGTGGACATATATGCAACAGGCTGTATGGCAATACTCAGTCAACCTCTTGATTTTACTGCAGAATACCTACTTCTGGGGGTAGATCCAACCGTCACATCCAACAAATTCGATCCTCTGAGGTGGGTTATGAGTGCACTCATATGTGCCAAAAGAGTGATACTGCATCACTGGAAACAAGAAGATTCACCTTTAGTACAGGAATAGTTACTGGAGTTGGGAAAAGTCTGCATGCTATGAGAGAATCCATTTTAGTAATCTGGACAAAATGTGCCATTACTGGGTGAGTTGGGGAAATTATTTGCAATCACAGCATTGTATCTTCTCAGACAGATGTCCGGCTCGTAGGCTGCAGACCACAGGACATAGACCGTAGTTTCCAGCATATCTACCCACACAGCTCCTCCTCAGCTGGGCAAACTTTGGGATACTGGGAGACTCACACATGCAGTTGTGAGTATAAATAAAACAGTATAAAACCTCTCTTGTTTATTTATTTATTTAAATTTTGGTAACCGGGTAAGCCCACTGAGACTGTCGCAGTACCTTTTTCAGGGGCAACCTGGGATGAGTTACATGTACCTAGAGGGAAAAATAAGGGTTCAACACATACGACTGAGAATTATACAAAGTTGACAAATACATGGCAACGGTTAAACACATACAATTGAGAATTATACAAAGTTGGCAAGTACACAACAAGGTGCGTTAGTAGATACAAGATATAGCCACAGGCGCAAGGTTCAAGTTCATGTCAGTATCATAGGTACCTCAGCTGTGACATGGGGGGACTATCCCAAGCATGAGTTTGTGTAGGCAACACCCTCTAGATTCAGAGTAATGGGTCACTGGTAGCAAGGGCAGGTAGTCTGTTTGATCAGTTATGACTTAGGTCCAGACTTGAAACCAGTGAGAGATTCACAATCCTGCAGTTCTTTAGGAAGATTATTCCAGAGTCTTGGGAGAAATGATCTTGCAGATCTCTGTTAATGGGAAGACCTAACCCTGGGAACCTGAGGATGTTTGTGGTCGAAGGACCTGAGATCTCTGCGACCCAGTTTGAGGTTCAAAAGGTTCGCAAGACTTGGGGGAGCATCTGGTAACTGTAACTTGTATGCCAAACAGAGCACTGGGTATGCTAGCTTGTTTTCTAAAGGTGCCGCTTAATGGTGTCCAGCATGTTGCAGTGATGTTCCATATGATGTGCCCCCATGGCAAAACGACTGACTCAGTGGTATAGTGTTCGCGGATGCCACATTTCTGTGACCTTCAATGACTGCAGCAGTGTGGCTCCATAAAGTAAAGTGGGTAGAATAGTTACATTACTGACAGTAAGTTTTGATTCATTGGTTAGGAAAGGGCTAAGCCTGTACAGGAGGCCAACTTTCTAAATGACTACTTTGGTCAAGTGGTCAATGGCATTTAAAAGTATTTCTTGGTCTGTAAGCATTCCTAGATATGTTATGCAGTCAACCACTTCAATTTTTTTCCCATTTGAGAGTGAGAGAGATAGCAGGTTGGACCTATTAGCCCCCAGGTTCTTAGGGCCGAAAACATGACCTTGGTTTTCTTGCTGTTTAATACTAGTTTGTTATCATGGAACCACTGCTCAAAGGTTAGCAGATCCTGATTCAGTGATAGGTTTAGGGACGTCGAGTTACTAGAGGTTCTGTACAGCACAGCATCATCTGCATACAGGGTGACTTTGGCCCCACCACAGTTTAGTGGTAAGTTGTTCACAAATAGTGAAAATAGTAAAGGGCACAAGATGGAGCCCTGAGGAACTCCGTCAGTTACTTGGCGCTTATCAGATTTAGCACCCTGCCAACAGACAACTTGTGTCACACCATGGAAGTAGTCAGTAAACCACCGTAAAGCTAGTCCATCTAGTCCCAAGGATTTCAGGTGCCCTTCAAGCAACCGGTGGTCCACCAGGTCAAATGCTTCAGTGAGGTCAATGAAGACTGCACCAAACAGCTGACCTTGAATAAGGGCTGAATAGATATCAGAGGTGAAGCTAACCAGAGCAGTCTCTGTGCCGTTCTTCTTCCTGAAACTATGTTGATGCTCTGTTAACAGGCTATTCTCTTCCAGGTATGATAGAACCTGCTGGTAGACCACCTTTTCAAGCAGTTTGCTAAGGGTACAGAGTATAGAGATAGGTCTGTAGTTTTCCACCTGTGTGTTTGACCCGGCTTTGGGAATAAGGGTTACCAGAGCCACCTTCCATTTCGAGGGCACTTTCCCTTTGAGTAGTGATCTATTGAATAAGCATGCCACTGGTACTGCAATGATCGGGCAGCAATCTTAAGCAGCTTGGGCTCCAAGTTATCATTATGCATTGATCCTTCTGCCTTTATGCCCCTAAGCAATTTTAAGACTTCAGCCTTGGACACAAGTTGGAGGTGGAATTCTGGGCCATGATGATACCCTCCCTGTCTGTCTTGGGTGGTAGATATTGGGCTGGGGGCATCTGATTAGAATTTGTCCAGAATCTTTATGGATCTGAAAGACTGTCAGTTTGCAGGGTGTGAAGATAATGCTTCTTGGCTCTTTGGGCACCAGAACTCCCTGTATCCACCCCAATATGCTCTTTTCACATAATAGTTGAGCATGAAAGCCTTTACTTTGATTCAAGTACAATATTTAGAGTACTTTCTTGTATTTAAAGTTGGTAATTTGTTATACTGTTTTGTTTGCTTGCAAATACCTTATTTATTAGAGTTGTATGTCCAAGGGGCTATGCCCTGGGATTCAAGTTATACTGTGTTTGTTTATCCTTACAGTTTGACAATAAACATTTCTTTATAAAAAAAAAGAAGTAAAGAACCACAAAGCAGTATGGTGGGAGAGACCTGTTTAAATTAATTTGGCAGGGAGAAGTGAGTGGTCAACACAGTTGAATGCTTTACAGAGGTCTATGAAAATGGTTATACTAAGGGAGCTGTTATCCAGGACACATTTATTGTTGCTCATTAGTCAAATCAGGGCAGTGGTGGTGCTGTGTTCCTTCCTAAACCTATGTTAGTTAGGCGAGACACATTTATGGTCTGGAAGAAATTCAGTTGGCTGGGAGGCTGGGATACTTTTTAGCAGTTTGATAAGGATTTTGAGCAGTGTGATTGGTCTAAAGTTGTTGAGTAGTTTGGTGTCTCCCTTTCTGAAGCCCAGAGTGATTTGGGTAATTTTCCAATTATCAGGGACTATACCAGAAGAGAGGGCTAAATTTTTTTTTTTTCTGTTTTTTCATCCGACTCCTTCCCCGGGTGTGAATGTGGAGGCATGCCCATGCCATATTCCGAGGCACACTCCTGACTTGCTGCCCCCTCCTGCCTGCACTGCAGCCAGACCTCCACCCAGTAGCAATGAAACTACTGGGGGAGGGCAACAACCACTCCAGGAGAGGAGAAGGGAGCTGCCATTAGGCTGCTTGATCCTGCTCTTCCCCCCCCTTGCTGACACCCCGATGACCCGAGGTCATTCCCAAGCCCGGGTCACCGGCATGGCATGAGGTGTGGCATCCTGTGCCTCAACCATCAGTGCCACCGGGCCAGCTTGAGAGGGATAAATTTAAAATAAGCACTATGGGGGAGGCTTGGTTAGGGGTACCGAGGCTAGTAAACTAGATAGGATCCCACCTGGGTGTGTGCCACCACCAGTGGGGAGGGACCACAGAGGATACCAACTTTAAAAGAAAGTGTGGGTTATAAGGGAACAGAGGGGCAGAGAGCAGGACAGAGTTGCAAGGGTCATCCACAAAGTGAGAGTATAAGGCATTAGCTATTGTTTTGGGGTTATTACAGTGGATCCTACCAATTAACAAGTCATTAGTGTTACTCTTTGACAGGCACCCTAGGAAGCCATTGATGTGGCCCCAGAAGTACCTTGAGTTCCCTGCTGAGGCAGCTAATTGTTCACAGCAGAATGCGCTCTTGGCAAGATGAGTATCCCTTTTGCATTGCTTATGTAGCTGCCTATAGGCAAGTCAGTACAGTGGGTAAGAGGAGACTTTGAAGTCCCACCAACATTTGTCCCAGGCTTTGAACAGAGAGAAAAGATCCCTATGTAACCATCTGGTGGTGATCCCTGAACCCTTCTCTTAGTAAGGGGAGCTAGTCTACCCTGGACCAGGGTAGACATTCTTGAAGGAGACTAAGGGCAGAGTTAACCTCACTGAAGGAGACGACTAGATGCCAATCAATAAGTGACAGTTCATGGAGGAGGAGTCAAGGATAGGCAGTGGTTCTGCAGTGAGAACATTTTTGATGAAGCTTTGGGAGCATTCACTTTCCAAATGCAGTATGTGGGAGAGTGGTCACTCAGAGCATCAGGCAGCACACCAGCAGATTGGATTCTATCTGGTTTGTTGGAGAGCATCCAATCCAAGAGAATGTGACTCCTGCCATTGGATGAGAGGTGGGTTGAGTCAGTGATAAGCTGGGTGAGGTCAAGCTTACTTGTCATAGCATCATAGGACTTATTCTGGAGATCCAGCCAATTATGGTTAAAGTCCCCCATGGCGATCACCTTGTTTTGTCTGACCTTTGGAGAGATGATGCTGGAGAGGGCAGATAGGAGAGAATGACCACTTTAAGGGGGTTTGTAAATGTAAATAAGATGAAGTATTTTGACCTTACCCAGAAGAAGAGTACTGTGAAGTATCTCATATGGGGAGTCTTTGGTAGATGTTAATCCTCCACATCCAACTTTCAGGCAAAGGGCGCTCTGAAGATAGCAATAGCGATTATTCTTTCATATGGGTAACATCCCATGTTGTTCAAATACTGTATCCAATGGAAGAAGAAAGCATCAGCAAAATAGGATGGGGAAAGGGTAACTTCATGCATAAAAAGTAGAAAACTGCAAAAAAGGGAACTTACAGGAAAGGATAAACAGGAACTTACTGATATGATGGAAGACTTGCAGTGTGAAGTGTAGAGAACTTTATAGCTACACAACAGCAGTAATGAGATGTCTCTTTTTAGACTGAAATGACTGACATTTTCCAGGAAGAAATAAACTCTCCACATTACAACTACCTGGGGAGCTTCCCTGTAGTGTTACTTTGATACCCAGACATTGATTTTGACTGAACAGTCTGACCAATTTTATTATGAACAAAATTTGACGATTTTTTTTTTCAGAAGAAAGGATCTCAAGAGCTAGGGGACACACTATGATGATGGAGAGGGAGATGTGACCAAGTACTTTTTCACTAAAAGTTTGGTGGATTCTTGGAACAGGCTTCCAGCAGAGGTAGTGGGGATAAAAGCAGTGGTGGGGTTCAAGAATGTATGGGATTGGCATAAGGGAATCTTAGTGGAAAGGAAGGGGAAGGGAGAAAGAGACAGAGATCAATTAGGATCTGCAGTGATACTGTAGGTAGGAAACAAATGGACTGAATGGGTGGGCCAAGTGATCCTTATCTGCTGACAAATTCTATGTTTCTATGTAAGATACTTCTGATGGACCAGCAGGACAGGTGAGCTCTTTATCTGATAATTTTTCAATTTCCTCTAACATTTTTCAAAGTCTTTCTTCAAGCCTTTTTAACATTTTGAGAATATTTTCTTACATCACTTCACATGGTTCACACTCTGCCACCTTTAAATACCTTCTAATTGTCGTACTATAAAGCAATCATCAATGTTATGAAGAATCTACAGTATAGGTAAACCTGAGGAATTTTAATAGACATTGGATTCAATGTTGTTTTACCACAGTAGTGGCACAGCTACTGTTGTATAACAGCAACCTTTTATCACTAATGAAGGACAATAGCATCTTTAAGTGTATAGATTTCCATACAGAACAACACGCAGCCACATACAAGTTATATACATATATATATATATATATATATATATATATATAGTGATGCTCTTATGCCTTGGACCACTTGGAGCCTTTGTAAATGAACACCTGTGCTCAAAGGTATTCTCCAAAGTTTTCAATAAATGAAGTACACAGAGGTGGGAGCTGGTTCTCAGACTGCAGACTGATTGGCTGCTGTTGTGTTGCGTAACTCTCCAGGTCCAACTTTTGTGCCAAAGCGCCATTCCGAGCATTCAGGATGGTATCTGGAGGTGGGGGTACAAGATGCAAAATGTAAACTGTGCCCTCTCTTCAAAGGCTCCGCAGAAGCGTAACTAATCAATGCTACTGTGGGGCCTACTTTAAATCAACAAATAAATGGCATCTCAAATGGGAGAATAAATATCTGAGCATGCTCAGTATTATCAAAATAAAATGAACGATACAAATTTCTGAAAATATTCTATTAAAAGCATCATTTATCTTATTAGGCTGGGTCAGGGTAACACTTTTAATCATACTACTGCTCAGTACACATGTGTTACATAAATATATTTACTGTATGTAATGGTAGTGCAAATAAAAAGTCACAAATATCAAGATTATCTTTGCTTGTCAGGCACCAACAGTGAGAATATAGGTGATATGCAAAGGTCTGATTCAAAATATGCAATTTATCTTCAAGTGTGAGGGATCAGACCATAACTCGTGAATGACAGAGCCATGAGTGATTTGTGAAAGTCCTGCCTCTTCATGAGTGATGTTAGACTGCCTATTTTAAGTCAGACCATTTGATAATTCAATATATACAACAGTAGCTTAATAGCTATATCTTTCAAATCTGCTGTTTAAAGATTCAGCTGTTTTTCCTTTGATTTCTACAGCTGGCATTAGTGCTACGCTAGGCAATGTGACGTCATCAGCATTGTGAAAGCTGTTTTTCGGTTGGTTCAGTATTCCACTATGATGACAGTAACCTTCAAAATATCAATTGTAGCAACAGTAACAACATATTTTTGATAAGTTGCTCTTACTAATCTCACAAGCCAAAACATCACTGCTATCTTGTTATTCTCACCTCACCCCTGTTGTGTGTATATGTGTGTGTGTGTGTTCGTGCATGCATGTATTCTTTGCAAAAAACTTTGTTAATGCACTCATTAGGTTAACTTAATGTCACAAAAGTAGGGAAATGTGACATTAGGGTTTACAACCCTAATTCCCCCTCACCCCTCCCCCCAGCAGCAAAATAAAAAGAAATTTTGGATTTTGGGTCTCCTGAGTCCTAGCAAATCAGTGGTGGGTCATCCCTGGAGTTGTCAACCCTAAAGCTCACCCCCCGTAGTCTCCAGTCCGAAGCACAAATGCAGCTCCAAGCCACTGCCTTATAGTGACACACTATTCAAAAGTAGAGAAATATATCTCGCCACATGCTGCCAACACAGTATGTTGTAGCTTTCTTCACACAGTGCCCTGCAAGCCCTGCGTGAAAAAAGGAGATAATGTGTGACATTGTTTGCTCAGGGAATGGAGTGGGCATTAGGGCTTACAACTCCAAGCAAGACCCCAACACTGATTCCCCAAGACTCCAAAGACTCAAAACCTTAATGTTTTTTCCTTTTACTGCTTTGGTGGTTAGGGTTGGAAACCCTAGTGCCACATTTTCTTACTTTAGTGGCATTAAGTTACCCTAACTGGTGCATTAAAAGAGTTTTTTGCAAAGAATTTCCTTTCATTTTGAGATAGTGAAATTGTATCCTCATTCACACAGGTCCCTTTGAGACCTGCGTGAACAGGTACAGATGTACAAAGCCCTTTGGGCTATGTGGCATGGGAGGACTCCGACTGCCTACAGAAGTGCAGGGCCTGACACAATCAGTCTTTACACATTCACTTTTTACAAATTCACGTTTTACATATTCACCTTTTACATCTTCACTTTTCTCACCTTCACTCTTCACACATTCAATCTTTTCTTTTATTTTGTCGCCAAGTTTCCAAGATAGTCATTTTATGACTACCCTTATAGGTATGACATGTAGTATTTATAGTATATTGGCAGAAATGTAATTTTGCACCAGAAGTGAGAAAAGACATCTTGTCTAGGATTTATAAAAGACACCTGTTATATTTATGAGGTAGTGTGGAAATGGCTATGCTCAAAGTTTGGAGTCAAGCAAATTTTCATGCAAATCCATTGAATGGGGGCAAAACTATTAAAGTTCAAAGTCAGTGGTTTAACATTAAACAGCCTACTCATCCCTAACTATAGTGGTGCTACCACACTACTATAATATATATAGATATATATATTATAGTGGTGCAGTTACGCTACTATAGTTAGGGTTCAGCGGTCAGTTATATATTAAAGTCAAAAGTTTGGGTGTTAATAAATATGGATCCATTCAGCGGATTTGCCTGAAATTGGTACATGTGGTGGGGCATGGTAGAGCTCTTGATCTGTCAAATTGTGTTTTGGTCGGACTTACGGTCTTTGTGTACGAAAGTGCTGAAAAATGTAAAATTATCTGTTTTTGGAGGCAGCTTTTGGGATTTTGGGTGTGGCCTGCGTGGCCATCATGTGACATGCTGCTTTGCAAGATGGCTTGTTTGAAAGAGCTTTGGTGGCCAAACATGCCACTTTTCATTTGGTGAAAATATATTAAGGCATTCAAAAGTTATGCCACTTTTAATTTCCCATTATAAGTCAATGGGAACATTTATATGTATGTTTTGCGAACAAAGAATGGGGTTCTGGCCATCTGGTCCCACCTGGCGGTCAAAGAATTTGCAGCCTCATGGTTCAAGAATCTTTGATCCCGAGGATTTTTCAAATTCTTTGATCATGAGGTCTGCCAACTTGTTTTCAGTTTTCCGATCGTAAAAACACAAATATCTCGGCTCAGGGGTCACTTCTGAAGTAAAACTTGGATGGGTTTTACTCAGGGGATCCTGATCTATCGAGCCATGCCTTTGGTTCCATCCAAATAGGACAAAAAACAGAGTTATTAGCTTTTAAAATCTTCATCTGTGGCTCGCTAACGATCTTTGATTGTGAGCCTACAAATTCTTTGATTGCGAGATTCTTTGTTCGCGATCGTGCATCTCGAGCGAGGGACAAGATGGCCAGATTTAAAATTGTTCTTTCTGAGCCCAGGGGTGTCCTACAAACTGAAATTAGGGTAGGATTTGCTCAGGGGGCTTCGTTCTGCCCTGTCTGAATAATAATAATAGTGTATTAACTATCCCTGGTAGTGTAGTGGCCCCCCATCATAATAAAATCTATAGTTATTTGTAATGCCCTGGTAGTCTAGTGCCCCCACAATGTGTATTTTTTTACATCCGTGGTAGTCTAGTGGCCCCCTGAGCTGTATAAAATAATTATTATTGCCCATATTCCTGGTAGTCTAGTGGCCCCGATCTGTATTAAATAATATTCGTTAGATTCTCCGTAGTCTAGCGCCCCCGCACATAAAATAAATACTTATTTCATATTTTTTCGGTAGTTCAGTGCCCCCACCCAGGTGTGCCAGCTCACCCAGCCCACCCAGCACCTCCCACACCCTTCCGCAGCTGGTGACTGGCAGCCCACCTCTCACCTCCACGGCCAGCCGCGACTGTTTGCATTACGATCAGTAATGCAAAAGGTGCTCAGAAATATTAGTGCTTCGTAATGCACACAGTCAGCAGCTGGCCGTGGAGGTGAGAGGTGGCTGTGCCAGTCGCCGGCGGTGGAGGGGTGCTGGGTGGGCTGGCATTGCTGGGGTGGGGTGGGGACACTAGACTACAAGGAAATACTACATCATTATTTATTTTATTAAGATGGGGGGGTGCTAGACTACCAGGGATATGTACAATTATTATTTAATACAGATCAGGGGCCCACTAGACTACCAAGGATATGAGCAGTAATAATTATTTTATAGAGCGTGGGGGGCCACTATACTACCAGGGATGTAAAACAATACACATTGGGAGGGCACTAGACTACCAAGACATTATAAATGACTATATACTTTATTGTGATGGGGGGCCACTAGACTACCAGGGATACTTAATACATTATTTTTGTTATTCACATGGGGCAGAACGAAGCCCCCTGAGCAAAACCCAGCCTTATTTTACTTTGTAGGGCACCCCTGGGCTGAGAAAAACCTTTTTAAAATCTGCCCATCTTGTCCCTCGCTCTTTGATCATGAGCATGCTATTTCTTTGATCGCGAGCCTGCAAATTCTTTGATCGCGAGATTCTTTGACCGTGATCATGCATCGTGAGCGAGGGACACGATGGCTGGATTAAAAAATCAATTTTCTCAGCCCAGGGGTGCCCTAGGAAGTCAAATGAGAGTTGGTTTTACTAAGGGGGCTTTGTTGTGTCGAACAATGGAAGTGGTTTACCGCAATTCCTTCAATTTTTTGACTTATGACATTTTTAATTCTTTGTTCGTAAGCCTGCAAATTCTTTGATCGCGAGCCTGCAAATTCTTTGATCGTGAGATTCTTTGATTGCGAGAGAGGGACATGATGGCCAGATTTTTTATAATGGAATAGATAGGGAAAGTTTAGTAATATTTGATATTGAATATCTCGGAAACGGTTTGGTCTTTTTACTTGACATTTGGAGGGTAGAAAGGCAACATCCCACATATGTGCCTTTTGGTGGCTTGGTCAACAAATATTACAGGTCAGCAAACTTATGGCACTACAAAGTTGACACTTTTTCCTATAGGATAACATTACGGCATCCGACGCATTACAGGAATTGTTTGCTGCCCTGCTGCAAAATAACGGTTTGGTCTTTTGGGCTGAAATTTGGAGGGAAGAAAGCCAATATCCCAGAGATGTGCCTTTTGCTAGTTTTCTGAAAAATTATTACAGGGCAGCTAAGTGACGGCACTCTGAAGTTGACACTTTTTCCCATAGGATAACATTATGGCATCCGTCGCGCCTTTCAGGGCCCATATCTTGGAAACGGTGCAAGATACCAACTTTTCATTGCAAAAAATGCTTAGTCCCCCCAAATGAGAGCTACGTACAAAACTTGCCAGGAAAGTCATAATTCAAATGGAATTTTTTTTCTACGTCGTACTGTTCCTGAGATATAAGCAATTTAGCATTCCTAGTTCTAATTTTGTGCTCCGAGGTCCATTATTATGCATACATTTTTTTGTTTTCACTGTGTTTTTCAATGCACTTTTGGGGGAAAAGAAAGGTGTGCCCTTTCGTTCCTGTGCCAGTTAGTGTTTCCAGTTGCGCTTCTGTTACCGTTCACGTCACCGTTCCCGTCTACGCTACCATGTGCGTTATGGTTTGCATTTTCGTTTGCACTTGCATTTCTGTTTTGTTTGGTGTTATTGTTCCTGTTACTGTTACCATTTGCATTTGCAATTGTGGTACCATGCCCGTGCACATTACGGTTTGCGTTTCTGTCCTCGCTTGCGTTTGTGTTTGCGTTTGTGTTTCCTTTGGCTTTATTGTTGCAGTTACTGTTATCATTTGCATTTACAATTATGGTACCATGACCATGCGCATAACAGTTTGCGTTTCTGTACGTGCTTGTGTTTGCATTTGCATTTCTCTTTCCTTTGGTGTTATTGTTGCTGTTACTGTTACCATTTGCATTTACAATTGTGCTACCGTGACCATGCACCTTACGGTTTGTGTTTCCATATGCGCTTGCGTTTATGTTTCCATTTATGTTTCCTTTGGCAATATTCTTGCTGTTACTGTTACCATTTACATTACAGAACCATATCCCTGCACGTTATGGTGTGTGTTTCCGTACATGCTTGCATTTGCATTTCTGCTTCTGTCTCCTTTTGCATTATTGTTGCTGTTACCATTAGCATTTGCATTTCTAATTGTGTACTGTGAATGTGCATGCTACCAGTTGCGTTCCTTATGCACTTCCGTTTGCATCTCCGTTTCTGTCACTGTTCGCTTTTCTATTCTTTCTTAAAAAGTAAGGAAATTCTATGCAAAAACTTCATTAATGCATCAGTTAGGGATCTTCTACAGCAAAAAAAGTGAGGAAATTTGATTTTAGGGTTCTCACCCCATGCACTACCTCTCAGTCCGCCCCACCAACAGGCATCGGGTGTGCTAGTTGTTGGTCTAACTCTCACCCCATTCCATGTATAAACAAGCTGAGGTGGTGCAGTGTAGGAGAATGGGGTGAGAGTTAGGGCCACTGATCCCAAAGCACACCCCGATGCCTGTTGGTGGGAGTGGGCTGGGGGTGGGGTGAAAGGGGTGGGAACCCTAATATCGAATTTCCTCACTTTTTTCACTGTAGAAGAACCCTAACTGCTGCATTGTCGAAGTTTTTTGCATAGAATATGAATATATATATATATATCCCAGATGATTTGGAGTTTTGCTGTAAAATTTTCAGGGTAGAAAGGACTTGCTCAGAATGGTGCATTTTTTTGGTTTAGTGAAAAAATATTAATCTGTTCCCAAGTTATAAGGATCTGAAATTTTAATTCTGAGTATGCTCAGTAGGGTATCAAACATCTATTCAACGGACCCTTCTGAGCATTGGATTTTTTTTAAATAATTATACAACATTTACATTTAGATGCAAGAGTGTGCAAGTTTCACATTTGGGTTGAGGCCTAGCGGGGGGGCTAGTATTGGGGGGAAGTGCAGGGGGGAGAGAAGGTAGTTGTGAAGAGAGGAGGAGTAGGGGGAGGGAAATTTGCTAGGGGCAATTACAGGAGTGAACAGTGTGAGCTAGGAGTAGAGAGGAGAACGAGCATTTGGAGGAAGCAGAGTGAATGGATAGGGTGAGTGAATTCCAGAGTTTAGGAAAGCAGAAGGAGAACACAGCCTGCCCAGAGAGGGATTTCTGAGAGGGGAGCAGGAAGGAGAGATAGCCTGGATTGCAGAGGGAGTAGGAGGAGGGGGGCATAAGTGAGAGGAGGGAGCTCAGATGGGTGGGAGGGAAGCCAGCCAAAACTTAGAAATGAAAGAGGCATAGTGGGTTAGGCAGCAATCTTCCAGGGAAGGGAGGGACACAGCAGAGTATAGAGAACAGTGGTGAATATGGGGAGGACAGTTCAAGGCAAAATGGCAGAAGGAGTGGAAGAGGGGGGTCAGTTTGGCCAAGGTGGGCTGTGGGGAAGCACTGTAGACTATGTTGCCATAATTGAAGATGGGGAGGATCATCTTAGTGATGCTATCATGGCAGACAGGTATAGGGATGGAATTTTTGTTCCTAGAGAGGGCCCCAAGCTTGGGCTGGAGCATTTTGTGAATGGCATCTATGTGCTGTGAAAAGTCAAAGTGCCAGTCAAGCCAGAAACCAAGGTATTCATCAATAGTGACCCCATCAAGGGTGTGCAAGTAGGGGAGGGATGGCAGCTTGGAGGTTCCATGGCCTAGTACCAAAGCACACAGAGACTGTTTTCTTAGTTTTTAGTGATAGCTGGCTTGACCAGAACCATTTTTGGACAGGTAGGGGGAGGGAGGTTCTGATAGACAGAAGGTGGAGTCAGAAGGAGGTGGATAGAAGGAGGGAACAGCCTAGAAACCAGGGGGAGGTGTAGGAAGCAGGAGGGGAGAGGAGGAGGAGGGGAGGGGTAGGAGAGGGGCAGAGAGATGGGGTAGGAGCAGAAAGAAGGCAGGGGAGAGGTTGTGGAAAACAGAAAGGGTAGTAGGTTTAGGATGACAGCAGTGTGCCATAAAGTTGATGACCAAGAGAGATGGGTGGTAGCTGGGGGGAGACAAGGGAGGGGTAACTAGCTATAAGGAGTCACAGGGAGCAAGAGCTAGGAGGAACCAGGAGGGGGATTGATGCAGGGGTCCTAACTAGGAAGTGCAGGAAAAGAGGAAGAGAGAGGAGGCAAGGGGTTGGAAAGCAGACTGTTGAGTTTAGCACCAAGGGATGAGATGTGCAGTGGGTATGCAACCCGTAAAGGCTGCACTATGAAAGATAGAGTATGGTTGGAGTAGCAATTTATAGCTGAGGCTGGAGTGTGGATGAGGTGCGGTTGATACGGTACTCTATGCTAGTAGCCCTGATGTGGCCTGTAAAGCCCTTCAAAATGAACTTAATCTGCTGCAACATCAGTTTATAAACCAGAAACTTCTCTTAAATGCAAAAAAAAAAAAAGCAATGTTCCTCTCACCCCTTCACAATGCAATAAATCCTGCAATTGCTGGGACACTCCCGCAGATCACTACCATTCTAGGTGAGCGGTTGGACTACATACCAAAGTTCAAGTACCTGGGGGTCTGGTTAGACCATAGATTTACTTTCACAGATTACTTAGAAAAACTGGCAAAGAAACTTAGACAAAGACTTGGTCTGTTCTTTAGGATTAATAATCTCCTCACAAGAAACGCTAAACTGAAACTGGTTCAAACTACCTTTCTTTCCCTATTGGATTACGCAGATTTTCTATATAATCAGAAATCTGCAGGTACCCTAGCCAAACTCGACACGCTTTATCACAGAGCCATAAGATTTATCACGGGTCTTCCTCACTCAACCCACCACTGTGAATTGTACACGGCAGTGGGACGGTCATCCCTTGCTTACAGACGGCAAAAAAATGCTGTGGTTTGGACTTACAAAGCTATCTCAAATAAACTGCCCCAGTATATCTCTCTCTATTCACCTTTTTGAACTCTGGGAAAGTATGCCCTGAGAAGCATCTCATATATCTACATTTATGTTTTCAAAGCAAAATCTTGCATTGGCAGAGCAGCCATCAGCTTTGTGCTCCCTCAACTGTGGAACAAGCTGCAAAAAAACTTTGATATTAACTCACCCCCTCAGCCTAGCAGCTTTTAAATCTCTATATCTACATCATAATAAGGAGTCCTGTGCCTGTCTACCCTAAATAGTGGCTCCTATAAGTCCAAGCACACTCTAATTACTATTGTTAAAAGACTGATCACATCTATAATCGACTCTTCCCTCTCCCCTTTTTCTGCCCCCATATCTGTCCCTTCCACATTCCTTTGACCCTGGTTCCAGCTCTACATACTTCATACCATATCACTACATATCTTTTTATATTAGGTTTTATTTGTGTTCAGTGCACCTGATATGTATATTTCTTTACTTATATGAAAAATTGTGTCCTACCCAAAACTAGCTATATCTTCTGTTCCAAACATATACTACTGTCAATGCTACCTGCTGATACATTGTATATACTGCATAATAGTATCTCACTTTATTTTTATTGTTATTATTATTTTCTTGTGTGTTGCATCCCATGTATATTGTCCCTTGTTTCTTGTTGACAAACCCAGGTCCACCTCGAAAATGAGCTTGCTCAATGGTGATCGCCTGGTTAAATAAAGACTTGATTGATTGCTTGAGTGTATATACATGAGCTAGAGGCATAAGTAATGTAAAGGACAGGAGATAATTATACAGGGAAGTGACAGGACTGCAAGCAGTGGAGTAAATACTAAGAGTAGATAGGCTAAAGGAAGATTAAGTTGTCGGGTTAGAAAGCATGGCAATTTAGCAGGAGTAGCCGGAAGCGGGGAGTGACAGTGGGCAGAAGGACAGAACTGCAAAGGTATGAGTCAGTACAGAATAGATGGCAAGGAGAGGGCTGTGATACTAGATAAATGTGTGTAAGTAAGTAGGTGAATATCATTATGCTTACTAGATGATATAGGGCTAGAGGCAGGGAGGTGTGTAGTTGCAAGTACAAGAGTGCTGCATTATTAAGTAATGTTTATTACATATAAGAAATATTGTTAACCTTTACTTGGTGGTATAGAGCAGATGGCAGGGAGGTGTGGGAGTCACTAGTATTAGCAAGGGACTCATATAAGAGTGCAGAAGCCTAGCAAAATCAATTCCAAGAAATGCAACAGTGACAGAGTTCCTGATTGTGGGCTGAAGTCTGATTGGTGAGGAGGAGACAGATGCAAACCTTTGTCCTTGATTAGTATGGATATAAAACAAGGAATACCCACCATAGGTATCAAGGCAGGGGCTGGGTGCGTGGGTGGGTTGTTAGACTGCGGCGCTGGTGAAGTGGCAACCCATGCCATTTCCCAAGTCCTGGGTACAGAACAAAAGACACATAAAATAAGATAAGGGCAAGGTACAGAAATACTTACAGCATTTTTCTTAGATACAGTGAAAAATAATGAGATAAACAACTATTGATGTCCATAACATGTTGTTTCTAATAAATTCCATGATACTACACTGTGTAAGCACACATTGACTAAAAAATACTTGTAATGTATGGGGAGCCCTTATTATTACCTGAAATCAAGCAGATTACAACCCTGTTATGCCATCGTTATGACATCATTCTGTTGTTAACCCTTCTTGAGTATGTCATATCAATGGTATAACAAAACGGAATGCTCACAACAATCAATGTTCTAACAAAATGGAATGCTTACAACAATCAATGTTCTGTATTGTAATTCAGTAAAGTAATTCAATCCACGATTATGCAATCTTGGTAGCCCATACACTGTAAAATATAATGTACTGTATGGTCTTTGATTAACAATCATGCTGAAAGCACTTCTCAAGGTTGCCATGACATCTGAAAAAATCTCGAGCTGCACTCTTGAGGTTTACAGTGATGTCATGGAAACCTCTTGAAGTGTTTACAGTGTGGTTATTAACCAAAGACCATACATTATCCTCTATATTATTATCTTTCTTCAAATATTACTAAGGGCAACCAGGCAAGAGAGGAGCTGAAAAAGGGAGAGGGGGAAGCAAAATAATATTTGTCAACCAACTTACTTATTGCACTGATATTAAAGCAACAGAAATCATTGCAGTTGCTAACCACCATATATGAACACTCTTATTAAAGACTGTTGTTATAAATAATACAAGTGTATCATAAGTAAAAATGTTTTGTAATATACAATAAACTAGTATGTTCAGCAAAATATTACAGAAGGAGAAAAATGAACATGAAGCAACATTGTAAAAAGGAGTGCAGATGAGGTCAAGGTGGGATTGTGAAATTGTATCTAATGTTATACAGCATTAACATATAAACCCCTAAAATAGTGCATATAACAGTGCACATAAAAATATAAAATACTCTCACAGCAAAGATGATAATATAATTAAGCTACAGTCCAGTCAGAATATTATATTTATTTCAGAAATGGTTGATGATCAACTCTACCATTCACTGTTAAACTTTCCATAGCTCATAAAGTATAAATCCAATAGTTTTGTCACCATAATAACAAATTATTGTGCCCCGGAATTAAATAAGGCTTCTCAATTCCAGCAAATTTAAACTTGTGATTAATCTCCATATCACAAACATGATTTGCTAAGGCATTCTCTCTATTAATATATTCAATGGCTCCCAGATGTTTGCCAATGCAAGCTTTCAATTTTCATTTTGTTTTCCCAACATAGAAACACCTGCAATTATAAACAGCAGCATAGTTAACACCTTCTGAATTGCATGTTATGAAACTGTTATTAACAAAGAACTCCCCTGTGTTCTCATTATAGATTGAGTTTGTTTTCAGCATCACTCCACAATGTGTACTGTTTCCACAGGGAAAATGCTTCTTGGGTTGGAAAGATAACCGTTGAGGCCTTAGCTGTTGTTGATTGTTACTAAGTTGGTAACTATTTACAGTTCTGTCACCAGTAGTCCAACCTCCTTTAAAAAACATCCATGGTGTAGTTGTGATGTGCAGAGTCAATGTGTGGTTCAACCTTTAAAACTTGCTAATGTCTCTATATTATTTGCAATACTTCCCCTGCCAGTAATGAAAATTTACTGACAAAATCCAATTTCTCAGACCTTGGATTAGATACATTCTCAGTAGAAACCTTTTCAACTTCTTATATTTTTATTTTCTCTTTTCTTTTATTTGTAGCGTTAACATTTTGTAACATTTTTTAGCCCATATTGTAAGGACTGGCTACTTACCATGCCCCCTCACAAGTCATGACCACCCAAGTGGTAACTTTCAGACCTACCCAGCAGGTCTTTTGTTTCATACAGGTCCCACAGGTTCCTGCACAAAGGTACAGCTCACCCAGTGCCACGCCCGATGAGTCTGCTGGTTTACTTAGGGACCTGCATCAAGCAAGCTGCAGGTCTGTTGCAGGGCCCGATGTGTCTGCTGCTTTAAGTCCTGCACAGTCTATTACTCTGCATAGGGCCCACAGTACTTAGCACAAACCAAATTATACTGAAGGTCTAATGCTGTGCCTGACAGGTCTGCTACTTCACACTGAGCCCACAAGGCTATGCATGTAGAAATCTAGAGTCACTTGTTATATATCTTTTTCAAAAAGTAAGGAAATACAAAAAACTACATTAGTGCGTGAAAGAGCACAATGTAGGCAAATAAAAAAATTGGGGAAAAGTCACTAGATAAATAGTCAGCAAATAACCACACTGCATGAGCTGTTACTCCAAAAAAACAGCTTTATTTGATTAGTTTAAAAAGACAAACACCATAAACAAAGCACCACAGCATCAGAGAACAATACCTCTACCAGTTTCGCATCTCATGCATCATCAGGAACCTCCTGATGATGCATGAGATGTGAAACTGGTAGAGTTATGGTTCTCTGATGCTGCAGTGCTTTGTTTATGGTGTTTGTATTTTTAAACTAATCAAATAAAGCTGTTTTTTTGAGTAACAGTTTGTGCGGTGCGATTATTTGCCGACTATTTATTCATATTTTATTTCCTGCATGCACTTATCCGCCGGAGCATTTTTTTCTGTGTTTTTTTCATGAACCGTCACTGGAGCCTTGGTGACTCACTAGTTTGCTGTTCCTCAGGATTGGAATGATCCTGAGAGGCATCATTGATGGTGCATTCATTTTAGCCCTGCCTTATCACAAAAAGTAAAATACCGATACAGTAAAGTTTGCATAGAGGGTGCCAATATTTGGGTAATGTCAGTACTGCATTAAGTGATCATTCAAACCCTTAGGAACCTCAGGACCACAGAGTCACCAATGAACAAGGAACTTTCACCCCAACTTTCTATTTTGCTACTTTGTGTGCTTTTAACCCTAACAGATGCATTAATGTAATTTTTGCAATATTATAGTGGCATAGTAGCACCACTATAGTTACGGTTGAGCAGGGGTTTCTATGTTAACCCCCAAACTTTGCACTTTAATAGCTTCACAACTGTTCAACAGATTTGCACAAATGTTTGCAAGCATAGTCTCAGGTGCAACAGGACAGATGTGTGGATTCTGAGATCCAGATAGTGAAAAAAGTGAAAAACAAAAAACTTTTTTTTTTGCTAGTTTTTGTCATGCCCTAGTGCTCAGACAGTTTGGAAATTTTGTCTGAAATTTACAGGGTAGAAAGGTCTTGGGTCACAGTGCTGTTTTCGCTGGTTTGGTGAAAAAAGTATTAATCCGTTCCAAAGTTATAAGAATTTGAATTTTGGTTCCAAGCATGCTCAATGCATTTTTTTAAAATAGCTGCTTGTAATGAAAAAGGAATTTGGTCCATATGAAAAAGATCCTTTTTCATATGGGGTAATCTTTTTTCATGGGAAAAATTATTTTTTCTTATAGCCACCATCTTATTTCTGTTTTTTATTTTCAAAACATTTGTTTTGAAAATCCATAAAAATTCGATCCTGCAGAGACACCAACATGTCTATCTTGCTTATCAGAACCCTGTTAGGTGGATGCTGGAGTTACTCTTTTGAAAAATGACCCAGAATGCAATTTTTATACATTTTGAAATCTTTTTTGTGACTCAATTTTCTTTTAACATATGGCCATACCTAAAAGGAATTGGGCCATACATTAAATAATTCCTTCATACAAAAAATTATTTACACTTTTTTTCAGATTCTTTTTTTCAAATGAAGGCATCCTTTTTTCTGTATGAATGAAACAACCTCATGAAAAATAATTCCCTTTGTAGGAAAAACAATCTGAAAAAACTAAATCAAAATTATTTTTTGTATGAAGGCATCTTTTTCTGTATGAATGAAAAAACTTCATAAAAAGGATCCCTTCATACAAAAAAAAAGAATCTGACTCTTCATACAAAAAATAATCTAAAAAATTTAAGTCCACATTCGTTTCTCATGTGAAGGGATTTGTTTTTGTGAGTTTTTTTCATTCATATGAAAAATAATGCCTTCATATGAAAAATAATTTAGATGTAGTTTTTTTTAGATTCTTTTTTGTATGGAGGGATCCTTTTTCACGAGGTATTTTCATTCATACAAAAAAAAAATAATAGGGACTTAGTTTTTTCAGATTCTATTCAGTAAGAAAGGAATCCTTTTTCATATGAATGACAAAACCTCATTAAAAAAGGATCTATTCATATGAAAAAAAGAATTTAGACTTAGTTTGCTTCACATTTTTTTCATATGTAGGATCCTTTTCATGAGGTTGCCTTGTTCATATGAAAAAGGATCCATTTATACGAAAAAAAAAAGAATTTGGACTTAGGTTTTTTTTCGCTTTTCAACTTCAGCAAGCCATAACTCCCCTAAGGGACAATTATATATCAAAATAAAGATCTTAATAAGTACTACAGGAATAACACATAATACACCCCCAAAAAAAATTTGGGGTAAAAAAAGGCATACAAATGAAAACATCAGAATTCTCATAGTTTAACATTGGAAGTTTATCAAGCCATGCAACCAAGGAAATAAATTTATTTTTTGGTAGAAATGGAAGTGCAGGCTCTGGAGAGCCCTGCGCTTCCACAACAACATGGATGTATGTATCTATGGAGGGATGGAAGGGCAGAGCCCAGAAAGACCTGACCTGTGCTTCCATAAGCAAATGGATTTGTTCATGCAGGTCTCTTTGGACCGAACTGAATGAGGATATGATTATACCATCTCAAAAAGTAAGGAAGTTCTTTGAAAAATACTTTAATACACCAGCTAGGGTTTAGACGAAACCAACAAAAGTAGGGAAATGTGTTGTCAGGGTTCCCAGCCCTAACACCCTACCACTATCATGTAGGCAGCAAAAGGAAAAACACATGATGGTTTCACCTCTCCCGAGTCTTCACAAATCAGGCCTGAAGTGTTACTTGGGGTTGTCAACCCTAACATTTGACTCATTCTCATCTAGTGTGCACATCTCACCTTCTTTATTTGTGGGATCAGGTGAGCATTAGAGTTTACAACTCCAAGGAACACCCTAGGCCTGATCTGTGAAGACTCCTGGTTCACTCCTGATGTGTGTAACTGCTTGTGGGGGGAGAAGACAGACCTCCCACCTCGGCATCACCATGGGAGGAAAGTCATGTGGGAACCCTCAAGAGACCAAGTGAATCCCAGAGGAGGTAGTCACTGGTCCAGGAAGGCAGGACAGGGCTTAACAGCCACCCCAGAGCACCTGAGCAGAAAAACCTTGATAAAAAGTAAGTATATCTACTGTATATCTGTATCTATATCTATTTATACAACACCTGTGGGTCTCTGCTCAGAAAGATATTTGTGATATCTCACAGAACACATGTCAGTATATCAGATATTTTAAGTTGGGTACATCACAATGGATATCTTTTCATGCTGGGTACAGTATGCCACAAAAGGTTCGGAACTCATTTAGAATGCTAGGCCTCAGTAGCAGTATTAACCATAGTCAAATGCAAATAACTTTAAAATGAAAAAATGATAGCATGGTACTGTGAGCACAACATTTTTTCAGCACAGAAATATCTACAAAATAAGTGGTGTTTCATTTACGGGTACCTTTTATTTATTTTTTTCATAATTGGCAAAAAACAGCAGAACATTCAATTTGTTTTCACTTTTTCATCAACAAATGTGAATAACGTTAAAACAAAAAATGATAGCATGGTACTGTGAGCACAAACTTTCTTCAGCACAAAAAGATCTACAAAATAAGTGGTGTTTAATTTACAAGTTCCTTTTATTTTTTTTATAATTGTCAAAAACAAACAGCAGAAAATTCACATTTTTTCACTTTTTTGGCAAACAAATGTGAATAACTTTAAAATGAAAAATGATAGCATGGTACTGTGAGCACAAAAATTGTTCAGCACAAAAAGAGCTACAAAATGAGGGTGTTTCATTTACAAATACCTTTTAGTTTTTCATAATTATCAAAAAACAGAACATTCTTTTCTTTCACTTTTTGCAAGAAAATGCAAATAATTTTAAAATGAAAAAACAGAGACCCACACTTGTAGAAATCAAATGTGACAGGGATGGGAGTGAGATAGCACTGATATCTTCAGGAGTTGTCACTGAACTTTTGTAGCCCACACGTGGCATCGTCACTCATGGGATATCGAGAGTTCAGTGACAACTTCTGAAGATATTTGTGCTATCTCACTCCCATCCATGTCATATCCCATATATTTATATCTACACACACACACAGACACACGCACACACACACACACATATACACACATTCTTTGCAAAAAAAACAACATTATTAATGCACTAGTTAGGGTTGAAGCAACAAAAGTAGGGAAATATAGCATTAGGGTTTCCAACCCTAACACCCCACCCCCACCCTGCAGGCAGTAACAGGAGAAAAACATTATGGTTCCCCTCTCTTGCCTCTTTGCAAATCAGGCATGGGGTGTACCTTATGGTTGTCATCCCTAATGCTCACCCCATTCTCATATACTTTACACATCTCAGCTTATTTACTGATGGAATGGGGTGAGCATTACAAACAAACTCAGGTTGGTGGGTAAGTGTATGTACTACTTTGTATGCATATATCTGTACTTCATGGCAGGGGAGCTATATGATTCCAATCCATAAAAAAGAATCTCACTCAGAACCAGTACTTTATAGACCTGTCAGTCTCATGGACACTATGTCTAATTTTTTTCTAAAGTACTATTGAATAGCTTTTATTATGGTTAGACCAATTCAAAATAATTTCAGAATTGCAAGCTGGTTTTAAAAAGAATACAGACACTTTGACACAAATCTTTTTACTTAATCATTTCATTGAAAAATACTGCAGGATAAAAAAAAAACTAATTTTATGTGTTGCTTTTGTAGACTTTTCCTTAGCATTCAATACAATTCTTAGATCATATTTATGGGAAAAGATGGGTCAATTAGGGATAGATCAGAATTTCCTCATTTTAATTATAAGGCTACATACTAATGTAACCCCTAGGCGGCGCTATCCTGTGAGCTACTACCCGTGCATGTACGGCTATGCACAGGTTGATGGGCCTGAGTTCTGTGAATGGGTGCCTCCACCTGGATGAATGGTATTGTGGTAGCTTAACTGCTTTGGTATAGCCCTCTTGAATGCTATAACAACCCACCAACCCTTCTAGTGGCCCAATCAGTAACACAATAAAACATTCACATTCACTGAATAACAGTATTAATATGCTCACACCCATTGCACTTACCACCAGGGCTGGATCTTCTGCAATTGCCCTGGAGACTCCCTGGAAAATAAAATCAGTAATACAACAGTGCAAAATTACCACTTTAACCCAACTGAGAATATGCACACTAGCCAGGTTAAACGTGCAACAAGATAATCTGGTTTATTCAAGGGAAATGAACAAAGGAGGGGCGTGAATCTGATAGAATGATTGACCCTATGATTTAGTTTAGGTTGGTTCAGCAGCACTGTGAGTCCCTTTGGAACAGTCCCACAAACCTGGGTACCCAGTGAGTTATTCAGGTTAGCATGAAGCGTTGCCTGGGGTGGCTGGCATTGCAGCTGTTGTTGGAGCTCTTAAGAAAGAAACAGTTAACATGTGCACAACCCAAATAATTGTAATCCCGAGCCAGATGGCTCAGTCCATTTGCAATAACCCAGAACAAAAACAATCAGATGGCACATAGTGATTTGAAGCTGTTGCAGGGAGCTACCCTGATTGTACTCATGCTACCCAGTCTGGGGTGTAGGACAGGTGAGATGAAGACCTCATGGCATTGATCTGACTAGCCAGGGGAAGCAGGGCCTACATGACTCACCTCCTGGTGGTGATTTCCTGTTCGATGGTGTTGAGCAGGGGGCCGAATCCCCAAGCAGGTCTTTCGCCGAGATGATCTCTGAACTGGGGGCAGTGACTTAGGCCAAGATGGCAAGGCCCAAGCAGGATGAACAGTTCTAAGAGAGTCCTTGATCTGTTGCTGGAACAGCTTCCAACAGGTGTAACAGTATTTGCCATGGGGAGCCAAATCTTGACCCACAAAACACATTCAGCACACTTAAATTGGTTATTCTCTAAGCCACAGTTCGGATAATGTCTGGTTGTAAATTACAGCTTCACTGCGCAAACCTTCCTCTCCAAGGCTATTCTCTCTATCAGGCAGGCTGATCACTTCTGGAGCAAGTCTTTGGTCCAAAACCCAAATCGCCACAACAATTCTCTTCTTTCATCTGCTGCCGAAGTAAACCAGCAAACAGAAAAGTCTGATTACTGCTCTGGGCAGTAGTTCAAAGGCAGGAGAACATGGCAAGCAGGGCAGCAGAGCCTTCCTGCCAATTCTCCAATGCTCCTCTTAAGAGCAGCTGCTCGACAGCTCGAGCTGTTCACTCTTCAATCTCCAACACATAACTGACCACTGTTTCAGGCAGTTCTGGGGATTTCCTGGTAATCCAAAAGGTTCAGTTGGCTGAGGGAACTGTGTCACAGCAAGGACTCCCCCTTCCAGGTCCATTTAGGTGCCAAAATACTTAAAACTACAAATACTACAGAATTTCTTTCCCACAAGACCTCTGGGAACAGTCTCCATTTTAGGTCCCCAGAGGTTCGCTTGGTCCAACACTGGAAGTCCAGAAAAAAAATGGTAGCTTCTATTCAAAAACTCAAGCTGCAATTGAAAGAAGGCTAGACAAACTCCTCTATTATCATTATTATTATTATTATTACAGATAAACAGTAAATAACCACATTTCCTAACAGGGTTCCCTCTGCACATATAGTGACTGCCGAATGGGGCCATATAACAGATGGTCTGGCTAGTTGCAAGCCTTAATTACTTGGACCCAGCCCAGACTGATTTCCAATCACAGTATAGGTATTCTGTTAAAGAGATAGGCACAGAGACTCTCTATAGCACTCTCACACAGACAAATAGAACTACTGCAGACAGGACACCAACCTGACAGTGGGGATTTAGGGAACCCAGGAAGACATTATAGTAAACCAGAATTTGTAGGGGGGTTGCACTAATACTTGGACGAAAACCAAATACACCAAATCTGGTCAATTAAAAAAAATGATACTAACACATGCGTTAGACAGGGAGGTTCAATGTTATAATCATGACTGTGGAATGGTGACCCATGACAAGGGTGCTGAACCCACAATGTGACCAGCTTGGGGCTTTTCCCCCACACACCCCTTCTTTAGGATTCTAATTCTGAAGGGAACATCTCTTGGGGATGAGGGGAACCGTGGGTCATGCAAAGATGTCAGTGCTGTGATTCCCTCACGGTTGTCACAGGTTGTCATTTCGCAGTTGTGATATTGATGGGTTACCAGACAGGGATGTGTGTTAGCCCCCACTTTATTCAATATTTATATTAATGATATTATTATTACTCTTGACAATCCATCTTGTCACATGCCAAAAATATATAATTAGAAAATACAAGTTTTAGCCTATGTTGATGATCTGGCCATCATTTCTACTAGTAGACTTGGATTGCAGAGATCACTTAATAAGCTAAACTTACTTTGTGTAAGACAAAACCTTAAACCAAATTCAAATAAAATAAAAATTATGGTAATTGGAAATGCAAAAAATATAGAAAGCTTACATTAGCGAGAAATAAGCTGGAACTTGTTAGAGAATTTTTGTATTAAGGTGTCCTAATCTCCAGTAATAGAAAACTGAATAAACTTATAAGCTGGACTGCAAAAAAAAAGTTCAAAACTCTGTCAAAGCCTTGAAAAGATTTAACGTTATTTATGGAGGAAAAACTGTTGTTCCAATGCTTAAATTAATCAATGCAAAAATAATAAGTCAAGCAGCTTATGCTGTTGAAGTTTGGGGTACTGATAATACTAATAAAATTGATAGAGTTCTCAATCAAACCTATAAACAACTTCTTAAAATTCGGTCCAGCTCCCCTAGCACATTAGTCAAATTTCAGCTTGGTCAGTTTAGCTTTGGATACGTAGCCCAAGGATGAATGATTAATTATTGGATGAAGCTTTTATCTAAGGAAAATGACTCTGTACTGGCCAGATGTCTGAGGGAGAAAGTTAAATTACTTCCTTATAATCAGGATGGCTGGTTAAACATAGTTTTCAAATTGCTGGAAGTTAATGACTTATATTATCTAAAACAATGGTATGATCAAAAGATACAGATAAATCCAGCATGTGTAAAATTTGTAACAAAACAAATACAGCTTAAAGCAAAGGAAGTGAATTTAAATAACATTAAAAAACTTTAAGTCTCCAGATGGTTTGTAAACAATACCACAGAAAATATCTTAAAATAATATTTGAGTGCAGTACAAATTCCACAATATAGATATATACTGAGGCAAATTAAATTTGAAGTGAAGCCAAATACAAGAAAAATGGAAACTCGTTAACAGACTGTTATTGTTCTGTCGGAAGCAGAGGACTTGGAACATGTTATTCTGAGATGCCCATGGCACGGGAAACCTAAAGATAAACATCTAAGTGATTTTATAGGATCTATATATATTCCATCTAGATTTCTGCTTAACTTGCTATTTAACTCAGAAATTATAGATATCCTTAATAAACTTGCACGTTATTTAATTGAAATAGGGAAGATAAGAAAAAAACAAGTACAAAAATATAAAACTGATTGAGATTTATTATGGAGAAAACAATAATATATGGAAACTTGGTATAAGACTGGGTTGACCCGATTACATAATTAAGACTATAGGGCCATTCTTTCATTCTATATTCAAAACTTTGGAAGTTGACTTTGTTTTATAAATTTTTGTTTTTGATATTAAGTATACTTTATTAAGTTTCTAAGTCCAACATATAGACATCATTAAACAAGAAGTCATACAATGCTGGATACATATCTGCAAAACACAGCTTCTAACAACATTAACATACAGCCATTGTCTAGTAGAACTGTATCTTGATGTCTGCATTCCCCCACCCTCTGCTCCCCAATCTTCCCCAAATCATCACCATCCCAAAAGCCCTTCCCTCCTACCCCCACTGCCACAAATAAGAGCCTATATAGTTGTAAATATCTGTCTGTAGGAAACCATAATAAAAAAGATGGTTAACTTAGGGAGGGGCATCTGTACTAGAAGTTGTTGTATTAGATTGGATTAATAGTAAATTAAAAAAGGGATCCCACAGTTGTTTATATTTTCCCATTATTTGGGTGAACCCAGCAATAACACATTCTGCCTGGATAGCAAACATTATTTCTTTATACCATTCAGTATAAGACGGTGTGAGAGCATCTACCCAGTGTCTGAGTAGTACTTTTTTGGCACAAACAGAGATAAGTGCCATATAGGCCCTTTGAGTATGGCCCCGGAGGGTCGTGTAATCCCCTAAAATACAGATCTCAGGGATAAATTTATCTGAGAGAGCTAATAATGGATCCAGCTGGGATTTAATACAATTCCATAATGGGGAAACCTTACCACATGACCACAACATATGCAGCAGATCCCCCTGGACTTGCGAGCATTTGGCACAGAGATTAGATGACAAAAACCCCATCCGGTATAGTTTAGTTGGGGTATAGTACATATTGTGGATAATTTGAAATTGCATATATCTGTACCTATCCCATTTGATATATCTATATAGGTGCTTCCAAATTCTTAACCAACATCTAGGGGGTACAGAAGTTGGAAGACAGTGGTCCCACCAGTAAATTCTTTGTCCTTCTAACCCAGCAGTCATAGTTTGTAGAAACCTGTAGGCATACGAAATTTAATGAGTGGATGGAAGTGAAGTAAGATATGGGGTTAGGGCAGTTAGAAGGGGCGTAGTCCACATCCCAGTGCCAAAATGTTGTAATAACATGTGGGTAATCTGCAAGTACTTGAAAACATGGATAGTAGTCCAATGGTACCAGGTACAGGCTTCCTGGAATCTCATCAGTTTCTGGTTGATGACTAACTCCTCCACCCTTCCAATCCCCATGTTAGGCCAAAAAATATTAGGTCTAATTGATTTATCAGAAATTAACAAATTTGGATTATTAAAAAGGGGTTGTGTTATATCTTTATACCCTTTGATCTTAAGTAAGGTATTGAGTTGGTGTTGTGTAATCAAAAGGGCATCAAGCGGGGATCCTTTCAGCTTATTTGGGAGATTTTTCTTATTTAGAAAAGGAAGGGCTTCTGGAACCATATCATGTAACACACACAAAGACTTCTCAATTTCTAACCAAAGAGGGGAATAAGGGGAGTCAGAAGAGTACTTTCAAGGAAATATCCATTACCTCAATCTAGTTAGATGTATTGCAAGATAATACAAATAAAAGTTGGGAGCTTGTAGGCCACCATAACATTTTCCCCGAGTAAGCTTACAATAGTTTCTTCTTGATTTCTTCCCAGCCCACAAGAAGGAGTTAATGATTTTATGAACCTGAGTAAACCAAGAACTGGGTAAATCCCAGTTGTACATTTGCAAAGGGTATAGTATATGGGGTATTACGTTCATTTTTACTATACTCATACGACCCCACAGCGAGAGGGGCAATAAAGACCAACGCTTAATATCATCTTGTATATTACTTAGAGTGGTGTGAGGTTAAGCTTTTTCATTATCTTGGGGGAGGGGTGAAGGAAAATACCCAAATATTTAAGTCTGTCTAATCGCCACTGTAGGCCCAGGTTAACTATCTCTGTTTTTTGGAAATACTGATTAAGAGGGAAAACTTCTGTTTTATCCAAATTCAGTTTATAATTGGAGATCAAGCTAAACTGGAAGATTATTGTAAGTGCAGCCGGGAGGGATTGTGAAGGAGATGAAATATGCAATAGGATATCATCTGCGTACACGGAAAGTTTATATTCTGAGTTCCCTATTGTAATCCCCGAAACTAAGGGGGAGGAATTGAGTTTCCTGATGAGGGGTTCAAGAAAAAGATTGAATAAGTATGGTGAAAGGGGGCAGCCTTGATGGGTGCCCTGTCTTACAGTAAAGGGTGTGGAAAGTACCCCATTACATTGGACACATGCTGAAGGAGAGGAGTAAAGAGTTTTATTCCAAGTTACAAATTCCTGAGGGATGCCATATTTGGGAAGTAAGAAAAACAGATAATCCCAGGGCACTCTGTCAAAGGCTTTTTCTACATCCAAGGAAACTAATGCAGTCGGGATAAGAGAATCCTTGGACGCAGAAAATAGATGGGCCAACTTCCTAAGATGGTCAGATGAGTGACGGCCCTTAACAAAACCTACCTGCTCTGCACTAATTAAAGAGTCCCAGACCCAACCCAGTCTTAAAGCCAGTATCTTGGCCAGGATTTTAAGATTCACATTAATGAGTGAAATAGGCCTGTAATTGTATGTGAATAAAGGATCCTTACTAGATTTGGGTAGGACCACAATAGTGGCCTGGGTTAAAGACTTATCTGAGATACCATTTTCATAAAAATATTGAAAAGTGTTTAGGAGGATAGGTGCCAATGTACTTTTTAGAGCCTTATAAAAATTAGGGGAGAATCCATCTCGACCTGGGAATTTATCTGGTGTAAGTGAGTCAATGGCTTCCATTATTTCTTTTATTTCAATAGGGGCTTTTAATGTAGATGATTGTACCTCAGTAAGTGTTGGCAGCTTGAGGTCAGTAGTGAAGAGATCAAACATTTGTTGAGAGAAAGAGGAGTTAGTGAGGGTATACGCCTTCATAATAATATTTGAAAGCTTCATAGATATCTTTAGGTGAAGTCAAGACAGTGCCAGTGGATAATTGAGAAGGGAGGTAACTATCCTGTCAGACATCTGTGACCTAATTCTGAGAGCTAGGTGCTTCCCCCCCTTTTCACCTTGATCAAAGTATGTTGCTCTAGATCTAAGCATGAGGAATTCAGCCTTTTCAGCCAGTAGCTGATTATACTGGGCTCGAAGGGACTCCACTTTTTCCCAGTCTGCATCGGGAGATAGGACTGAGAAATTTGCCTCGGCTAATGTGATCTGATCAATAAGAGAGGAGATAGCCTGTTCCCTCTGCTTTTTACATTTAACTGCTAGGCGTATAAATTCACCCCTTAAGGCACACTTTAATGAGCACCATAAGACGTCCATTTTAGACATGGATGGGGAGTTATCTATCATAAAATTAGAAATGAAGGATTGTAAATGTTGTATATGGTCTTCAGATTTTAGAATCTGGTTATTAATCCTCCAAAGTTTGTCTCGTTGAATACTGGGTGCGAAGTCTACAAATAACTGAACCATATGATGATCAGATATGGTTTTCGAAGAGTAGAAAACTGATGTGATTCCAGAAAGATGATCAGTACTCACTAAAAAATAATCAATGTGGGAAAATGTATGGTGAACCAGTGAGTGAAATGAATATTCTTTCCTGATTGGGTAAGTGATTCTCCAGGGGTCAGCCAAGCCTATTGAATGCATTAGCTCCAGCTGGGCTTATGGACCAGAAGAAAAGGATAATTTGGAGGGGCCCGTTCTATCCAGGCTATTTGACAGTACTTGGTTCCAATCCCCTCCCAAAATTATTGGAATCATGGACCAGGGGGCCAGCGTGGACATGAGATCCATAAAAGATTTTGGGTCATCAGAGTTAGGACCATAGATGGAACCAAGAATGACCTCAGAATGGCCTAGAACAGCCCGTAATATAACATAGCGACCTGCCAAATCTGAAATTTCTTGTGGTAAATGGAATGGGATTTTGCGTGCAATTAGGATGGCAGTTCCCCTTTTACGAGAATTGAAACCAGAACCAAAAACTTGTCCTACCCAGAGCCTACGAAAGTAGTGCAATTGCGTGGGTAGAAGGTGTGTTTCCTGTAAAAAGACCACATCAGCCTGTATATTGCAGAGATGTATCAGCACCTTCATTTGTTTCTCTTGGGTTTGTGCCCCCTTGATGTTCCATGTACAAAAGTGGTAACCAGACATTTTAGCTATCTATCGAGATGCTAAAATCCAAATATGTAATGAGAAAGAAACCTGTAAGTGAGATGTCAACCTTAACCCTAGTATTTGTGGTGGTACCTTCCCCCCCAACAAACTTTATAACCTCCCAATCCTCCCCAACCCCCATTTCAAAAAATCATGCCCCACAGAATATAACTCTGAGCCCCACATAGACAAACTAAAGAAAATTGTAGCATATGCTCCAAAGTAAACCATTAACTGTGGAGGCTCAATCCCCATTTGCCAAGATGTAACTATTTCACCCAGGATAGCACATCCTGACTCGCCCCCCCACCCTCCAAAGAACATGAACATCAACCTGTTGAGAAAAAAGAAAAAACACTGTATCAGGAGTAGTCCCCTTCACCTACTCTGCTTCTCGCAATGAAAAGTAGTAACATATTACTCAACACTCTTCTATTATCTTGTAACCTGGGATTATAACAACCCTGCAACAACTGAACCATGAACTATGTACCTTATTGCAAACCATACTGAAGCATTGGTAATCGGTCTATTCTCTTTGTCTTCTTGTCCCCCCCCTCCCCGATCCCCCCTCCCCTTTTCATTTAATATAGCCAACTGTTCCCGTTAGATGCTGGGCTTAACGTAGAATATTACTGGTCCAGGTAACTTCAGTAACAGAGGAAGGGTCTCCTGCTACCCCAATGAAACTTCAATCAGGCCATTGCATCCCCGATTTATGTGGTGATATCCAGTAGAGGGATCGCTATGAAGTCCCACTTCTGAATGGCAAATCTTTGCTATGCTGTTCACCTTTCAATATGCCAGTGTAATCACACATTCAGAAGGAGGGAGAGTAAACGGACGCGTTGCAGGACTTAAAAGAAAGCATACGCTAACTAGCAAAACCAGCCATAGTATCCAGGAGGTGCATCGAATTAAAGGGGAAACAGCTGACAATTCAAATGGGAATGAAACTGTAGCGCTTAATTTGAGCTGTTCTCTTGGCGCCGCTTAAATGGGCTCTCATGCAACGCGGATCCAAAAAAAAGGAAAAGACCAACTGCAAATCCATAGATGGAAAGGGGTTCACGAGGAGAGATGTAGAAAATTTTTAACTGTTTACACTAACTCTTCTTGCCAAACTTGAAACCACTGTATAAAATAGCCAGATCGATGGGCACTTCCTTACTTGTTCAGCGGTGGGCAAACAGGTCAGGTAACATAGTGGGTAATTCCTCCATTGCCAGGTTTGCCTTCTCAAAACTTCTCCAACTGCCCTGGTACTGGACCATCAGTTTAGCAGGGTAGATCATCCGGAATTGAATTCTGGCAGCTATCAACTTTGTGATGGAACTATGATATGCAGCCCGCTTCTGTCTAACGGTAACTGGCAGGTCTTGGGAAAATCTGAGCTGGGCTTCCTCCCGTCTAACCTCCTGCAGCTTCTTAACTTTTGACAAGATATGCTGCCGATCAATGTAGCTTAGTAGACGAATAATAAATGGCCTAGGCTTGGCGCCGGGGGTGGGAGGAGGTCGAGGTTTCAGTGAGCGATGGGCCTGTTCTACCTGATATACTGTGGATTGTGGTGGAGGGCCCACAATCTTTGCCAGAAGCTTCTGAGTGAATTGAATAATGGCGGACCCTTCGGCTTCCTCAGGCAGGCCAAAAATCACAATGTTATTGCTCCTATTTCTCCCTTCAAGGTCCTCTAATTTGCCATCTAATTTATTTAGCCTCTGCCTTAGTGCTACCACCTCTGGTTCCAGCCTTGTCTGCCAGTTTTCCAGTGAGGACGTACGGGTTGAAACATCGGAGATTTTCTTGTTTGTCTCTTTCAAATCAGCTTGGATATTTTTCAGGTCCAAAGCGAACTCTCAAAAAGTGTATTTGATAATGGCCATTTCAGCTAGGAACTTGTCCTTGTACAGGGGAGTGGGGCTGTTAGGTAGCTTTGCCATTTTGCTGGGATTTGCGGTCTGGGCTTTAGATCGTTTCGCTGATTTTTCCAGCGTCTGCGGAGGTGTCCGGGCCGGGAGGGCCTGGCGCATTTCTGAATCCATCTCTGCACCCACTGAACACTGAGTGCTGCCTTCTTGACACTGATTGTGGATCTTCTTCATTGCAGGAAGATATTAGCAGTGGTAAATTAGCCAATCTCAGTCAAAAAATTGCTATATTTAATGTCTTTGGAGAGTCAGGGGAAGAGCTAAGTCATAGAGCGTCTACTCAGGCTGAAGACATCATGTGATCTCTTTGTTTTATAAATTTAAAATATGCCTGAAAAATTATCTAAGTAACTGCTGGCTTGAATGGAGTCCATAATTATTATTGTAATTTGTGCAGGTTATAGCTAAAGATGTAATTTTGTCACAGATCATTTTTGAAAAAATAACGGTTTGGTCATGGACAAATTACTAGAATTCTTGGCATTGTCATGGGTGCTACTTTTTAATATACAACATAGGCAAAGCCACATTTCTATGCTCTTTTATCACACCACACATGCATACCACAACACAAAATAGACAAATATATGTTATATTTCTACTTCATTTTGTCAGTTATGGACTTCATAAGTTATTTTTTTAAACCTGTATGAAAATTATATGAAAGTTGAACCTAATTTTCTATTCAAATAAATGAAACTTCAGATCTAATGAGCAAGCAAATAGAACATATGAACATATCTTAAGGCTCCATCCTGGGTCCCCTCCTTTTTGCAATCTATATTAATAACTTACATGCTAGCATCAAACATGCAGGCATTCATCTCTTCACTGACAACACTATTTTATACATCTCCAGTCCCTCCGCAGATAAAGCATGCTCTGACCTCCAACTTGAGTTCAACTGTCTCCAGGAAAACCTGTTGCAACTAAAACTACTTCTTAATGCCAAAAAAATGAATTCTATGCTCCTCTCACCTGTCTCTAGAAACCCCTTGACTACACTACGGGGAGCGCCAACTTCAATCACCAACCTCCTCAATGAGCCTCTCGAATACATTCACAAATTCAAATACCTGGGAATGTGGATTGACCACGAATTGACCTTTGCAGACCATACTGATGACCTATCCAAAAAACTTAAGCAGAGACTTCCCATATTCTTCTGTATCAAGCTCCTGTTAACCCTGGAAGCGAGAACTAGAACTGTGCAAGCTACCTTCCTCCCCCTACTTGATTATGGGGATAACACAGCACTAAAAAAGTTGGATATCACATACTATCATGCTTTAAGATTTATTACTGGAGCTCCCTATGTGACTCACCACTGTTCTTTATATGCCCTAGTTGGCTGGACCTCCCTCAGCCTAAGACGTTATAGAAATGCAGCAAATTGGACATACCATGCTATCATCAAGAAACTGCTACCATACATCTCGGACTGCCTTCCCACCTGCCTCTTTGGTGCATATGCACTAAGGAGCTCTGCTTATATCTCCCTCATTCCTAAAGTGAAAACGTGATTTGGCAAATCTTCCTTAAGCTACTCCCTACCCACTCTATGAAACAACCTACAAAAACCTCTACAAATATCCTTTCTACTTACAATGACCACCTTCAAAACTTTAGTTGCCAGAATCACCAGGCAAATCTGTAACTGTGTTTCCTAATACTGAGTGACTACCTCCCCCTCCCCTTCTTCTCCCCTGCTCCTTCCTACCCCCCCTCAGCACCTCCCTTGGGTGTGTTCCTCCCGTACAACCTTGCACTTGGGTATGTTCCTCCCGTCCCACTTCATACTAGACGAATGCTATAATTATATTTTGTTTTTCCCTGCTTCTGATGGTCGGCTTTGCAACCATGACAGACACCTGCCCCCTCTCACATGTCTGTCTTGCCTCACCTTGTGTCTGCTAGACTATAATCAAACCTGTATTCTAAGTTCATTGTGTTGCTGTCATTTCTGTGTAAACTAGCCTGCCTTCTATTTAGCAAATGTTAATCTGCACTGCAAGTGGATATTGCTATGTATTATGATGTATATCCTACTTGTTTATTATCCTACCTTGTAAACTAGTAAACCATTACCAGGTCCATCTTGTAAATGAGTCTACTCTCAACAATGTTTCACCTGGCTAAATAAAGATTGATTGATTGATTGATGTGAACATATGAACAAGCCAGCAGAAGAAGGACATTTGGTCTATCAAGTCTGCTCGTATTGAAGGGTCCACAGCTTGAGTTAATGTCCCTGCCCTCCCTTCCCACTCTTCCCATCCTCCCTACTAATGACCTTTACCTTCCCCCATGGCTGTCCCAGCCTCTCTTAAAGCTGCCCACTGTCTTCAACAAGATGACCTCTTCCGGCAGCATACTCCAAGTGCCTACCACCCTCTCTATGAAGAAGTGCTTCCTGACTTCCCTCCTAAACCTCCCACCCACCAGCTTGAGAATTGTGGCCCCTCGTTTTATGGTTGCCACTCAACTTAAAGAGACTCTCCTTATCAAACTTATTTATCCTTCTCAAGTACTTGAAGGTCTCAATCATGTCCCTTCTCTCTCTCCTGTCTTCCAGGGAGTATGTGTTAAGTGCCTTCAACCTCTCCTCATATGTCTTGCCCTGTTGACCGGCTATCATCTTTGTAGCCCTCCTCTGGATTAATGTCCTTTTTGAGGTGTGGGCACCAGTACTGAACTCCTTACTCTATATGCGACCTTACCAGTGACCTGTACAAGGGCAGTATAACTTCCTCTCTCCTACTACTGATCACCCTAGATATGCATCCCAGCATCTTGTTTGCCTTTGCTGCTGCTTTCTTGCACTGCATGGAGTGCTTCAGATCACTAGTGATCATAACTCCTCCTCTGATGCAGATACTCGGACTCCACCCAGGTAGTACTCTGTCCTGGGATTCTTGACTCCAATATCCATAACTTTGCATTTCTTGGCATTGAAACCAAGCTGCTAGGTCCTGGACCACCTCTCCAGCCTTTCCAGATCTTCCTGTAGGTCCTGTATCCCATCAGTTGTGTCCACTATCACACAGAGCTTGGTGTCATCCATGAATAGGCATATTTTGCCCTTAATGCTATCCCCAATATCATTGATGAAGACACTGAACAACACGGGCTCCAGCACTGAGCCCTGCGGAACACCACTGGTTACCTCTCTGGTACCAGACAACTCTCCCCCCACAACCACCCTCTGGGTTCTGTCCCTCAGCCAGTTTTCTACCATCTGGCCATCTTTTCCCCAACCCTGAGATCCACCACCATCATCAAGATCAACCTTTTGTGGGGCACAGAGTCAAAGGCCTTGCTGAAATCAAGATAGAGGATGTCTACCTCTTGGCCCCTGTCTACTGTCTTAGTGACACAGTCAAAGAAGTCAATCAGATTTGTCTGACATGATTCCCCCCCCCATGAACCCATGCTGCCTCTCATCCTGGAGATCATGTTCCTCTAGATATTCCACCAACCTTTCCTTTAGTGTGGTCTCCATGAGCTTGCCCACAATGGAGGTCAGACTGACTGATCTGTAATTCCCCTGGATCATCCATGGGGCCACTTTTGTGGAGGGGCATTACATGTGCTGTTCTCCAGTCCTGTGGTATCATGCCTGACTCTAGCAAACTATTAAATAGGTCTGCCAAATACCAAAAACGGAACAAATATCTTTTCATCATGGGTAATTTTTAAAAACTCACAAGTTGATCATGGCCAAGGAACCATTATTATGCATTTGCATGAAAATAGTGAAAGTCATGGAATTTCTCAAAAAAAAACCAAAGTCATGGTATCCATGACTTCTGTGACTGTCATGATAAACTTACAACCTTAAATATAACTACTGGACTAGGCATTGTGAAACAGCTGTATGTTATTGTATATTTTAAAGAGGAACAAAATTGTCAGCATAGCCTTCTTATTACACCGCCTCATAAACCCGATAATGACATTTTTGAAATCCTTGCAAAAATGTGATTCTGCACCACTACAATACCATTCAAAGCCACAGGTATGAAAACACAGTTTGGCCAGGGTTTGAAAAATGGCAGCTGTCACATTGATGAGGTGTTGTAAAAAGGTGGTTATGCTTAAAATTTGGAGTCAGAGGGCCCAATTCTTAAAGCCCCAAGAGGGACGCAAGTTGTCTGCACCAAACAAATGGCACAAGTAGCACCTTGTGTCAATTATTGCCCTTGGAGCTATTATCAAAGAGAGCCTGCATCAACTGCAGGCTGCCTGCCTCAAACAGGGCTTGCACTGTCTGTGTGCCCACACATGTTCTGCGACACTGCACAAGGGGGCATGTGGCAGATGCAAGCTGCCACAGCCCTGTAAATGGAATTCTCATAACTTTCCCAGAAGGAGAAATTCTAAGTACCCTGGGAGAGCTGACTTATTTGTGGCATTGTGATGATGCCCCCGAGTTCCAATATCACCCATAAGCATAGTTTTAAAACCAACCTATCCTGGTGATCAAGTGCTTCCCATCCAAAGTCCCCATAATAATGAGTAGTGAATCCTCCCTTCTCTGGTGATCTAGCAGGACCTTCCCTGAAGTTCCTGTAACAGTAAACTTTGCAAACCCTGTCCCTAGTGATCTAGCAGTCCTTCACCAATATCCTCATAATAGTTAAAATGCCAACCCCTATCCCTGGTGTTCTAGCAGTCCTCCCCCCGCCCTGATATACAAATTATTAAAACATTATTATAATTTCTCCTGGTGTTGTAGCAGTCCCTCCCTCCAACCCAATATGCCAGTTCTTAACGCATTAATGTAACGTATCCTGGTGGTCTAGTGGTCAAGCCCCGCCACCTTGGCAAGAAGTGCCCACCACCCCACACACTCCCAACCCATACCCCGAGCTGGGACCAGCACAGTCCTCCTCACACCAGGGTGGTGGGGTAGGACCACTAGACCACCAGGATAAGTTGCATTAATGTGTTAGGAATGGGCATATTGGGGCAGGGGGAGGGACTGCTAGACCACCATGAGAAATTAAATTATTGTTTTAATAATGGGCATATCGGGGTAGGGGGAGGGACCACTAGACCACCAGGAAGATTGAAATCAGTGTTATAATGATGGGCATATCATGGCAGGGGTGGGGGAACTAGCCAATGAGGGCCCTGCTGGACCAGTGCAAAGCTGCTGCACAGCTTGCATCAAGCACTCTTGCTGTGCCATGTGTTTGGCACCTGGTTTGGCTTGCCACAAGCCTAGGGACTTAGCTGCCAGGACCATGCCTGTTAGAGAATTGGAGGCAGGGTCCCTGGCACACCGAGCTTTGGCACAAGCTGCCATTTTCTGCAGTTTGTGCTGTTCTAAGTCTGCTTTGAGAATCGGGCCCAAAACATTTAACATTACCAGAGTTACGAGCCAGCATAGCAAAATTTCAACGTATGCGCATAACGTTGTCATTTTATATATATTTTCTCCCAAATTTTTGACATAGCCTTCTTAGGACCCCACCTCATGAACAAGGTTGGTCAAAATTTTCAAGTAGGGTCCAAAATGTGATTTCACCAAGTGACGGGGAAGTTGCCTTTTGGGCCAGATTTTCATAATTCTACCCACATTGTTCATGAGGTGGGGTCTCAAAAAAATTGTAAATTTAGTGTCAAAATATGATAAAATGGCAAAGTTATGCAACAAAGTTGAAAAGTCCATTGAAATATTTTGAACAGCACTTACTTAGTTTCTCATATTGCAGTCTGTGGTTTCAGCAGCAAGACGTCTCTTTCATCTGAGAGTGTATCTTCACCCCAGGACCTGTTCAGGTGAGTGAGGGTGTGTGGAGGGTATGGGGTGCTGGGTGCTCAGTGGGAAGTCAGGTTGGGGGGATGTATTAGTGAGGGACCATTTTTATTTTTACAGGAAAAAGGAAAAACACTTCAAGAGATGGCTTTCTATATTACAGCAAGGGGACAGCCATCAGAGGGTGGGGGGGCACAATTAGACACCAAGAAAATTGTTTAAAAATATGGGTATGGCAATCAGAGAGTGGAAGGTGCTACTAGATACCAGGGTCAATGTTAAATGTACGGTGACAGCATTCGGAGGGTGGGGTGTGCCACTAGACAACAGGGATCAATATTAAACATACATGGATTGGCATTTGGAAGATGGGGGTGCAACTAGGCACCAGGGATGAATGTTAAATATATGGGGACAGCATTTGGAGGGTGGAGGGTGGCACTAGATACCATGGAAAATGTTAAAATATAGAGAAGGAAATCTGAGGGTGGTGGGTGTCACTAGACACCAGGGATCAATGTTGAATATAGGGGACAACATTCAGAGGGTGGGGATGCCACTAGGCACCAGGAATCAATGTTAAATACATGGGACAGTATTCAGAGGGTGGGGGTGCCACTAGACACCAGGGATCAATGTTAAATGTATGGGGACAGCATTTGGATGGTGGGGGGTGCCACTAGACACCAAGGGATCAATGTTAAATATGGGGGATGGCATTCAGAGGGTGGGGTGTGCCACTAGACAGCAAGGATCAATGTTAAGTATATGGAGATGGCATTCAGAAGGTGGAGGGTGCCACTTGACAGAAGGTAAAATGTTAAAAATTTGAGGAAGACAATTAGAGGTTGGGGGTGCCACCAGACACCAGTGAAAATGTTAAATATATGGGAATGGCATTTGTAGGCTGGGGGTTATCACTAGACACCAGGAAACAATGTTAAACTATGGTGATGGCAATCAGAGGGAGGGGGTGCCACCAGACTGTAGGAAATATGCAACAATATGGGGAAATGCCCCCAAAATGGCTTTTTTCCTAAGGTTTTACATCCTTTTTTGTGACTCACTTCTTTTTTGTATTAATGGCCAAAAATCCTTTTCATGTGCTGCCACCTTATTCTCCATTATTTATAACTTCTGACATGCCAAACAAGCAAAAGGCACATTTGTGATCCAGCCGCTTTGAACTCTGAAAATTTCAGACCAAAATTCCAAACCATGGGGGTGCTACAGGTGTCAGAAGTTAGCAGAAAATGGAGTACAAGATAGCAGAAGTGAGTCATGAAAAAGACTTTAAAATCTGAGAAAAAAACAAACATTTTGGGGTACTTCTTGCAACAGTTAACTGCAGAATCCACCCAACAGAGTCCCAATCAGCAAGATACATGTGTTGGTGTCTCTGCATGATATCATTTTTGTAGGGTTTGATTTATTTATTTATTTTTTGTGCAGAAATGGAAAACAAGATGGTGGCAGACTAGAAAGGATCCCCCCCATGAAAAACAATGACATCGATAGGAAAAAGGATTCTTTTTTTCTTTCGTACAGCTATTTTGAAGAGCTTACTGAGCATGATCAGAACCACTTTTTTCAAATTTTTCAAATTAAATAACTTTGGAAAAGATTAATATTTTTTCACCAAACCAACAACAGGTACATCTGTGGGCTAGCCCTTCCCATCACAAAAATTTCAGCCCAAAGTTCCAAACCATCTGGGTGCTACACGTGTCAGATGAAAACTCAGCAAAACCATGGGGAAAAAAATTTATAAAAATTAACTTTTTGCACTATCCAGAACATGGAATCTGCACGTCTAACCAGAACAAAACCTGACATATCTAGAGATCTACCCCATAAGACCATGTATGCAAAATTGTGTGCAAATCTGTTGAACAGTTGTGAAGTTATCAAAGTGCAACATTTTCTTTTTATTTATTTAGGTCTCAGATTAACAACCTTTGAGCTAGAAGCTTATTTTCAGAGGTTCCATGTCAAGAAACAATACATACAGAAGTATACAATACATAGAAGACAGTGAAAATAAAATGATCATTACACAAAGGTTACATAGGATTCATTTAGTTACAACTTCAATGGCAGTTAAAATAAGTGCCCCAGCAGTGAAGACAGGTGTGGGGGGGGGGAGTTGGGAATGGAAGGGAAAAGAGTTGGAATTGGAGTTTAACATTAAACTGCTTACTCAACCCTAACTATAGCGGTGCAAGCACCCTATAATATGTACATATATATATATATATATATATATATATAGATTATATATAGCTAGAAGTTTTCTACTTGTCCCTCTGTCCAGCTGCCTCTCCTCTGATTGCCTTTCACTCAGTCTGCTTCTCAGAACTCACATATTCCCCTCCTGCTCCTGCCCATGACCTTTACTGGGATGCGCCCTTTTCCACTACTAGTGTCTGATCATTTGCACATTTTCATACCTTGAAGTTATAATACCAGACACATTGCTCCTCCTAGTCTTTAGCATTATGTGGCCTTCTTTCAAATTTTTTCAAATTTGAGCAACCTCTGAACACTAGTGATTATAATTTTCTTACCTGCTGCTGTTGTTGCCTCCACATAATTGACTTCTGAATTCGTATTTAATTTTTGTATATTTTTCCTTTATATTATTATTTCATCATATTTTATTTTCATATATATATATATATATATATATATATATATATTATGGCTGCAGTCACGCCCCTATAATTTTTAATGGTCACTTCTATGCTAAACTCAAAATTTTACACTTTAATAACTTTGCAATCATTCAACCAATTTGCATGACATGTTGCATGTGACATCAGGGACTGAAGATCTCTGGGTGTGGGAAGCTTTGTTTTGTCAGATGTATGGGTGTGGAGATACAGACCATAAAAATGTTTATAATTTACCATATTTTTGCAGTTTCTTTGTCACGCCACAGTGCATAAATGGTTTGGAATTTTGGTCTACAATTTTCATGATAGAAAGGGCTTGCCTCACAGATGTGCTTTTTGCTGGTTTGGTGAAAAAATATCAATACATTCCAAAGTTATTACATTTTAAAGTTCCCATTATTTTCAATGGGAATTTTGTCTCTCAGTTAGATGTCCTGCTCAAATAAAGGATCTTTTTTTCACAAATGGGTAATCCTTTTCACAAAAGGGACATCCTGTGTTGCTAATGGGAAATCTTATTTTGTGCCGCCACCCATTTTGTTTTTCAGTTACAGGGGAAACAAAATTTAATAACTCAGAAAAATGATGCGTTTAGTAGAAACCAACACATGTGTTTTGCTAATCGGGACTCGTTTTACCCAGTTCTAGTGTTAGATTTTGGAAACATTAATTGGGAATGTATTTTTTTCTTTTTTTTTCTTTTTGGGGTAACATAATACAAATATGTTACAATGCAGAAATAAGGTATGAAATTGAACAGTAAATAAATAAATCAACTATTCCATACTGAAAGGCCCAAGTCAAAAAATTTTCACAGATCATAAAACTACTAGTAACTATTAAACCAAATACAATATATTAAATATTATATTAAATTAAATGGAGGCAGTATAGTGCAGTGGTCTAAGGCTCTGAGCTGCAAATTTGGTGACATCCAGCAGACCAGACCTGGGTTTGAATCCCACAGCTTCCACTTGCATACTGTGTGACCCTGAACAAGTCATTTAACCTCCTTGTGCTCCCAGGTCGCTCCTGTAAAAAAGCTTTCAGCTTAGTGTGCTATACCTGGTTAAACAACTAAATAAAAAAAAATAAGAAGATAAAGAACCACTTGGAACACTACACAGTGCCAAATAAAATGTGACTAACAGTTACACCCAAATTATAACATTACTGCAGTAGGGTGGTCAAGTCTTGATGTTGCAGTGCCTGAATGAAGGGGAGCTACAAATTATTGTAAGAGTTCATTTGCTGAACAGACATATAATGTATTCTCTCCAATCTATGAACAGTTACCATGTAGTTTAGCCAGATTTTAAAATTTGGGGGAACACTATCTTTCCATAGTTGGAGAATGCATTTAAAGGCAGTTATGACTGATATTCTATTTAACTTTTGATATCAAGTTATCATAGAGGAGAGTGGTCCCCCTTGATCCAGCATAATCCATGATGGTTGTTTAGGTAAGGGTTTACCCACAACCCTAGCTGGAGTGTCAAGTATTTTTGGCCAGAATATATTGAGATGTGGGCAAAGAAACAACATATGATCAAGGGCATCCACTTTGTTAAGGCAAAGTACATTTATTATGTTTGCTTACGCACATGCACAAGAAACATTATGTGACAGCTTAGGAGAGAATCAGGGTTTTGGAGGTGTGGCACTGTGGCTGCCAATGCCCCCACTGCATTTAGAGGCTTGGCCCCCTTTCCCCAATGCAGTGGCATGCTGCTGATACTAGTTCAGCAAGCATGCCACTAACTTGAAATGAAATCGCTGCTGCAGTGAGGGAGCGACCCGTTATTGCAGGGCGGTACCTTGCCTGGTGTAACATTTCCAGTAACATGGTGGTGGCTGTTGCCATCCACCTCAGAGTCCCCATGAAAGCCGACAGGGGTACTGAATCTCCCTGTCAGCATGCCCCCTCTTCAGTTCATTTGCCGATGGGGGAGCCCACTCCCGGTCAGCATAATATCCCCATAGATCTTGTTTGCCAAAGGGGTGCCCAATCCCCCTCGGCATCATGTTCCCCCCAACACAGATCCTTTTTTTTTGCTGACAGGGAGCCCAATCCCCATCAGCTCCAGTCCCCCCCAAAAGAAACACACAGGTGGCATGTTGGGAGCCCAACTCAGTGTACCAAATCTACCTGCAAAAAAACCCTGAAAAGTAGAAAACAGTCCCTAGTTGTGTCTAGTGCCCCCTCCCCAAACCCAGACCCACCCTCTGTGCACCCACATCCCCACATCTCCCCTCACCCCCTACTTACCTCTAGAGCCCAGCACGATAATCTTCAGTGGACCAGGGACACGACTGCACTTTTTAAAGCCGACCACAAACTGAAGAAATGACGGTAAACTTTGCAATGACATAAATGCTTTTTTTTTTCAATTTAGGTGGCATGCCATTTCTGCAAATTTTGGCACCAAATTTTCAACATGGGGTTCTTGGGACCCCACCTCATGAATTCAGTCACTGTCATGTCATTATTAGGTCCTGAACGGTGATTTCACGGTCACTGTGAGGAATCACCTTTCGGGACTGAGTAACAAAATGACAATGTTACTGTTCATGAGGTGGGCACCCAAAAGGCCTACGTTGCAAATTTGGTGAAAAATTTCCAAAAAATTACTGTGTTATGAGTGTGCATTGCGCAGTTTCTATGCACACTCGTAACTCTGAGAATTTTTAATATTTTCACTCCAGATTTTCAGCATTGCCATTTTTGCACACCTCTTTATGAACACTACTGTTGTCATTTTTCACATCCTGCCTGAAATGTGGTTTCATACATGTGGTGCACAATGGCGCGGTCACTGTGGGAAATCAGCATTTGGGGCAGATTAACAAAATCACAGTGACACTGTTCATGAGCAGAGGTCCCAAAATGCCTATGTTGAAAATCTGGTGAGAACATTTCACAAAATGACTGTGTTACAAGTGTGCATTACGCAGTTTCCACTCACGCTTGTAATTTCAAGAATTTTTTATATTTTCACTCAAGTTTTCAACATTGGCATTTTTCCACACCTCCTAATGAACAGGATAGCTGTCTTTTTTAACATCCTGCCTGAACTGTGTTTTCACACATCTGGCACAGAATGGTGTAGTTGCTGTAGCAAATCAACATTCGAGACAGATAAATAAAATCACAGTGCCACTGTTCATGAGCAAAGGTACCAAATGCTTTCATGAGGTGTGGGTCACAAAAAAGCCATGTTGAAAATTTGTAGTGCAAATACCAACAAACACATGGTGCATTATGGTTCCTAACCATAGCATCCCACCCTGTACAGACTGACAGGCATCAGGGGTGTGCCTTTGGATTGCTGGCTGTAATGCTCATGCCATTCCACCCCCATCCTGCAACCAGTGACTCGCATCAAGGTGTGCCTTGGACTCTTCTGCCCCAGACTTCACCCCATTCTCCTATACTGCACCCATTTCAGCGTATGTCCTTATGGAATGGGGTGACTGTGAAGCGGAACACCCCAAGGCACACCTCAACACTTGTCGGTGTCTGCAGGATAGGGTGAGGTGAAATGGCATGAGCATTATGTGCGACGACTCAAAGGCATACCCCAATACCTGTCCATTTCTGCAGGGAGGAGGTGGGATTTGCGTGAAGTTCAATACTTCACTGCTAATCCTATTCTTCATCTGTCTAACTCCTGCACTTCCAATGCTAATACCAGCAAGCAAACATTCAGCATTGACAAATGCTTGTTAGATATGGGTCAATTTATCCAAGACAAACATTGCTTGGACTTTGATACCATGAAACATCAATATAATTTATCTAGCAATCAGTTTTATGCTTATCTAAAAATTTTGGATTTCATTTTGAAAACTGTAGTATAGTACCTGAAGGCAATGCCCTGCTGGAGGATCTCCAGTCAATACTGGAACTGCCTAGCCCCAGAGAAAAAATCCCACTCATTTATAGATGGCTTAATCACCCTGATGAAATCAGTTCTTCACAGTTAAAAGATAAATGGGCTGAAGAAATTAACTTAAACCTATCCTCAGCCCAATTGACAAAAGTAGTAGATATCAGATGTACTGGACTTAGATCAGTCTGATTGCAACAAATCCACTTTAATGTGATTCATCCGACACTACCCGTCTAACTTTCTCTGACACCGTCTATCAGGCAATAGATAAAATGCCACATTACAGGCCCTGTATTCGTTGACCTGACAAATAATTTTGATCTTGTCAACCATAAAATACTCATTTCCAAGCTTCAGGCACTTGGTCTAGGGCCCTCCACCACTGCATGATTCAAGGACTATCAATTCTACTGCCAGCAAGCCATTAAAACTGTAAACTCCTTATCTGACATGAATCCCATACCCAGTGGAGTTCCACAAGACTCCATCCTGGGACCACTCTTGTTCTCTATCAACAAGCTCCCCATCATCTGCAGCCCCATCCAGACACTTCTCCACATGAACGATGCTGTTCTCTTTACCCACAGTAACAATATCGCATCTGTCAACAACTCCTTTAACAATGGATTCATCAAGCTTCATGACTGGTTCGCTTGAGTAGGCATGGTCCTAAACTTACCTAAAACACAGTCCATGCTGTTCAGATTCAAACAGAAACTTATCAAATGCTCCCCCCTCTTTAGCATCGATCCTGGTAATGGTTCTTCTCTTCAAAAGACCAGCTCATTTAAATACCTAGGGCTACACCTCAACCCCTCCTTCTCATTTGAGTCACACCTCCAACATACTATTTCCACTATCCATAGCTGCAAATAAAATTTCAACTTTGGTGCTCTCCCACTTGACTGCACTGGATTGGCCACGCCTCACACCACAGCTCTCACGATTGGCCAAACTGCAAGCCAGCTAACTCTCTCGTTCATTACTATTTTTCCCTGACTGCAACCATGTTCCTGCCTTGCAGGAGAACCTAATTTTAGTCCTGCCCACCCTCTCCAGCCCCGACCTCTATTGAATACACCTAAGTCGCTCCCACCGTGCCACTCTAAACTTTTGTACTCAATCACTCACTCCCTCTGTCTCCTCCCTTTGTCTTTAAAGGGCCACTCCTACTTTTGTATACCCCACTCTTCCTCTTTAAAGGTCCTAACCAACAATGCTGTAGCCTATATATGTTTGGGCCTGCTATCCTTTCTATGTCTGCTACACAGCAATGGCATGAATGGGGAACACCCACACTGCCCCACAGTGCCCTCATTAACTAAAAGTGCACTATCATCCTATGGGACTTACACGTGTAATTTTGACCACATTACTAAAACACTCCCTCCCCATTGTCCCTATAATCCCTAGGTGCACCCCTTTCTTACTAGCATTAACTCTCCACCCCTCAGCCCCTTATTACCACCACCATACACCTTGCAGGGGAATTATGTCAAAGGAGAGGTTACGCTCACACCAGAGGTTTCACCTAAAGGCCTTCCTAAAGCATCTCATACTACTGATGCTACTCATCTCAGGCAACATAAACCCAAATCCTGGGCCACCCCAGCAGATTCCCAATAAAATCTGATAACACGGCAACACTCTCACTGGCAAACAACAATATCTGCAGTCTTCTCCCAAAACTAAACTCCCTCACAGTCTGGATCGCCCAACACCATCCTGACATACTATCTGTTGTTGAGACATGGTTCTCCCCAAAAATCCCTGTCTCAGCCATATCCTAACCCAGATACATAATTTCTGGGCAAGACAGACTTACAAAAAAAGGTAGAGGGTGAGTCCTCTACTTAAAAGATTCACTTAAGGGCCGTCTTCAACCTACCCAGTCCTGAGAATGACTTCCAGATCCTAGCCATCAAAGTTTTACTTGGTGCTCATAACAAGGCTCTGACCATTGTTGCAGTGTATATTCCACCCCAAATTGCTACACACTGCCTCCCCTCCCTCCCTGACTACATAAACTGTCTTGGTAGTAGAGCTGAAATTATCTTAGTCTGAGATTTTAATGTCAACTGGCTGGCTCCCTGTGCTAACTATTTCAAAGATGACATTGCAGCTGCCAACCTTGTTCAAATGGTCCAGGTACCTACCAGGATAAACTACAGGATGGGGACCTCCACTCTCCTGGATTGGGCTCTTATAAATATGCCCGATCATATCACCAAAACTGAAGTACTACCTGATGCCATTAGTGACCACTCCCCTATTTTATCCCTCTGGTCTAACAAATTTAACAAACACCCTCCAAAATTCATGGTTAGTCGTGTACTGCTACCTGCTTGCATAGGCCTCTTTAAAAAACACCTGAGAACACTAGAATGGACCCCAATTGACACTGCCCAGGATGTGGACTCAGCTCTTGAATACTTTATCACAACTTTCAACTCGGCATGTGATCTTTATGCCCCTCACAAAAAGTGATTGATCAGGGGTTCCATTAACCCCTGGATGTCCCATAACCCACTCATACAGCTTAAATCACGTGATTCACTTTGGTACCATGCAAAGGCTACCAACTCTCCAGTGGACACCCAGGCATGCAACCCAGCCCAGAATGCCTGTGCAAGAGCCATTCACCAGGCGAAAGCCAATCACTATAGAAAGGCCTTGGCTAGCACCTGGAATGATGGGAGGACATTTTGGGACAACCTCCCTGAGGTCACTGGGGAAACATTCTAAAGTGTCCCCCACTATGCTCAATGTTAACAGCACTATCACCCTTGACAAAGAAACCATAGCCAATGCCTTTAACACCACTTTTTCAGGCCTTAGTCATGTGCCCCCACCTAACTTCTTCGATCCAGTACTGGCTCCTACCCAACCTGACAATCTTCCAGGATCCCAACAATGTCCTCCTTTCTATTTTAAGTCTATCTCTGAAGGACAAGCCAAAAAGCAACTACTTAAAGTTCTTGGAAAGATCAGACACAGTGGTGACTCCTTAAACTTAAAACTTATTGTCCTGTCCATTAATAAAACCCTAACTCTAAATTCTCAACCCTCCCTTATGCTCTCACAGTTCTCTCACAAATGAAAATCTCACCATGGTGACCCCAATCCACAAAAGTGGTGATGTGACTCTCTTTAGTAACTTCAGACCAGTCTCCATCTTACACCCTTTATCCAAGGCACTAGAAAGGATAGTTGCTGATTATCTGGAAAAATACCCTCTCCTGTGCCCCCAGCAGCATGGTTTTCATAAAGGGCACAGTACCACCATGGCACTCTTACATTTCACCTCCTACATCCATTGGGCACTAGATCAAAACCTTTTGGTTGGTGCCACCTTTATTAACCTGACAAAGGCGTTTGACACCGTCAGTCACACCCTTCTGATGAGTCAACTGTTGTCCTTAGGACTATCCTCTGATGCCACTCACTGGTTCCAGAGCTATCTAAGTGATTGCTCACAGCAGGTCAAAATCAGAGATAGCATTTCGTCCCCCTGCCTTGTATGATCAGGCATCTCTCAAGGATCTATCCTTGGGCCATTATTGTTTAGCATCTTTGTGAATGGGCTACCTGCCTCATGACCCAACAAAAAACTCCTGTATGTGGATGATGCAGTCATCTTTACTAGCCACGCAGACATCTATCCCCTTCAGAATCAACTACAGCATAGTTTCAAGAAAGTCGAATCCTGCTTCAGGTCACACAGGCTCATTCTAAACTACTCAAAAACGAAATCAATGTTATTCCACGGCACCCATAGCAAAAACAAAAGTCAAAAACTGCTCACCAAGAATGGGGTGGACTCCCCCTTAGATCAGGTTGACCACTTCAAATACCTGGGTGTGACCCTTGACTGCACACTCTCATATGCCATGCTTATTCAGAACATCACTAAAACTGTAAACACCCACACTGGACTGCTATACAGACATAAACACTGTCTGACATCTGAGGCATTGAAGCCAGCCATCCAGAGTTCAATTACCTTGCTTATCGACTATGGTCTCATTGTCTATGGATCCACAACCAACACTGCCCTCAGATGCCTAGCAATTGCCCTTAACAAAGCCTGTCAACTCCTTACCTCAGCCCCATGTCTCACACACACATGTGACTTGTACGAACAGACAAACTGGCTAAAGCTATCTGGTAGAATAAATTACCAGACCTGCCTTCTTGCAAAGAAGGCATTGCTGGGCCTCTTGCCCCCTGGGGTCCAGTCCATACTGTCCCCACACTGCCCCACCCAACCAACCAGGAGTACTGTAAGCTCAACTTTCACAGTCCCTCGCTGCCTGACTTCACAGATGCAGTGCTTTTTCAATGTTAGGACCCCAAACTGGTTCAGTGCACTCCCCCTGGATTTTGCCAGCACCACATATCTCATCTCTTTCTTTTTTTCAAACTCTATGTTATACTCCATCTACTTGGGGAACTTTTTCAGACATCCCCCACTTCACAGCTCTACCTCCTAACCTGAAACTCTTCCATCATCCTGGCACCAGCCCGGCTATCCCCCTGGCTCTGAGCCCCCCAAGGTAGGGCCACCCTATCTGCCCAGGGTGCTCTATCTATAATTCAGGCTTGGCTCAGCCCAGGAAAGGAGGGAGTCCAGCTGTTGGAGTGTGGCTGATGGTGGTGGTGCCATCGCCTATCCCTGAAGATAGGGATTTCTACTTTAGGTCCCTCCCCATTTACTCAGACACGCAATGCGTCCTCACGCAGGCACCCATGCTCCCATGCATGCCTACTGGGTCACTGCCGCAACTAATCCCCCTGACTTCCTAGTCTCAGGCTGCTGTGCTCCCAGCAAGTGCTAGGTGACCCCAGAGCCCCAAGACAGGATCCCCCCTCCCTCCTGGGACAGGAGAGCTGTCCTATGGATGCTCAATCCTGTCCCTCCCCTGCCAGCCCCTGATGACCCGAGATCATTCCCGAACCTGGGTCACTGGTGAGGTGCGAGGTGTGGCATCCAGCACCTCAATCCTCAGCACCACTGGGCCGGCTACTATCTCATCTCTTTTAAGCACAAACATCATCAATACCTGGTAACCAGTGCCAGCTGTGACTGCCCCTCTTAAATACTCTACCTTTGCTCCTGGTCGCCCTGGATTTTCTCAGTCACTCTTCCTGCTCTCCACCCTGTTTTTTCCCCTAATCTCAGCCTCCACCAGTCCCCTCACCCACCCTTGCCCCATACCATTTTTACCACTCACTGCCCTATCCCTACTCCTATTTTCCTCCTTCCTTTTTCCCTCTCCTCATCCCTCCCCATCTCACCCCTGTTTTTTTCTTTTCTCCTCCACCACACTTAGTAACTCCTTCCCCTCTCCCTCCATCTGACCCTCCTTAAACTATGTTGTCACCCTCTTTCTCTTGCTATCTGAGCACTAATGCCTCTGCTCTCACACCAAGCTTCTTTTGATACAATGTATGGATTTTCTGATGTACCCACTACTTACTCAGTTAATCTGGTTTCTTGACAAAGCCCCTGGTGGCTCATGTGCTGTTTCTCCTGCTGAAATATCTGTAATCTACTTAATTTTTTGCAATGTCATTTATTGGATTGCCTACCTGTTGTTAACTTACTTATTTCCCGTTTGTAATTTGTGTAGTTTCTTGTGATGTCATATGTTCATAGTATCATAGTATAATAGTTGGCACAAAGCATATATAGACTTTCGTCCTTGCCTACTTGCATAAATTTAGTGAGCTAATTAATAAACTAATGACTTGGTTCTACTATAGTCATCCAATCTTATTTTAAAAATTTCTAAAGATGGACTAATAACTATATCATAGGGGAGAGAATTCCACCTTGAAATGACCCTCTGACTAAACCACTGTTTTCTTTTTTGTGATTTCCACTTTTGTTGTTTAATTTGTCTACAATGAGCTCTTGTATTATAATGTCTGACAAATAATTCAAGTCCTAAATCTTCTCTGAGGATATTATCTTGAAATGATCTATAGACTAAAATCATATCACCCCTCCATCTTCTATAAGCCAAGGACTATAGCTCCAATTTGTCCAACCTCTCCTCATATGCCATACTTTTAAGTCCCATTATTGATCGGGTAGCCCTTCGCTGCACTCTCTCCACTCTCGCTATCTCCTCCTTAATATAAAGGGACCAAACCTGGGAACAGTACTCCAAGTGGGTTCTAACCAACGATCCATACAGCGGAATAAAGACCTCTTTACTTCTACTTACTGTATGTCTCAATATATAGTTAAGAGCCCTATTAGCATTTTTTATAGTTTGATCACAATGGGCAGTAAAAGAAAGGTCATTTTGTATGCTAACACCCAAATCCCTTTCCTGTATCACTTGTTTTAATTGTTTATGTAATTGAATTCCAAATTCTTCTTGCCCATGTGCAGAACAATGCATTTATCCTCATTAAGTTTAAGTTTGTGGTCTAATGTCCATTTCTCAATATATTCAAGCACTTTCTGAAGTCCAATATAATCTGAAGATGAGTCTATTACTGCTCCCACTCTACAGTCATCTGCAAACTTGGTTATCCATACATTTCCCTTATTATATTGTAATGATGATATGTATATGTTGAACAGACAGGGGCCCAATACTGAACCCTGGGAGACTCCACTTGTAACAGAAAGCCAGTCAGACAACAGCCCATTTATCACCACTCTCTGCCTCCTATTCTCCAACCATTCTACTATCAAGTTTACGAGGATCCCATTTATATTTAGCACAAGTAGGGATTTAATTAATTCATCATGTGGTAGTTTATCAAAAGCTTTTGAATAATCTAAATGAATTACATCCACTGACCTACCCTGATCCAAAAAACTACTAACTTTTTCATAAAAACTCAATAGTTTAGTTTGACATGATTGTGACTTTGTAAACCCATGTTGACTATGATCTAAAAGTTTGTTTGCAATCATGTGGTCCTGAGTAAGATCTTTTATTATACTTTCCAAAATTTTCCCAAATGTAGATGTTAAACTAACTGGTCTATAATTGTCAGGGGAATCCTTCTTTCCCTTTTTAAAGATGGGAACCATGTGTGCTTCCCTCCATTTGCTAACAACTTCACCTCTGTCTAATGACTCCTGAAAAATAAAGGTTAATGGTTAAGCTATTTCCTCTGCTATTTCATAAATCAGTTTAGGATGTATATTGTCCAGTCCAGGGGATTTGTTAATCTTAACTCTCTTTAATCTATCCATCACATCTTTTATATCAATCTTGATTTTTCATTTTTTATATTATATTTAGTATTAGTTGGTTCTGTATCTTTAGGATTAAATACAGTAGCAAAATATTGATTTTGTGCCTCTACCATTTCCTTGTCATTTAGTAGGTTGCCACTGTCATCCTTAAAGGGGCCTATTGTTTGTCTATTCCCTTTTTTATTATTTATATATACATAAAATGCTTTATAATTATTTTTACTTCTAGTCACTAATTTGATTTCAAAATTAGTTTTTGGCATCTTTTATTAATTTCTTTATATGTTTAATCTTTTCCTTATACCTTGGCAATAAATTTGTATCAAATTTGGCTAATCTCTACATTTTATATTTTTCTTTTATCTGTCTTTTAATTTTACAGGTTATCCATTTTGGGGAAGCACCCAATTTAGAGTTTTTACTTGTATATGGTACATTTACATCTGTAATCTCTCTAATTTTATCCACTAAGATGTTCCACATTTCATCCAACATTAACCCAGTGAAATCTTATTTCCAATCCCAAGAAAGCAATGCCTGTCTAATTTTATGAAAATCTGCTTTTTTAAAATTGGGAATATTTATATTACTACCCTGTTGAGTAGGTAATTCACTTAATTGAAAGAAAACAGTGTTATGGTCACTATTTGAGATTGGTGTACCAACCTCAGTGACAATTAATCTGGATCCCATGTTTGAAAATACAAGATCCAATATATTATTAGATCTTGTATTTTCTAAAACTAACTGATCCAGGCCCAGTTGATTAAAGCTTTCTAAATAGTTCCTTTCATTTAAACTAAATGTCTGGTTTACCCAATCTATACCTGGGAGGTTAAAATCTCCTGTTATGATAATATTTTCAGCTGAATCAATATGATCCAGATAATTTAGAATTTCTGCATCCAATTTCCCTATTTGCTGAAGGGGGATGATACATGGCTCTCAACATAATTTTTGGAGCATTTTGAGGCAAGATTTTAACAGATAAATGTTCAATATTTAATTTACCCTCATGTATTTCCATACTAGAAATAGATTCATGCACATAAATTGCCACCCCACCACCCTTTCTATGTATCCTGGATTTATGATAAATATTAAATCCTAATGTGTTTTTGTCCAATGTATCGTCTTCCTCCCACCAAGTTTCTGTAAGAATAGCTATTTTAATGTTTTTATTCTTCATAAGAAGCTTAAATTCGTCAAATGTACCATCTAAACTTTTCACATTTGACAATAAACAATTTACTGGTTCCAAATCTTTATTTTGAAAATGTTGTTTATTTATAATGGAATTTATCTTAGTACATTTGCCACCCCCCACCTTTTCCAGTTTAAATACTTCTCAATGATTTTATTATATGTATTTCCCAGAACCCTTTCACTCATCCTGTTTAAGTGAAGTCCATCATTTTTGTATAATGATCCATTTTTGAAGATACAACCAGTATCAATGAACCCTATTTTATGTTCAAAGCATAACCTTCGCAACCCACAATTAATAGAAGTAATATCATGATTGATGTGATGATGAATCCATAATTAGGTAGGATACCAGATACAATAATATCAGTAGTGTATTTGTTCACTTCCTGAATTAAATCAGTATAATTTTCTAAAATATTCCCTTTTTTACTTGACATTATATCATTCACTCCTATTTGAAGAATCACCAACGGTTGTTTGACTTGTCTCACACATCCCTCTAGTTCTTGTTCAAGTTCTTAAATTTTTATTCCTGGAAACATGCTCACCATTGTGCATTATTCCTTCCTTTACATACAATTTTATCAGTATTATGTTGTATTGCCTACCTGCTGTTAACTTACCTGTTTCCTGTTTGTAATTTTTGTGCTGTATCCATCATGAGGAACCTTTGTAAAAGAGCCACTGGCTCAAAGGTGTTTTCCAAAAGTTAAATAAATAAATAAATAAAAAGCTAGGATCCTTTTACCATGCCCACAGCTTCCTGACTTCTGATGCCAAGGTCAAAATCGCTCAGGCAAATCTTCCCATGCTTGACTATGGTTCGACTGTCATTGACTTTGCCAGCAAACCTGTACTGCACAAAAAGCATACACTATACTATAACATAGCCAAATTTGCCTCTGGCAGCAACCGCAACACCAATCACTGCACCACAGTCAACAACCTTCACTAGCTTACTCCCAACCTCAGAGCAAACCTTGCTCTTGCCTTCCTAATCTTCAAAACCCTTCATGCCGGAAACCCATCATACCTTGCCAAGCAGAACCCTCTTGTCACTCTCCCCACCTCTTCTTCTAACTCTCACAACAATATTTCTGTCCCGTTGTTTCACACCAGCACAGGCCAGCAGTCCTTCTGCTCCACTGTGGCCTCTCTATGGAACTCTGTATCTCCCCCAGTTAGAAATGCCACCTTTTTCCAAGCCTTCACAAATCATCTAAAATCCCATTATTCTTCATCTGTTACATGCCAATGTTTTAGCTACCCCTTCCCCTTTAGCACCCTATCTCACCCTATCACCTTACTCTTCACACTATCATTCTCCTCCCCCTCCCCTACTCCCCGCCCTTACCTCCACCTGGCTTTATTATACCACTTTGCCCCCCTTCCTTACTCTCTCTCACTTTACAATGCAACCCCCTTTCCCTACCACCCTATCAGTATGCATTCATCTTCATATTTTTTTGTATCTTTATTCTTTACTCCACCTCTCTTTTTTAATTTTCCCTTATAAGCATTTTACTGCAATTATTGCACTTTCAGCCTACAGTATATCTTGTCACCATTAAGCATCCTATGTTTTTCAGTTTCCTCTTTGCCTACTGTATATGATGTCTGTACATTCTATATTTTTATCTAACCCTCCATCACTGTACATGATGCTTGCACACAATGTTCATGATGTTTGTATATGCTGTACTTTTAATTACATTTCCTCAGCTGTACATGATGTTTGTATATAATGTATATGCTCTTGGTATATGCTGCATCTTTAATCTACCATTCCTACTGTACTCGATGTTTATATACTGGCTGGGATATTCAAAGTGGTTGCACATGGTGCAACAGTGTTGCACCATGAGCAACCCACTGATGTGCCCTGGCACGATATTCAAAAGGGGATGTTGTGCAAATCCTGATGCAACGGGGTGCACCAGTAATGTATGCAGTGCAAGTGTGGGGGGCATGCCCATGCATATTTGGCACATCCCGAAATTCAGCCCGGGATGTGCGGCGCATATGCAGGCACAAACCCGCCTTACACCACACAGGGGAGTGCAAAGACCTGCTGAGAAAACACAGGAGCAAGGCCTGGCCACCCAAAGGTGAGCTGGCATATTGCAGGGAGCAACACGGCAGCTGCCAGCTGCAGGTGGCCACCCCCCACCTCCAGAGCCACAGACCATTGTCGTCGTGCCCCCCCATGCTTGACCACGGGCTTTGTCAAATGTAACATTATCCCTGGTGGTCCTGTGGACCCTACCCCCTCACCTGATCAAGGGGCGTAATTAAATAAATGCATTCAATGGTGGTCCAGTGGACCTGCTCCCCAGCCTGATCATGGGCTACCTAAAAGTAATCCTATCCCTGGTGGTCCAGTGGACCTGCTCCCCAGCCTGATTGCAGGCTTTGTAAAGATAAACCTATCCCTGGGGGTCCAGTGGACCGATTCCAGCCCAATCGCAGGCTTTGTAAAACTAATTTAATCCCCAGTGGTCCAGTGGTACCCCCCTCCCCACTCGTCCACTCAGACCTGCCACTCCACTCCCCCCCAGTCACTGGTCAATGGCAGGTAGCAGCTCCCCACCTACAAGCCACCTGCCAACTGACAGCATACAGTATGGCTGTGCACCCATTGGTCCACAGCATGGGCCAATGTCATGCAGACCATACTGTACTACACAGTCCCGATATGTGAATGGAACCAGTCACATATTGGGACTGTGTAGTACAGTACAGTCTGCATGCCCATTGGCCCACATTGTGGACCAATGGGCATACAGCCGTACTGTATGCTGTCAGTCGGCGGATGGCTGGGTGGCTTGTGGGTGGAGAGCTGCTGTCAAACGCTGACCAGGGGGGAGCGGGGTGGCGGGTCTGCATGGGCAGGTGGGGAGGGGGGTAACACTGGACCACCAGGGTTTTTCTTGTGCAATGCCCGCGATCGGGCTTGGAAGCAGTCCACTGGACCACCAGGGATTAAATTAGTTTTACAAAGCCTGCGATGGGGCTGGATTCGGTCCACTGGACCACCAGGGATAGGTTTATCCTTACAAAGCCCACGATTGTGCTGGGGAGCAGGTCCACTGGACCACCATGGAATTAATTTAATTAATTACATCCATGATCGGGTGAGGGGGGTAGGGTCCACGAGATCACCAGAGAAATTTTACATTAACAAAGCCTGTGATCGGGCATGGGGCCGCTATGTTGCAAAAGAGCAGGAGACATCGGTCCCCAATGGCTGCAGCCTAGCAGGGCGCCAGGTGCAAGTCACCGGGGATCAGTGCACCTGCATGCAAATGGGGCCATAATGACATGAAAATGGCCCCATTTGCACCATGCATGCATAATGGCTCCATTTGCATATCCACCACTGAATATCACGGTTCCTGCGCCTAGCGCAACTGCACCTGCACTGGCGCATCCTCCAGCTCTTCACTTTCTACTTGCAATGGCACAGTGACACTGCGCCATGCACTATATGGGTGGCCACAGTGGCATATTCAATGGTGCTGAGCCATGGCGCAGCACCATTGAACATCACCCAGTACACGCCCTTGTGCATCCCAGTTGTGCTGTGCCCAGGCTTGTGCCCCAGCCTGGTGCAGTCTGAATAGCCTGGCCACTATGTATATCATGTTTGCTGGCATCTTTAATGCACCCTTGTTTGTACCAGTGCAATTGCAATCAGTTTGTGCCTGAAAAAGTCTCAAATCAGCCAGTGTACTTACCCGGTTAATAAAGTGAAATAAATTATATTTTATCCCCCCACCGGCTGAATTTGATGAACTCATCTGTATCTAGGAAATGTGTTTTTTCAACATTTTAAATCCAGTTCCAAGACTTTTTTCTTGCTCAGAAATCCTTTTTCGCAAATTGTGAAAAAAAAACATGAAAAAGGATCCTGTTTTGCAAATTTGCAAAAAAAGAACACATAAAAGGATTATAACACAGACATTTTTTGTCACTCCACAGTGAAGAAACAGTTTGGAATTTTGGCCTCAAAATTTTCAGGGTACAAGTGGCTCCACAGATCTGCCTTTTGCTGGTTTGATGGAATCATAGTTATTTGATCAGGAGTTATATGGGTTTCAAATTTTGCTTAATTTCCCATAGAAGAACATTGTCATGTGAGGTGTTTCTTTGTCACTCTGCAGTGCAGAAATGGTTTGGAGTTTTGGTCTGAAATATTCGTAGCAGAAAGGGCTCACCTTGCAGATGTACCTTTTGCTGGTTTGGTGAAAAAATATTAATCTGGAGTTATAAGGATTTGAAAATGTGGGTTCTGAGCATGCTCAATCATACTCTCAGTTAGATGCGAGGCTCAAAGAAGGTTCTTGTTTCACAAATGGGTCATCCTGTGTCGCAAATGGGAAATAATTTTTCATGCTGCTGCCACTACAAATGGAAATGCAGGGCCCAGAGCTTCTATAACAACATGCATGTACACATCAATGGAGGGATGAGAGTGCAGATCCCTTCATACATTGCACCTATGTAGCCATGGAAGCACAGGGCCCTTTCTACACACATGTGTATGTCTTCATGATATATGTATGCATCTAAGAAGGAACACTATCTCAAAAACTATCTCTCCTGCATCTTCGCTAATCAGACATGAGATGTGCCTTAAGCTGAGATGTGCAGAGTATGTGAGAATGGGATAAGCATTAAGGCTGGCAATCCTCAGACATACCCCATGCCTGATTAGCAAAGATACTGGAGAGGTGAAACTATAATGTTTTTTCCTTCTGCTGTCTGGTGGGTGGGGGTGTAGTGTTAGTGTTGGAAACTGTAACACAACATTTCCTTACTTTTGATGCTTCAGCCCTAACCAGTGCATTAACAAAGTTTTTGCAAATAATACAGTGTGTGTGTGTGTGTGTGTGTGTGTGTGTATAGATATAGATATATATCTCAAATAACTTCATTAATGCATCAGTTAGGGTTAAAGTGACAAATGTGGGAAAATGAGATGTTAGGGTTGAGCTACTAACCCCCCCACCACACCACCCCATCCTTCACACACCGACAGATGCCAGGGTGTGCCAATGGATCTTCAGGCCCAACTCTCACCCCATTCCATGTGTAAACAGGTTCACATGCTACAGCAAATAAGAATGGTGTGAGAGTTAGGCCTCATGACCCCATGGCACACCCCGGCATCTGTCAGTGTGTGGAGGATGGGAGGGTGGGGAGGTTAGGAGCTTAACACTATCATCACATTTCCCCACTTTTGTTGCTTTAACTTTAACCAAGGCATTAATTAAGTTTTTTTGCAACAAATTTTCTTACTTTTCAAGAAAGTGTAATGTAACTGATACAGGACCCCTCGCTCCCACCAAGCTGCCCATTTGTGCATAATGATATGCATCTATGGGAGTGTGAGCACACCAGGTCCTGTGCTCCCACTTACACAGAACAATGGAGTCATACAGTAGCCCTGTAGGCCTGAAAAGGAACCCTTGTGACACTAATTTGCCAATATCTCAGTAACCGTACAACCTATGAAAAAAATTCCACTGCCGTTGTAATCATGACTTCAAAACAGCCACGCATGCTTAAAGTGGACTAAGCTGTGGGTAGTGAACAATCCATATCTCGCATGATTTCTGAGATATGGGCACTGAAAGTCGTTGTGGGTGCCGCAATGTTATCTTATGAAAGAAAATCTCAACTTCATGATGGTATATCTTTGTAACTGATTACCTTTTATACACCTAAATAGTATAATTCACATCTCCAGGACATCATCTTTATACCCTGCAAATTTCAAGCCAAAAGACTATTTATTTATTTATTTGCATAATCGGATTTACAACCTTTGAGCCAGAAGCTCGTTTACAAAGGTACCTTGTCACAGAGAGGAATACAGAGTCAACATACATACAGGATACAATCATACAGAGTAACATAGTTTTACCTAGTTGCTTGAACATAAAGAGTAATTAGAAAACATGTCAAACTTGACAGGTTGGTACTAGTAGGTACTGGCAGAGAAGAAGGAGGCCAAGGGGAAGGGGGGTGGGATGAGGGGTGGTTCAGCCCAGAGGGCTAAGTCAATAGTGTTAGAGAGCAGCAGAGCATTTCTTAGTGACAGGTACAGCAGCATGTGTTGAACAATTGGTTCCGTAGGGCAGTATTGAAGGGGGCAATTTTGGTGGTGTTGGAAATGGCTGCTGGGAGCGAGTTGAAGCAGGACACGGCTCTGTAGCTGAACGACTTCTGTGCCAGGGTGGTCCTAGTTCTGGGTACCAGCAGGGTGACCTTGTCAGTGGTTTGGGTAGTGACTCTGGAAGGTGTAAGTTGGATGGAGGCAGAAACCCCAGGGGGCAAGAGCCCAAGTAGAATCTTCTTAGTTAGTAGGTAAGTTTGGTAGTGGAGGCATTCATCGAGGCTAAGGAGTTTGGCCATGTCATAGAGCTGACAGGTGTGGGTGAGCCTAGGGGCACATGTCACTAGTCTGCAAGCCTTGTTTAGGGTGAGTCAAATCTTGTTGAGAGCTGTGGAGTCAGCAGCACCATAGACTGGAAGGCTGTAATTGACAAGGGACATTACTAAGGATATAATGGCAAGTCTGAGGGCATCAGGTGTGAGGAAGTCCGTGTGATGGTAGAGGATGCCAAGATGAGCATTAGCAGTGGAAGTGAGGGCTGTAATGTGGGCATGAAAGGTGAGGGCTGAGTCAAAGGTGATCCCAAGGTATTTGTAAGAGTAAACTTGTTCAGGTGGTTGATGAGTGCTGGGGAGGATTTGGAGGCAGTTGTTTCTGGCTCTGTTCTGGTGGTGGGCAAAGAGCAATGTCTTCTTTTTTTGAGGTTAATGACTAGTCTGATCTCCTTAAACCAGTTCTCAGCATCATTGAAGGAGTGTTGGAGGGAGTTTTGGAGGGAGGTGTGATTTCTGTGGGTGGCATAAATAACGGCGTCATCGGCGTACAGTAGAATATTACCAGAACAGGCACTGGGCAGGGTGTTTAGGTACAGGCTGAAGAGTAGTGGGCCCAAGTTAGAACCCTAGGGAACCCCTGAGTGGATGGGAAGGGTTTCTGAGAGTATCCCAATGTTTTTGACATGCTGGGAGCGGGCTGATAGGTAACTTGCGCACCAGGTGAGGGGGCCAGCAGAGAAACCTGTGTGGTTGAGGGCATTTAATAGGAGGGGGTGGCAGCCTGTGTCAAAGGCCTTAGAAAGGTCAATGAACACGCTCCAGCTAGGGAACCAGAGTCCAGGAAGGAGTGCAGGAAGCTGGAGAACTCCATTAACGCTGTACTTGTACTGTGACCAGTGTGGAAGCCATGCTTTTCCTGGCAAAGAATGTTGTATTTTGCTAGATATTTGGTGAGTTGAGTAGCTGCTACTTTTTATAAGGCTTTGGGGGGGAGGGACAGAGATTGGACGATAGTTGCTGGGGATGGACCTGTCACCTCCTTTGTGAATAGGTGTGACTATAGCTGTTTTCCATGCTGTGGGGAATTGTCACAGGCAAAGGGACCGGTTTAGTAGGTCAGTGAGTGGGACCAGGACATCATCCAGGACCAGTCGGAGTATTTTTGGATCCAGGGAGTCGCTGCTAGGACTGTTGCTGTTTAGCGCTTTAAGCAGGAGTGGTCTGGCTTCCTGGACAGATACTTTGCATAGATAGAACTGGGGGTGCCGAGGATCTGAGGGTGGTGGGTTTGGGGTTGGGTCAAAAAAGTTACTCAGGAGGACAGGGCTGAGATCTGTAAAACTAGGAGTTAAGGCAGTTGGCAATGTCAGTGGGGTCAGTAAAGGTGGAGCCATTGACTGTAAGTTGGGCTGGGGTGGAGTGTGATTTCCCATTTATTTATTTTATATTGTCCCAGAAGTTCCGGGCACACCCCCATGAGGAGCTGAGGGTGGCCTGGTAGTGGTTTGCCTTGGCTTTTCAGATGGCCCACATGCACCTGTTACGTGCTGCGTTATATGCTTGTCTGTCAGACATCCGGCCAGTCTCAGTGGCTATATGCCAGAGGTTATCCCTGTCCCCGAGCAGTTGGAGTAGGGCAGGGGTGACCCATGGTATCTTTTGCCTGTTGGAGCAGATCATGTTGGAGGGAGCAAAAAGATCACAGGCCTTGTTAAAGGCTTGTGAGAAGAGGTCGAGGGCAGTGTCAGTGTTGGTTGAATGGTGGACAGGAGACCAATCAATGAGAGTCAGGAACTGTTTGAGTTTTTTCAGTCCGCCTGGGCAGAGGGCGGCTTGGGCTACATGCTTGGGGTGGGGGCAGACCAGAGGAATAGGAGAGGGGAGTGGTCACTTAAGGAGTCTGGAAGGACCAGAATATCCTGAATCTTTTGGGGGTGGTTGGGGACAATGAACAAAACACATGCTTTATTTGTGCAAGAAGTCACCTGTGGGGCAAGCTATGACATTTTGTTTGGGGGGAAAAATGAAAACAAGATGGCAGCTCATGAATGAAGAATTTTTTCTTATGAACAGGGATTTTATAAATCCCCATTCTCGAGCTGACAAAATCCTTGATCGCAAGCCCAATCACCTTTTGCAAAACATACATATAAATGTTGTAGTGAACTGAGCATGTTCAGAATCCAAAACCAAACCAATGCTGGATTGTTCTATGCCCAAACCTCTTTATACCCTGAGAATTTCAGACCAAAATACCAAATGGTGTGGCCGCAGTGCGATGGGCAAAAATCAGCAAAAATGTGCCAAAAAAAGTTTTTCAGTGCTTTGCTGCTCGGAATCCACAAGTCTGACTGAAACACAACTTGGCAGATCAAGAGATGTATGACATGAGACCACGCATTCCAAATGTCATGTAAATCTGTTGAATGGTTGCAAAGTTATTAAGAAGCAATATTTGGGGTTTAACATTAAACTGCTTACTTAACACTAACTGTACTGGTATAGGGAAATGTGGTATTGGGATTTCAAACCCTAACTACCTACTCCCATCCCCCACCCACCCCACCCCACAAGCAGAAAAGAATACATTAGGGTTTCGGATCTTTGGAGTCTTGGTGAATCATTGATGGGGTCATCCTTGGGGATGTCAACCCTAGCGTTCACCCAGCCCCCCTCCCTGCCATACCCTCCTGTCTGAAGAACAAGATGTATTGTAGCTCCAAGTCACTCCTTCATAGTGATACATGCTTCAAAGGTAGAAAAATATGTCTTGCTACATGTTGCCAACAGATGTTATTGCTTTCTTCATGTGTGACCTTATTTAATCAGGGGAGAGGTGGGCATTAGGGTTGACAACTCCAAGGAAGACCCCACCACCAGTTCATCAAGACATTGGAGACCCCAAACTCTAATTAATGTTTTTTACAGTTGCTGCTTTGGGTGTGGAAGTGGGTAGTTAGGGCTGGAAACCCTAAAGTCACATTTCCCTACTTTTATGGCATTAACTGGTACATTACCGCAGTTTTTTGCAAAAAAAATAATCTCTTTCTTTTTGAGATAGTGGAATATTATCCTCATTGAAGTCCCTTCAGGACCTGCATGAAAAGATGTAGATGTGCAGGGTCACATGGGCCCTGTGCCAAGGAAAGTCTTCATCAACCTATAAAAAGTACAGCAATGGAGGTCAATGATTCATGCGGTCTGTCTGGTGGTCTGTGGAAGTGCAGAGCCCTCTGGGTCCTGCACTTCCATGAGGCCACAGCCACAGACATGCAGGGTATATAGTCTATCTTTCAGCCAAAATCACAGTGCCCTCTGGCACCTACTAGTTCTCTTCACTACTGTATATGGTATTTGGGTATGTGTGGGCAACCCTGCACCTACCCTTCACAGGCTGGTGGGAGATGTCACATGACAGCACCTCCCACCAACCTTGGTCCATTCTGTGTCATCAAGCTCACCCATGAACTCAGCTTACCAGCACAGGATCACAAGACACTACCCACAGGTAAAAAGGCTATTAGTAAACACAACATTTCTCAATAATTATTAGTATTTTTTTTAATTTTGACCCCAAATGTTCAAGATAGTAATTTTGTGGCTCCCCTATAAACATGGCATGTGGTATTTATAGAACACTGGCTGAAACATCGTATTGCACCATGTGTGGGAAAACACTCCTTATCTAAGATTTGCAAAATGACACTTGCCGCATTTATGAGGTGGTGTGAAAAAAATTATGTGCTGAAAGTTTGGAGTCAAAATGTTGAAGATCAGTGGCATTATAAGTGAACATTGAAATATTTCAATTCATAACTTGGTAATTTTACCATATTTTTACACCAAATTTACAACATAGTTTTCTTAGTACCCCACCTCATGAACCCAAATTTTCAGATCTTGTCTGAAATATGATTTTGTGCAGCAAGTGTGAAATCACCTTATGAGATGGATTTGAAAAATGTCACCTGCATTGTTCATGAGGTACGGTCCCAAAAAGGCCATGTTGCATGTTTGCCAGAAAAATAGTAAAAATTAGTGAAGTTATGAGCCAACATTGAAATATTACAATGTTCACTCATAACTGGGTCATTTTAACATATTTTACAACACATTTTCAACATAGCCTTCTTATGACTTCACCTTATGAACCTGTTAGATGAAAGTTTTCAAATCCCACCAAAAAGGTAATTTTGCACAGTGACTGCTAAATCACCTTTTGGGACACATTTGAAGACTTCCACTGCCCTTGTTCATGAGGTGGAGTCCCAAAAAGACTATGTTGAAAATTTGGTGTAAAAAATATAAAAAAATGAAAATGTTATGAATATAAGTTCAAAACCCACTGAAATATATTACCTGGACATACCTTACTTTCTCATATTGTAGTTGCTGTTTTCAGCAGCAAGACATGTGTTCTACATCATGGGACATGTTCAGGCGAGTGAGTGTATGTGTATGGGGAGGAATGGTATGGTGGGTACTGAGTGGGAGGTTGGGGTGGGGGTAGGGTTAAACATAGAAACATAGAATTTGATAGATAAGGACCGCTTGGCCCACCTAGTCTGCCCATTTCCCTACCTAATGGATAAGCTGCAGATCCTAGTTAATCAACAGCCTACTTCAGTGATGGACCATTTCCTTTTTTACAGGTAAAAAAAAGACATCAAAGAATTGTTTTCTTTTTTGCAAGGTTTACTACACTATTGGATCTGACACTGGGATTTGGCACCCCAGTATCAGCTTGCACTCTATGGTGTTACTGGAGGTAGGCACCCTGGTGTTGTCACCTATGCCTTTGGGGAAAGAGTGACCTGGAGGAGTGGGGCTTGGTAAGGCAGTACCAGGAGTGAGCACCCCAGTCAGCTTAATCTAAACTGAACAGGGTGGGTTGGCTGAGCTGAGAGGGGGGAGAGAGATAAAGAAATAAAGACAGCTAGAGAGAGTGTGAGAGAGAGGTAGAGAGAAAGAGAGAGAGATAGAGAGGGAGAGTGATCACTGGATCACTGCTAGCACTGCAGCCAACAGCACATCTCCATTTGTGTCTGAAGATGTCAAAAAAGTCCTGCTGTTGTCATATGCAGAATGTGAGTGAATGGCTTATCTAGCTACACTGAGCACCATACATTATGGGGTGCCCAGAAAAGGTATTTCTGGGATTTTTTTTAAAACAGACACCAGAATCTAGCTAAATGGGTTCCTTTTAGTTAGGTGCAGGTGTTTGTTTTTTAAAAATAAATAATTTTTATGTACTGTATTTTACACATATTTTAAATTGGGGAATACAAGATAGCGGCTGTCACAACACAAACACACATTTTGTGTTGTGAAAAACAAGTGATGAGAAACCAAAAACAGTCTCACAACATGACATTTTTCATGTCATATTAAAGAGTCATCAAAAAAAGCTACTAAGCATGCTCAGAACAGTTAAAAAAAACTTTAAATCCTTATAACTTTGGAACTGTTTAATATTTTTTTTCATGAAACCTTTGAAAGGCATTACTTTGGCACACTTCTACCCTGAAAGTTTTGGGGAAACATCCCATACCATCTAGGAGAGGGGTGGGCAACCAAAGATAATCAGAGGGTCACACGTGCAGCCCTCAAATACCCCCAAGGGCCACAATACTCCTGCTTACCACAGTCACAAGCCAAATTTATACAACTGAATTAAAAATGAGCTATATACAACATGTCCATCACAGCCTTCGACCTATCTTCCTTGTCTAGCCTTGCACAGAGAGCTTCCTGGTGTATTTTTGGTTGGGTGAGGGGGCCACAGGTTGACCACTGGTGGGGTGCATGTGACTCTAAGGCCACAGGTTGACCACCACTGGTCTAGGCTGTGCATGAGAACAGAACAAAAAACCCATGTTAACAATAGGAAAAAAATGTAGGCGTCTACAGGAAAATTACATATGCACATATGCAAATCTCAGAAACTACACAAGCTGCCAACATGACACTTTCCACATATTTAGCTCTTGTTTCCTAGACAATGCATGTCATATTTCATGCATTTTGGATGAATGACACCAAAGCTACAGTAGCAAGATGCAGTGTTCAGGGTTTAACATAGAACCTGTTGGGCAACCCTAACTATACTGGCACTACCGCACCCGTATAATATATGTAGTATAAAGTGAGGGTTTGTTCTGCATGGATTTCCATGTCAGATGAAACATTGTTGTACCACAGTTCAAAGGTTATGGAATGTTGTTGTACCCTTTTGTGGTACAACAAGGTTCCTGCTGATTGGAAGTCCTGAAGACAGCTAGTGTTTTTCACAGTGCTTCTGCATGCACAGTAATCAGTTCAAGTTCTGAACTGAAACCACTGGCATGTTCACTGGTGCAGCAGAGCACTTTGAAAACTCTTTCACTTAGAAAAATAAATAAATAGTAGACCCGGTGGCACTGAGGGTTGAGGCACTGGACGCCTTACCTCGAGACACACCAGTGACCCCAGTTCGGGAATGAGCCTGGGCTGTCAGAGGTCAGCAGTGGAGGGGAGTGGAGGATCTGGATGGAGCTGCTAACAGGCAAGCCCTCCTCTCCAGGGAGGTGATGTGGCATCCCTCAGTTGATGGTGGCCCCTAGTGAAGGCTAGGGGCAGCATGGACTAAGAGGGTGCTCAGGCACTAGCCCATGGGGTGGGGAAAGGGGGAATGACTGGGGCTGTAAGGCACATGCACACCTCCTTGCACATGTGCTCCTATTCCTTGGGCCCCTGGGAGAAAAACTGGAGGAGAAAATACTGGCAGCAGGATGAAGACTGACTCCCCGCAGGTGCCACTCCCAGGCCAGGCAGCTGTAAGTGCCAGTGACTGGGCTGGGGGGGGGTCAGTCAGATGGGGCTGTCTGAAGAAGCATAAATAAATAATAAAAAAATAAAATAAATAAACCAAAAACACTATACACTATAAAAAATACTGGTTGGACAACCGCATGCCCAACCAACTTGTGCCTCCACCTCCGGCTTCCGATTACATTAGACCTCTCAAGCATCACCCTTGAGGTCTAATATAATCAAAACCTCTTTGTGGTGGCACAGATGGGTTATGCATGGTTGCCCAACCAGTATTCTCTATATATTATACAGTACTGGTGTGGTAGTGCCAGTATAATTAGGGTTGAGTAATGTATTTAGTGTTAAACCAACTATGTTCACCTTAATAACTTTGGCAGCATTCAGTGTAACAGCCCACAATTTGGTATGCACAGTCTGGCTGGCAGAATCTAACAACTTGAAAAGTTTCATGATGGCATCTTATGCAGTTTCTGAGATACAGAACATTTTGGAAAAGTGAGGGGTTTTTTTCTATATCTAATACACTTTTTTTTTGCTCTCACCTACAGCTTAGATGGTACAGACTTTTTTCACAAAACCTTTAGGGTAGAAGTGACCTGCACCGAGGTACTACCTTTTGAAGGTTTCTCAAACAAATATTAAATGGTTCCAGAATTATAAGGATTTTAAGTTTCTTCTGAGCATGCCCTGCAGAGTTTTGGAATAACCTCTGATACAAACCATAAATTTTGGGTTCACAAGAGCATCAAAAACAGCTCTCACAATAGAAAAAAAAATCAGTTCATGATGGCCATTTATACTAAAATGCCTTGAAAATACTTAAAAATTATATATTTTCAAAAAAAAAATACCTGAACCTATGTAAATGGAACCCGTTTATGACAGTATGAGAACAGAGGTACTTTCAGAGTGGTTTTTGTAGCTGCAGTTGGAATCATTTTGTTGGTATAAATGGGAGCAGTGAGTTGGCGGTCGCCTGATATCTCTCTCCCTCTGTCTTCTCTCTGCCTCCTCTAATCTATCTATCTATCTATCTATCTATCTATCTATCTATCTATCTATCTATCTATCTACCTATACTTTCATCTGTCTTTCTAGCAAATCTAATTCATATATCTTAAGCAGATCGAGGTGCCCACCCCTGGTATTGCTTCTTTCTCCCCACTTCCCCTCCAGGTCACTGCCCCCTTCCCAATGTTTGTTTTATTTAATTTATATAATAAGTAAACTGGGGTGCCCACCCTGGTGCCATGTCTCTTGACCCCACCTCCACACCAGGTTGCCTGCCCCCTTACATTAATATATGTGGCTGTAAGGGATGCTGCCCCTGGTGCTGCCAAACAGAAGTCTGACAGTGGGCTGCCCAGTCCACAGTGTTGGCTAAGTCTCCTAAACAAAAGAAAAATGTCCCTTATTGAGCTTTTTTATTTTTAAATATGCAACAAAGAAAATGGTCAATTGCCGCTCTGACCCCCAGACCCCACTCCAATTCCCCAATCAGCACCCACCAACCCCATGTGCGCACACACACACACACACACACACACACACACACTCACTTATCTGAACATGTCCCAAGACACAGATCCACTGTCTGATCAAAAACACATTTTTGCTACTGGAACTAGTGACTGTGATATGAAAAAATAAGGTAAGTCCAGTTTAATGTATTTCAGTAGATTTTGAACTGTTACTCATAACTTTTATATTTTTCAATATTTTATACCAAACTTTAACACTGCCTTTTGGGCTCCACCTCATGAACAAGTTACTTGAAAGTTTTCAAATCTATCCTGAAAGGTGATTTTGTAGTCACTCCACGAAATCACCTTTCAGGCAGGATTTGAAAATTGCACATACTGGGTTCATGAGGTGGGGTGGGGTCATAAGAAGACTATGTTGAACATTTGGTGGAAAATATGGTAAAATTATCAAGTTATGAGTAAACATTGAAATAGTTCAACGTTCACTTATAACTGCACTGATTTTTAATATTTATTGATTTGCTTTTGGTTACAGGGTAAGTGCACTAGGCAAGGATCTGCCTATTTTCAGGCATGACCCAGGAGAGTACAGATAACAACAATAAAAATGCAAACACCTTTGAACAATGTACAGAGGAGAATACAGGTATCCATGCAGGGACAGGCAGTAATTACAGACCAGAAGATTGATAATATCCATGCAGGGATGCGTAAATTATACAGGGATGAGTCATAGAAAATTATACTTTAAAAACATTGGTACCAGAAGAGACAGGCAGAATGCTCAGAGGCAATTTTTCCACCAAATTTAAACATGGCCTTTTTTGGGACCCCACCTCATGAACAACACAGGTAACATTTTTCAAATCCATGCCAACAGGTAATTTTGCAGTCACTCTGTGAAATCACCTTTTGGATAGGATCTGAAAATTTCACTTGCATTATTCATGAGGTGGGGTCATAAGACTATGCAGAAAATTTGGCATAGAAATATGGTAAAATGATGATATTATAAGCCAATATTGAAATAACACAACGTTCACTCATAACTTTATTAATTTTAATATTTTGACTCCAAACTTTCAACACAGTCTTTTTTTCTCACCACCTCTTAAATGTGACAGGTGTCAGTTTTTTCAAACTCTGGATAAGATGTGTTTTTGCACCTGGGTTGCGAAATTATATTTTGACCAGTATTCTATAAATGCCACATGACATATTTATAAGGGGGAGTCATAAGATGACTGTCTTGAAAATTTGGTGTGCCAAAAATAAAAAAATAAAATTATTATTATTACAAAAATGTTGTGTGTAGTGCCAGCCTTTACCCCAGCAGTTAGTGTTTTGTGATGCTGTGCTGGTGAGCTGACTTTGGGGGTAAGCCCAGTGAGCCAGCTAGATGAACTGAGGCTGGGGGGGCAGCACTGTCATGAGACACCATCCCAGCCTGGAAAGGGAAAGTGCAGGATTGCTCACACAGGCCTATGTTCCATATACTAAAGAAAACTCTTTTCTTGGCATAGGGCCCTGCACCAATGCACCCATGGGTACCAGAGGGCCCTGTGCTTTGGCTGAGAGACGAATTCTTTGTCATGTACTGTACATCTGTATCTGCAGCCACATGGAAGTGCAGAGCCAAGTGGCCCCTGCACTTCCTCAGCACACCAGACAGCCCCATAAATTCTTGACAGCTGCTACTGCATATTTGTAGGCAGATGGAGTCTTCCCTTGGTGCTGGGCCCAGACGGCTGTGCACATCTGCATCAACTCATGTAGGTCCTAAGGGGACCTGTGTGGATGAGGATACAATTCCACTGTCTCAAAAAGAAAATAAATTATTTGCAAAAATATTGTGTAAATGGGATCCATGATGCCGGCTCGACAACCCTGACCGCGATGTCCTCTACAGCACTAAGAACTCATTTACACCCCCAACCATGACCCTGAACTGACTGGCAACAATATGATGCACAATGTGGGGGGCTGCACCCCCCCATGCTGGGGGCTGTGCCCCTCTGCTCCCCCAAGATATATATATATATATATGTATATCTAACTCCATGTCGCACAGATAGTGGAGTCAGATATTCACCCCCTGTTACCCTAAAGTGACTTGAAGCAAAACCCCCATCGCTGCTGATTTAGGCACAGTGGGGGTTTTGCTGTGGGGGGGTCGATGTATGGGTGTCACTGTAGTGGCGGCATACCATGTCAATGCACCAGTTAGGGTTCAACTCAATGCCACAAAAATAGGGAAATTTGGTGTTTGGATTTCCAACCCTAACTCCCCACCCCCAAGCAGCAAAAGGGCAAGATTACACAAGCAACCATAGACAGCCATCATCAGGTAAGACAAACAACATACAATTGATTACAGATTATACAAATTCAGTAGCACTGATGTGCTACATTCCTGGATTTGTATCTGCAAATGCATAAACACAGGTCCCTGCAGCCACCTGCATGCTTGAGTACCTGTGTCTGCAGAAGTGCAGGCCCCATATGACCTGTACCTCTGCAGTGAGAGGTACTCATGCACATTATTGAAGGTACCTCACTAGACAGCATGATCCACTAGTGCATGGTTTTCTATTGAACCTTGAACAATTTCTAGATCTGCTGCTGAACCCATGCTACTCACATTGCAACAGTATTTCTGTCTGCCTAACTGAAGACCCAACAGGGCCCTGCCCTTCTGGAGCTACAAGTTGATGTGTATGCCTTACACCAGTGACTGAAGAGGAGCATGCCCCTGAGGGGCCTGTGTTTCTACAGTCATAGCCTGCCCTTCTGGAGCCAGATGTCAATGTGCACATCTTACACCTGTGGCTGAAGAGGCACAGGTCTCTCAGGAGCCAGCACTTCTGCAGGCAGAAGCACTGTTGCAATTTTAGTGTCATAGATTTTTTGGCACCGTGTATGTCTTACACCTGCAGCTGCAGAAGTGCAGGTCCATCAAGTGTGTGTATGTCTTACAATATGCATGAATACCTGAGGCTACAGAAGCAGTGGCCCTATAGGGATATACACTTCTGCAGGCAAAAGATCTCTTGTAATTTGGGTATCATGGATTTGTATTTGTGGCTGCAGTGGCCTGTGCTTCTGCACACAGAAGCAGTGATTTGATTTGAGTAGCATAGATTTCTATGTGCAGTGGCAAGTGAAAGTGTATGTCTTGCAGTGTGCATGCTGCAGATACTGTATGAACCCATGAATGTAGCACATCAGTGCTACTGCATTTGTATCACCTTGAAACAGTTGTGTGTTGTTTGTCTTACCTGATGATGGGTGTCTGTGGTTGTCTGTGTAGTCTTGTGTTTTGGCTGCTTGGGGGTGGGGGTAGGGAGTTAGGATTGGAAACCCTAATGCTACATTTCCCTCCCTTTGTGGTATTAAGTTGAACCCTAACTGGTGCATTAATACAGTTTTCTGCCACATATATATATATATATATATATATATATATATATATATATACACATATACACATACACACACACACACACACCAGTGTGTGTATGAAAAACAGTTGAAGATATATATATATATATATATTTTAAAGAGAGTTATGCAACAGGTCTCAGATCATATAAGTGTTAAAAAATACAGGAGGCCTACGCTTATGAGAAGTCACATTGTCATGGTGGTCAGGCTTATTCACACTTTAACTGAATTATGAAAACTAATAATTCCTTTTTAATTGATGTTGGCCATATCACAAGTAGCAACCTTGTACAAATTGTAATTTATATGAAATGTGATTACAACAAAGTGAATTAGCAGGGTTGAGCAGGTTACATTTTAGTTGTACCATATTAAAGCCAAATGCCGTTCATGATTGCTTATATCTGTTTTCTTTTTAGACTGACTAGTATTTTAGATCTAATGAAAAAATAAAATGGTTGTGGAATGGTAATTTCCTGTTAGCATTATATTAACAAACTTATATTAGGCATTGTTTACTCAGATGGATTGTATGAAGGATAGGGAGACTTTGAAACAATCCAGAGAGAGGTAGCTGGCACCTACTAGATAGATAGATATGATGCATACTGCTGTAGTTAGAAAAATAAAGAAAAGTGAAATTAGATTTTATCTTAAATCCACAGGTGTCCTTTATTCAGTAGCACAGAAAACATGCATTTCATTCAGGCATATAAACAAAACACTTATAAACAACCAGACTGGCTCTACTGTAAACATTCTGGATCCACCTCTACTCAGATGATGTCACCACATCACCATATCATTTCCTTGGACGTGATTTACACAATTGCACTTTCTCAAAGGCTGATGACAATACCAATATACTCTCCTATTATTTGGTATCACTTAAAAAATCACTCTAATACCATATATATATATATATATATATATATGTTTTTATTTATTTGAAAAGGTTTCACCCGGAAAGATAGCATGAGCCGAGAACAGCTCATTTCCAGAAACGTCCTGGGGGGAGGGGTACATAATGGAAGGAAAAGCAGATACATGGTAAAAAGATAAAATACATACTGTGCAAAACAATTACAAAACAGAGTAACTAATACAATGCATTTCAATCCTAGACAGCAAGTATAATATAAAGGAAGGATATGGGTAACAGAGTGACAGTCGAAACAGTCAAATGCATGGTAAAAAACAAAATACATACTGTGCAAATTTATGACAAAAAGAGAGTAACTAATACAATGCATCTCAATTATAATCATACAAAAGAAGGAGATGGGTATCAAAGTAACAGTCGAGACAGTGGGTGAGACATACTGGGGTTAACAGTGCAGTAAGTAGAAATAACATATAAGTAGCAACCCAGAGGTAACTTGTAAAGTAAAGGCTGAGGAGAGCAAGGTAGAAGGGAGGTAAAGGAAGTAACAAGTGCAATTATGCCTAAAAAGATTACTAAGTGCTACCGGTGGAGAGGGAGTTGAGGGGAGGGCGGGGGGAGTAAGAGTAGGTGGGAGGGAGGAGGGGCAAGTCAGGGACTAATCACGTTCATTTATTTATTTATTTATTGAAATGTTTCACCAGGAGGGCACACTGAACAAAAAGTTGCTCATCTCATGGTGCAACCTGTGGGGTGGGGGTTACATAGAGTTGTGAAGGATGATCAGTTACAATAGTATGTGGATAGTACAAACTATACAACATTGTAAGATTGTGCAACAGTTGGAACACAAGGTATTGTACAATAAACAGTAGAGGAACATTGTGTAAATTACAATACATGTCCAAAATCATGTAAAAGAACATATGAATGCACAAAACCTATAGAACCATTTATAGTGTAAGAGCGTACCAGGAGCAGGCTCAAGGCAGTAAACAAGTGCTGTTGGAGTGAAAAGGATGAGGTTAGGTTGTGCACACTGGTGACCCAGAAGGGCAGGTGGAGAAGGGAGGGAGGAGAAGCAGGAACTGAATATGAGGAAGAAGGGGTAGCCATTTCCTGATTACTTCCTCCAGGATGTTGAGAACCCTGCCAGGGGAGTCATGGTAGCAAGGCAGAAACTGAGGACAGGTATTAAGGTGGGTTAAAGCAGAAACAGCTGAGGGAAAGGTAATTGTGTAGGGCAGAGGTAAGGGAGTAGTTGGAGGAGGAGTGTCGTATTTCAGGGGGGACGAAATTCCAGATTTTAGGGAAATGATGGGTGAAACCAGTCTGACGATGAGGGTGGAGTGGGTGAGGGACCGTCAAGGTGAGGCATCATTTGATCTGAGAGAGTGTGTGGGGGGAGGTGGAGTGGACAGAGAGGATGAGAGATAGGAGGGGAGCCCCCCAAACTAGAATTTGGAGGTTAGTTTGGCACAGTGAGAGATGCGTCTGTGAGGCAGTGGAAGGAAGGTTAAAGTGTGATAGAGTTCACAGTGTTGGGAGAGGGAAGGGGAGTCAATAGCAAAGTGGCAAAAGGAGTTAAACAGAGTGTCCAACCTGGTCAGGGAAGATTTGGGAGCAGCACCATAGACTACATCGCAGTAGTCAAAGATGGGGAGTTCAGTAAGCTGGGAACCCTGACAGGGAAGGGGTCAGGTAGAAAGAAGCTGAGGATCCCACAAGGAGACAAGGCTTGAACAGGAGGAGAGGGGTGGGGGGGAGGCAAGAACTGATCTCCTTCAGGATGCAGAGAACCCCACAAGGGGACAGGACCCGGCAGAGAAAGGTGAAGGAGAGAACTGGGAAGCCAAGAATCTGATCCCCTTCTGGATGCTGAGAACCCTGCAAGGGGACAGGAACTAGCAGAGAAGGAGGAGGTGGAGGATGAAGGAGAGAAAAAAAGGTGTGTGTATATATATGTATATATATATATATATATATATATATATATATATAAGCTCTGTAGAGTGCCTCTATTTTGTATGCACTACTTGGGCTAGCCTAGATTCGGGGAGAAAACAGTTGCTCAGCATCATGGCTAGGCTTGTACTTCTGGTCAGGGGCACCCAATTAACTCCAATCACGGGAGGCAATAACTGAGAATGTCCAAACCAGAAATGGGATTCTAAAGTGTGGCTTTTATTCACTTCAACACAAGAATAACAAAGCAAGATGGACCCCCACAGGGCTTCACTCACTGGAAATACAGATCTACAGAGGTCAGAACACATCTTCTTCATTACACGACAACCCTCAGGTTCTGAACACATCTGGGCTCACATGCCCAAACTGGTACTCTTTCTCTTGGATTCCCTGGCATTGCACCCTGGCCAGCACTAGGACACTTTTCCATATGACATGAAGTTTGCTGGTGGCTCCCTCACCACCCACGAGCATTTTCTAGCTCTGAAGGGAAAATCTCATCCATAATCCTACATCCGGGTACTTTCTGCAAACACTGGCCAAGTGCCTGGGAGAAAGCTATAGGTGCCCAAAGTGAATCCATGGAAGTAAACCTGGTTACTCCAGATGGGGATCTCCCACCTCTTGTTCCCAAATCCATACCCAGCCATTCATTTGGATCAACACCCTTCTTCGAACTCTCTGGTTGTAGATGCAATCTTGAAATGTAAATCACATTTAACATTCTACTCTGAACTGAGGTGGTGTCCTGACTCAAAAAGTTCTGTAAGTGGCAATGGCCATTCCTTAGACCCCCACTGTCTCAGATGCTTCCAAGCCATACACAAAGTTAAAAGCACTGTACTTGGCTAGTCCTCTCCTGACCCCACAGTAGGCAGTTACTTTTACAACACTCTGTCTTGGTGAAACACATGGGCTCTGTTTCAGAGCAGACTCACCGTGGTATGCAGGTGCCCCAGGGCTTCTTCCCACAAAACACATGTTCTCTGGTACCTCAGTACCAATTCTTCTGTCAGGCAGCTTTTTCTCTTTTCCAAGCAGGGCCAGGGGGTTACCCCTGAAATGCTGGTTTTCCCCCCATCCCTCCTGGGATGGGGCACTGGAACAACACTGGGAGTGGTCTCTACCACTTTTTCCAGTCTCTTTTGTGTTCTTCTCTAGGGTGAGAGCACACTACCCTGTTTCTGGTGTAGCTCTATGACAGAGCTAGGCTCTGAGGGGCTGCCAACTGCAGCACACCTCCTCCTTCTCTTGACTCTCCCTCTAGACTGACTTTGAAATCCCCAGAGTATTAACCTAACCCCTGCAGCCAACATTCCACTGTGGCTTATGCTGCTGCTGCGAGAATTCTATGGCGATGTCATCCCTCCAGCTCAGCTGAGACTGAGGACAGAGTGAGACAGTGTGAAACCCATTTAACTGGTGTCTCACAGGCTGCCTTTCCCAGCCTGCCACTAGTTCTAAGTGGGATTCCAGTAACCCTAAGTGAAAAGAGGGTTACATATATATATATATATATATATATATATATAAAGCCCAAATATGATAGAACAGACAATTGGGCAGCAAACCTGCATCCTGTTAATAGCTTGTTTAGGATGATTGGTCACATAACAAAAAATTCTCAAACAAGTTAAAAGTGCTGCTGGGTCAAAATAGAGACCTATTACCCTGTAGTCGCTAAGCAGCAATACACATATAAATATGGATATGTTCACATTAGAAATAAATATAGACAGAAATACAGAAAATCATCTTAAGAAGCATTCTGCTATAGTAAGTGTAATGCTTAAAGGGCTTGAAGTAAAGTCAAGTGTGCTGCTGCAACTCATCCTGGGAAGGGCAAAAAAGTGTACCTCTCAGGACGAGTTGCAGCCTTTACTACTATAAGTTGAATTGTATACTTATAGTACTATTGTAGAATGTTTCTTAAGATGATTTTCTGTATTTCTATCTATATTTAAAATGTGTACTTATCCATATTTATATGTGTATCTACATAGGGATTAAGATCCTTGGTTTATGATGTTATGAAATGGGTAGAAAGGAATGCTATTCCTGGTTGGCTATAGTTAGCTGGCCGTTATCCCAGCACAACGGCCTAGCTAGTGTAATAGTTTTAAAAAATGCATTAAATTTACTAAAATTACCTATTTCATAATCACAATAAGGTACTCCAGGGGGTGTGTTATGGTGGGCTCACAGCCCATCTCAGGTGGTGGAAGCACTCGGGTATGCCTCATGCTTCAACTCACCCGAGGTGGGCCGTTATTAGACCATAACACACTCCCTGTCATGCCTTATTGCTTAAATAAGTCTCTGTTTTGACTTAGTTGCATTTTTTGTTTGTTTGAGAATTTATTATGGGACCTATTATCCTAAACCTTAACAGCATGCAGGTTTGCTGCTCAATCGGTCCATTTTCAAATGCGTCTGTTTTATCATATTTGGGCTTTCTACAGCACTTTTGCACATGTATTATATATAACGTGTGACATTAGAGTGATTTTCTTTGAGGGATGACAGATAAAGGAGAGTGTATTGGTACTGTCATCAGCCTTTGATAAAGTGTGATTGCATAAAACACATCAGGTGGATGTATGGTGATGTGGTGGCATCACCAGTTGGAGGGGGATCCAGGAAGTTTACAGTGGAGCAAGGCTGGTTGTTCATAACTGTGTTTTCTTTTATAAGCCTGAATGAAATGCATGTTTTCTGCACTACTGTATGAAGAATACCTGTGGACTAAAGGTAAAACCTTGTTTCACTTTTCTTCATTTTTGCCAAATACAGCAGTACGTCTCATATCTAGCAGGTGCCACCCACCTCTATCTACATTAACTCTTCTAACTTTCAGCATAGCAATGCACTTCCTAGGTATGTCTCCCACCCTCCCAACTGCATAGACATTGAAAGACCAGAGTTAATTTGGCTAGATGACCCCAGTGGCACAGTTGCAGGATGCTATGCAGTGGTTCTACATACTGTAGGAGACGGTGTCCTGAGAGTGAACTGGTGACTTTCACAGAATGACTGAGAAGAGTAAATCCCAAAGATCCACTGAACTAGTCCAACTGGAAAGTATAGCAGATGTAGAGCCTGTTGTGACACTCTGGCAGTATATTCCTTAGAGAAAGGGATACAAAGCTCCTCTGCTTTTATTGAGTTATTTATCTACTTATTTATGTATTTAGTTATTTATTTACTTATCCCTTTTTGAACAGAAATGCATGCTAAGCCACATGTGACTCATTCCCAGCTGTGCCCTGGGTTATGGGTGCAACAGATGGAGTCAATGTATGTCATATATACCATACTGCATTGCAGTGTTTACTATATTTCTTTAAAGTCAGAATATCAAGAGTAAAATATTATAAATGTCCAATTGAAATGAATGGAGACTTTCTGTGGTATACTATGATATGTCTGCATGTGCTGCATCATTTTCCTGGCTACCACAGTATACAGTAGATGGATGGATTGTTTTGATGCAGTCTTTTCTTTATTAATGTTTATTTACCCAAAACAGCCTAACAGTAATGCAAAATTTCATTTACAGTGGGGTCCTGCTTCTACCCATTTATGCAGCTGAGTGCACTGGAAAAAAAGCAGAATTCAGTGTGACTTGCTCAAGGTCATGGAGTGAGTATCTGGCTCTAGTGGGGCTTGCACCTATAATATCCTGGTTCCCAAGCCAGTGCTGTAACTACTAGACCACATTGCTGTCCCACTAGACCTCACTGCCTCCCTGTTTTTTTCAACTTACAGTAGATGAAAACCAGACTTCTAGTTTGCCAAACAGTCAAACCACTGACAAATACAATTTGTTTTCACATGCATATTTTACAACACTTCTGTAACAGAAATGATGCCTGCCCCCAAATTGCTATGGTTACTCTCAGAATTTAAAATAATTAAATATAATAGTGATGCCCTTTGGGACTCAGAACAGTCATTTCTCTACCTAAGAAAAATGTTAAGATTTTCATGTGCAACCAAATTTCATGGGCAAATCTTTTAGATATACAGTGTGGCCCCAGGGTCTGAATTAAAAAGGACTACTAAGCTTTAAACTAGAGATTTCATAACCTCCTAAGGCAGTTCTGATCTCTGGTTTTAGAGAAATAATATTAAAATTAACTATGTATGAAAAAAACAATTGATTACTGTTTTTTATTTTTTTTATTACAGAGGTTCACCAGACAGGGATGGAACTGTAAGTATGCAGATTTTTTTTTTCATTTTGACTGGATTTTACTCTAAGCTGATAGTGAAAGGGTTGAACAAAATAAATCTTCAGGGTACAGGAAATAGGATAATTTTTGAACAACACAGCATCACAGGAATAGAGTTTCTTTTTAAATTACAGGCAGTACTAAAATTAGGCTTTACTCCCTTTAAATTACTGGCAACACACAAGTAAGGCTTCTTCCCTTGAAAGAGTGGTTGTTAGATTTGCAAGGTCCTGGAGCTTGAAGCAAGTGCTTTAAACTCCAGGAAAAAATGTTTTCCTTTAGGTCCATCTTGGATGAAAGGGAACTGAGCCATGAATATGTATTGATGACGCACTGACCTATGAATACTTACTAAGAGATACAGCACAAGTTCTTGACTTTATCAATATACTCATTGGAAAAAACTCATTTGAACTATCATTTAAAAACTGCTGTGTTGAAAAATTCCTCGAAATATGTACCTAATGAGAAAATACACGGTAACTCAAATGAGAACAGAGTATTTCATTAGGGTCAATGTAATAATTTCACTAAGGATTTCTATGATGGATGTATAGGTATGCAAAGTCATAAAACATGGCTTCACAAAAATATTCATGAAGTTCCCCAACCTTACGTAGTGCAGAGTGCCACCCGGTTTAGTTCTTTGTCTGGAGAAGTGGCTTCTTCCTCTGCAAAGTCTATGGATAGTGTCATCTCACCAGTGAAACTATTGAGGAAGTGCCACTATGTGTAGTTGTCACTAGGCAGAGTAACACTTAAACAGAAAAAATGTTTCTACAGTCCAAATTTGCCTCACCCACTATGCACATATCACCCATCCCAATACCTCCAAGAAAATGTTAACACTTTCCCCCACCTCCTCACCTAACACCCCCATCTCTACTCCCCCCGTGCAGTCTCTGCAAAGTAATAATGTGTAATGTATTAAGTTGTATTAACCACTGCCATGCTGTAAACATTTCAAAATCTCACCTGCTCCAAACAAGCAATCACTCTTCCCCATCCAGACAACAGACCCCCATTATTCAAAAAAATCACCCTCACCTTAGCCTCCTAGTAGCACCCAACCTCCGTCCAATCCCACAAAATCCCAAAATGTTAAAGGATATAAGGTGTTTAGTAATGTGCTCCCTCATAGGAGTGCACAGCACATCTTTTTGCTAGCAACTGAATGAATCAATAGAAATACAGAAACATAGAATCTGACAGCAGATAAGGGTTGCTGGGCCCACCTAGTCTGCACATTTTTGTTAACCTTTATTTTTTGCTGCAGACCCTATACTTGATCTACGGCACAATCCCCCCCCCCATGCCAACAGTTCCCTTGCAAAATGTATGATTCCCAAAACAGCAGTTGAACCCAGGCCACTTGGGTGAAAACCAGGAATCCTAACCACTAAAATGATGATATACTCCTGTGCAATAATAAATGACTAAAAACTGCCTATTTTTAGGTACAAATCACATACATCACAGTACAAGAGCAAACAACTAACACTACAAGTGAAATGAACAAAACATATGCTATTCAGAAACAATGACAAACTAACAAATTTAAAGAGCAGCTGACACCTTCAGGACAACTTTAACAAAACATATTATCTATACACAGTTCAGCTTCTGTTTCACATTAGTTCTGTATTCCTCCTCTCCATTATTTATTACTGGTGTAATTTGCATGAAAATAGGAAAAGTTGCTGCTGAAGAGTTCATCTATTCCTGTTGCTTTCTCCCTACCTGAGGTTATAATGCACTCCTTGTAACATCACAGTTACTCCCATGGCAACAGATTGTAATGTCAATGCATGATTATGACTTGAAGTAGGGAGTAAGCTAAAGAGTCAGATGACCTCTAAGGTATAAACATAATGTATTCATGCAAATTTCCTCAGAAATAAATAATGAGAAGGAGAAATCTATAGAATATATATGAAATGCAAGCTGAATTGTACCTACATATCATGTTTTTCAAAGTTTTCTTTGAGGCATCAGCAGCTCTTTAATAATTAGTTTCTAAGCCCAGCCTTACCTTGGTCATACAGTATGTAACAGAGTTCTTACATTCCATATGTAACAGCGTTCTTAAGTTCCATATGTAATGAGTTCCAGAAACTTGTAGCAAAATGACTGAAGGACCTTGGACCTATTCTACTTGATACCCCAGGCTCTTTTAAAGAAGAATTTATAGTTGGTTCTCATGTCACAAGTAACAAGAGTAGGTTGAAACAAATTATACAGAAACTAGGAGTTTGGGTTCTGATCACATTAAAGGTAAATGAAGCCCAATCATAATGTAGGATCATTTAGCTGTAGGAGAAAGCCAACTAATATTTAACCACAATGGACAGTAATTAAAGGTATATGAAGCCAGTAAAAACTACACATAGTATCACTTCACCAACAAAGTTGCTGGTGAAGTTCCACTAGCCATTATTTGCCATGAAAGATTCAGCGACATCCACTTTTTCTGAAATAAAAATCTAAAAAAGAAAGAAAACCACCCCACCCTCTATGACATACACAACCAGCCCCTTCCCACATGCCACATAGTTTAAATTATATCCCCACCTGTCCCCCTTGCTAGGCCCCACCTCCCCAAGTCACCCATTAAAGTTACTAAATTGAAAATCAATCCCTTCCTCTGTCTACAAAAGCAAGTTACCCCACCTCCTACATCCTGTCCATCCAAGCCATGAATGAAACTCCCCACACTTGACCCCACTCTTGCCAATAAGCACTCCAATTACCCCCAAAGCCCCTAAACTACAGTATAATCATCATAACCTCTAAAATGAAAACCATCCCCAATTGGAGAGGGCACCTCCTTTGATGCTGTGTTAAAGATATCTTCAACCACCCACAAAATCCAGAATCCCCACCTTCCTCACCCCATCCCATCAAACCATCAATTAACCTCTCGCCCTTCACCACCATCTAGTGAATACCCTTCACTTTCCCCAAAGCCCTGAAACCCCAGTATAATCACCTGTAAGAAAGAAAACCATTCCCCCATCGGAGACAGCATCTCTTCTGTGCTGCTGTGACTAAGCCCGATTGAATGGTAATGAGTGACTTGTATTCTAGTAGTAATATCTATTTGGCTGGGTATCAGCCAATCAGTGATTCTTATTAAAATATATGTCACTTGCTATCCACGCAGACATAGTCACAGCACAGAAGAGATGCTATCTCCAGTGGGGATAGTTTTCTGTTTTCGGTGATTATACAGGGTTTGAAACTGTGGGGAAGAAAGGCATTTAATAGAGGGTGAGTGAAAGATAAATGACAAATGATGGATTCTCAAGACAGGGAGGATATTTGATTTTCTGTGGGAGAAGGAGTTCTTTACAGAACAGCAGAAGTGACACTTTCTTTAATGGGGAAGTTTCTTTTACTTATTAGTATTATTTTACTGTGGTTTGGGGACTTTCAGGGAAAAGGAAGTTTATTAGCAAGTGTGTTGAAAATGAGGTTTAATTCATGGTTTTTGAAGATAAGGAGGTGGAGTAACCATTTTGTGGGTGAAGTGACTAATTTACAGTTTAACAACATTGCTGTGTGGACATGGAGGAGAAAGGTGTGGTGAAGGGTATATGACAGAGAGGGTGGGGATTGTTTTTTTTTTCTTTTGTGAAGTTTAACAAAAAAAATCATGTGCACAGTTGATGTGAGTCAGGGAACTTTGGAAAGCTTTGTGAAATGGGAAGTTATCCAACTTTGCAACAACTTCAGCAATTAATTATAAATAGAGATGGGCGAAGTCAGCAAAATTTGCTCAGCAAATGAATTCATGAATTGTGCTCATTTCAACAATTTGCAGAGTGCGGATAGACCGTGAAGTGTGGAATTTCACTGACAAAATTCCATTAATTGCAGCAAAAATGTCCTTGATGTCTAGTGGGCCCTCCCCTCACTGATCACCAATCGATGTAAATTAAAATTATAAATTCAGTCCCCGGTGTCTAGTTGTCCCCTCACCGCCAACCCCGCTGATGTAAAAATAAAAAAAAAAAAACAATGTATTAACATGAAAGAACATACATAGAAAACATAATCATTATCACTAGTATTAACAATAACAAGATTCTTATATATTTCATACATCCTATCGTTTCTTAGTCTCTTTCTCCCCATACTAGAGTTGTGAACAGATTTAACAAATAATTTCCATTATATTAACCTGACAATGCATGTAAATTTCCTTTTCCATTTCAGAGTTTTCTATCAATACCATACCTAACTCATCTTGAATAATTTTAACCTGCCTTCTACCATATGCACTAGCCATTTAATTATATCTATCATTTACTAATCAAGAATTCTCAGTCAGATAGGAGAGTAATGGGCCCCAGATGTCATTAAAATGGGACATGTTGTCAGACCCTACATGAGAGACCATCTCATATTCAGTTAGCTTTTCTAGGGTCACTATCCAGTCTGCAAATGTAGGCAGGTTACTAGTACACCATCTGAGAAAGATTTTCTGTTTCACATTTAGAGCAGCTGGTTGTATCTACTTACTCAAAAAACCCGCTGAATGAAAGGTATATCTAATACTATCCCCTAACAGCCAGAGTGTCGGATCTTTAAGGAGGTGGCAATCAACCACTTTGGAGCAAACATCCAGAACCTGCTCCCAATAATGTTTTATTAAGGAGGAGTCCCATAGAATACGTGCCAATGAACCACTTTCATTATGACATCGCCAACACTCTTCTGAGGGTATAAGTCCCATCTGCTTTAAGACCGCTGGAGTTCTATACCATTTGTGAATTATTTGCTTTTGGATAAGTTAATACCAAAAATCTCTGAAGTGTGTATGAGCCCCTCTAACAATCACTTCCCACTGTTCACCAGAGATTAGTGTCTGCAGCTCGAACTCCCATTCATTTTTTTGTTTATCTAGCATGGGGATATGAGGTGCAAGAAGTATATCATATATACAGCCCCTAAGGTGAGGAGGATTTTTCATCCACCTATCCAGAAACAGGCTCAGTGGTATGTCCCTCATACAAACTGGAGAAATCCCACCTGCCTTGAGGATCTACCTGATTTGTAAGTACCACCAAAAATCCAGTTTTGGGAGGTTCCATCTCCTCATTAGGTGCTGAAAAGAATCTAAGTAAGTGGTACTAGGACACTTCAAATGTTCCACTCACCATACCTCATTCTCCTTCCACTGGGTCCAGCTAATTGTATTACCCCCTACTGTTAGCTGGTTATTGTGCAATAAGGGCCACCACCTGCCCAATGAGCTAATATCCCTGCCAAACTTACCCAACAGTGTGGCCCAGTTTACTACAGCAAATTTATACATGTGGATTTTATAGGTCGTTGTCTAGTCCCCCATGGGGGCCATCCCTCTGGGCCAGATTACAAATAGAGCCAGATTGGTGTGTGTATAGATGGAGGAGTTAGCCAGTTCTGTCTGATCCCTGCTGCCTGATGATAACCCATAACCATGGTACTGCCAATCCACCTTTCTTTCCAGGGGATCTTATTTTGTGAATACTAAATCTTGGTTTGGCATGTCCCAAAGAAATGCCCCAAAGAGTCTTTCAAACTTGTGAAACTGTTCTTTCAGGATGGTAACTGGGAGACTGTTAAGGAAGAAAATAATTTTGGGAAAGGCCATCATTTCATAGGCTGCAATTAAACCTCTGAAAGATAATCTGAGTTTTTCCTACCTACTGAATTCTCCAGCTAAGGTAGAATATAAGGGCGTAAGGTTTAGATCTAATACTTTTATGAGATCAGCAAGCAGGTACACTCCTAAGTAAGTCAAGCGTGTAGGGTTCCACTTAAGCCCAATATGCTCTATAGAGCTCCAATGCACATATCTATTAAGAGGGAGAACCTCTGTCTTGTCCCAGTTAACCTGCAGTCCAGAAATCCCTGAAAAGTCTCTAAGCAAGGATAGTAAAGTTGGCAAAGTAATCTCTGAATTTTGCAGGGCTACAATAAGGTCATCAGCATAAGCTAAGGTGGCCAAACATGTGGATCTGCATTAGATCCCAGTGATGCTGTAGAACAGGTTATATTTGCTGTAAAATAACTATGGCTATATTCGCTTAAGTGATAATTGCGTGAAAATTAAATAGCGCTAATTGGCCAAAATTGCATACTTTCAATGGACATGAATTAGGAGCTAATTGAAGAGTGTGAAATTAAATTTGCACAATTGCAGTTGATTAATACCATGTGCTAAATATAACTTGCATGAGAATAAACAGCTCTACAGTATTTGATGAGTCCTGGAGCTTGCATAACATCAGTTCCTTCCAGGGCCATCAGGAACAATAAGGGGAAGGGGAAAGGGAACATTGTTTAACCAGGAGTAGCACACTAAGCTGATGCTTGTTTTCAGATGTGACCTGGGAGCACAAGGAAGTTAAGTGACTTGCTCAGGATCACACAGTATGCACCTAGGCAGCTGTGGGATTCAAATCCATGTCTCCAGATCTGCAGCTCAGAGCCTTAACCTACTGCGCTATACTGTCTCCTCCATACGATAAGGGGTGATAAGGGACAACCTTGCTTTATACCTCTATACAGCTTTATCTGTGGGGAAGCAGTGAAGCCTGTTAATATGGATGCACAGGGGTCGGTATACAGTAACTTCACCCATTGTAAAAAGGATGACCCCCTCCCAAAGGCCTCCATCGCCTGATACAAGTAGGGCCATTCCACAGAGTCAAATGCCTTCTCTGTATCCACGCTAACCAATATAGCTGGAGCAGTTGAGTTTGATACCACCCATATGACATTCATCACCACCCTAAGATTATTCATAGCTAGTCTAGCTTTTACAAAACCTGTTTGATGGCTTCCAGTAATATGAGGGATTACCAATTGCAGCCTCATTGCCAGCACCTTGGCTAAGATTTTGGCATCCACTTTCAACAGGGAGATTGGCTAGTAGCTAGAGACTTGTTGAGGGTCCTGACCTGATTTAGGGAGATGAATTACTACAGCCTGTGTCATTGACTGAGGTAGTTTTCTTTTCTGGAATGCTTCTTGCAGAGTCTCTGCAAGAATGTTTCCCACCTCAGGAAAAAAGGCTTGATAAAAGTCTACTGGAAGGCCATCTGTGCAGGAATTTTCCCCTCTAAGGATGCCTTAATGGCTGCTTCAATCTCAGAGAGTGTAATCAGGGCATCAAACTGTCTTCTGTATTCAAGAGACAGCACAGGTAATGTACCTTGTACGAAAATATTCAGGTAAGGGGTTCATGAGTCCCTTTTAGACAAATAAAGGTCTGTATAAAAGTTTTAAAAAGCCTTATTGATCTGAACTGGGTCTTTGATAACTGTTCCTGTAGGCATATGGATAGAACCAACATGTTTGGCCTTTTATTGCCTCCTAATGTGATACACTAACAGTCTCCCAGTTTTCTCCCTGGATTCCCAGCATTTATGGGAAGTGCATTTAATCGCACAAGCTGCTGAAATGGATATAATAGTGTTGATTTGAAATTTCAGTAGTGGTATTTCCCAATGAAGTTGTGGAGCATACTCCTCTAATTTGTTGTATTGCTTTTCTTTATTTTTTAAATCTGTTTCCAACTTTCATAGCTGTGCTGTCCTTTGTTTTTTCCTATGTGATGCAAACTCAGTTATTTTGCCCCTCAAGTATCCTTTAAGTGCATCCCACACTATAGCCTTACAGACCTCTGGCATGTCATTAATTTGGAGAAACATTTTCATCTTGTTTGCTAACCATGACTTAAATTCTGGTATGGACAGTAACCATGGATTCATTTGCCATCGTGGGGCAGCGGTGGTCTTAGGTCCTATGGCCAGGGTGACGTGAACACATGTTTGGTTTGAAATAATGATAGGGCCGATGGTGGCATTGTACACATCATGCAAAAACCTCTGTGGTATGAGAAAAAAGTCAATTCTCCTTGCACTATGGTGAAGTGAGGACTGAAAGGTAAAATCCATCTGTGTGGGTTGAATTCTACTGCCAGCTCCTTAAGCACCATTAGGCTTTGATTTCTGCTACCGTGGGACTTCTGAATCTATCTAACGCTTGGATCAAGTCTCAGATTATCCAGACAAAGTAGGCTTAGGAGCCTATTTAATTGTCTTCCACAGATAGTGGGCATATTATTAGATAAGTTTACCCAAGAAAAATATTTAACCTATTTTTAAAGTAAGTAAGTAAGCAAGTAAGTAAAACTTTATTTATAAAAAGCGCCTTTCTCAAAATCAAGGCTCTTGTACAATACAGAAAATAAATAAAATCAATATAAACAGATCCAACAATTTAAAATTCAATAAATACAGCAGTGGCCTAAAAATCAGAATATGCTAGGTTGAATAAATAAGTTTTAAGTGCAGTTTTAAAGCTTTGGACAGTCAGGCAACCTCGCACCTGATGAGGTAGAGAATTCCATAGGGTTGGGGCCATAAAACTATATACCTGAGCCCCCAATGTCTTCAAATGGACCCTAGAAATATCTAGCAATCCCTTGTCAGTGGATCGGAGGGAGTGGGTGGGGCAGTAGGTACAAAGAAGATCTTGCAGGTAATTAGGTCCCTGATCATGTAGTGCCTTATAGGTCAACAAACCAACCTTAAAGGTGATCCGCCACTGTACTGGCAGCCAGTGCAGTCCACGAAGCACAGGCATCATATGACTGGTACTAAAAGTACCAGTCAGCAGCCTAGCTGCCACGTTCTGCACTAGCCACAAGCGGCAGATATCATGCCCCAGCAACCCTAGGTAAAGGGCATTGCAGTAGTCAAGGCAGGAGATAACAAAGGTGTCGACCAATGTTGGAAGATCATTGGGAGGAACCAAATGTTTTACCTGGGTAATACTCCTCAGATGATAAAATGAGGTTTTGACAGCCACCAACACTTGAGATTTAAGGGTCAGGCAGTCATCCAAAATAACACCCAGGTTCCGCACCCAGTCTGAGGTAGCCAGCTGAGCACCCCCAAGCCATAGGCCAGAGGGTGCTCCTGCCAACAAACCCACCTCCCAATGACCTGGGTCCACCACCAATACCTCCATTTTTTCTGGGTTTAACCATAGCCAACTCACACTTATCCAGTCCTGGATCTCATCCAGACAGTTGTTAAAAACCGAGACAGCATCAGCCTGACCAGGCAGAAAGGACATGTACAGCTGAGTATCATCTGCATAGCAGTGAAAACTCAAACTGTACCTCCTAATTATCACTCCCAATGGCAGCATGTACACTGTGAACAACATGAGTGACAGTATGGAGCCCTGCCACACCCCACAGGATAGGGGGAGCAGTGCCGAGGGAAAAATCCCCTACACCACTCTCTGAATCCTACCCTTGAGAAATGATCAAAACCATCCGAGGACTGTACCAGACAGTCCACAGATAAACCACTGGTGCTCCAACAGCACACCATGGTCCACAGTGTCAGTGGCTCAGTAGGTAGCACACTCATCTCTGAGGCCGGGAGATCAGAGGGCTGTGGGTTCAGTTCACACATCTAGCACTTGGGTTAATATCCAAGTACTAACACTGTAGTGCAGCATGAGAGGGGTGCTGCACTTCTGAGGTGCCATCTTTCGGATGAGACGTTAAACTGAGGTCCTATCTGCCTGGATTGGTGGCAGTTCAGATGGATATTAAAGATCCCATGGCACTTATCAAAAAGAGTAGGGGAAGTTTATTGAACAAAAAACATAACATCACACAGGATTCACATAAATAACATTTTCACCATTTGAAACATACAATTCAAATATACATAAGGAAAAATTATAACAGGATCAAAAAATAAATTAAATCTCATGAGAAAACAAAAATCCATTTAATTCCATAAATTGAAATGTTTCCAAAACTGAACAACTTTATCCTGAGGAAACCTACGAGGATCATTTTCTTTCACTTGTATCATCCCACTCTCAATTTGAGACAATATAACATCATTCAACACTTGTTGTTGTTGTAGAACATATTAGCATCTAGCTGGCCACAGAAAATATTGTATGTATGCAAAAAAAACATTCAAAGTATTTCTATGATACCTTTTCCAAACCCCTGTATAGTCTCCCAAGATTAAAGTATTATAAGAAATTAATGTAATGAAAGGCAATGTCCATTTAATTGCTGCCTCTTTCCAAAACTGTTTACTATTGGGGCATTCAAGACAGAAATGTATCAAACTTTCTTCTACATTATGACATGATAGCCTAGGACAATATCTGTCCATCTGTGGTTTATACTTAAGATTTCCCCTAACTCCCAGTTTCCCTTGAGCAGACATCCATGCAATGTCCCAGACTTGAACAGGAAGTCTGAAATCAATAAGTTTATTAAGAGCAAAAAATTCATTCTGGTGGGTACACATTCACGGAAAAGGAAATTTGCTGCACACTATGAACAACATATGAGTAAAAGGATTTCCTATTTAATACTATCAAAGATTGTTTCTGTATTTATTATTTATTTATTACATTTTGATAATCGGGTGAGCCTACTGGGCCCCAAGAGTCTGTTTTTCAGGGGCGACCTGAGGATAGCATACATTATTACATGGGATTGACTACAACAAAGTACATAACATGTGTCACATAGATACATTGCAGGGAAAACATGGTAGCAATATAACAAGTTCCAGCGGTAAAGAAGTTGGACCACAGAGTATTGGCTAACACTTGGGAGTCCCTTAACTTAACAGTTGCATTTTGCTGTAACTTTTTAATGGTTGAGATCCCATAACTAGGAATATGATACTGAATTAATACTTTAGGGGGTAAATAGGTACATTGCTGAAAATATTTTTGCCAAGAAAATGTAACCCATTTTTGCCATGTTATAGTAACTGGCTGCCAGAGGCAGTTCAAAAAGCAAAACAAAAAAATAGAATGATTAAATACTATAGGGTTTACCATATTTAACCCACCCTTCTTGGTCGATAAATAAGTGACTTCTCAAATCTGGCCCAAAAGTTGATTTAGCAGTTTTTCCACTGAAGTCACCTTTCAGATGGATTTGAACATTTTCACATACTGAGTTCATGAGGTGGGGTCATACGAAGACTATGTTGAAAATTTAGGGTCAAAATATTAACAATCAACAAAGTTATAAAGACAACATTGAAAGAAGATAGAAACATAGAAGTTGATGGCAGAAGGAGACACCAGGTCCATCTAGTCTGACCACTGTCTTTTAGCCTAGCTTTCTAGCTGCTCTTGAGTTTGAGGGCTCTCTTGTATCTGCCAAAGCATTCTTGAAACCTAGCACTGTGCTTGCCCTCACCACCTCTGCAGGCAGGCTGTTCCAGGCACCCACCACTCTTTCTGTGCAGAAAATCTTCCTGGTGTTGGTGGTGAACTGCCCTCCTTGCAGCCTTAGATCATGTCCCCTGGTTCTGCTGCCCTTCTTCAGTTGGAATAGATCATCTATCTGCACCTGGTTTATGCCTTTTATGTATTTAAATGTTTTGATCATGTCACCCCTCTATCTTTTGTGTTCCAGGGAATACATGTTCAGTTCTTTTAGTCTATCCCCATAGGACATCCCGTGCAGTCCCTGAATCATTTTTGTTGCCCTTCTCTGCACCGTCTGCACTCGGTCAATGTCCTTTTTGAGGTGGGGCCTCCAGTACTGGACACTGTATTCCAGGTGAGGCCTAACCAGTGATCTGTACAGTGGCAGGATCACTTCCTTCTTCCTGCTTGTGATTCCCTTCCCAATGCATCCCAGCATACCACTGGCCTTTAGTGCAGCCTTCTCACACTGTTTACCTACCTTCAAGTTGTCTGAGATAATGATTCCCAAATCACGCTCTTGGGTGGAGGCAGATAGTCTTTTCCCTCCAAGGTAATATGCCTTATTTGGATTTCTATTTCCTATGTGCATGACTTTGCACTTTTTGGCATTGAATCTCAACTACCATGCTCCAGACCATTCTTCCAGTTTCTTGAGGTCAGCTTCTATCTTGTCCACTCCCTGCTGGGTGTCAACCCTATTGCATATTTTGGTGTCATCTACGAACAGACACACCTTTCCCTGTAGTCCATTAGCTATGTCCAATATGAAAATATTGAAGAGCAGGGGCCCCAATACTGAACCCTGGGGCACACTGCTGGTTACTCTACCTTCTGATGACAGTCCTCCATTTACCTGCACTTTCTGGATTCCACCCTGTAACCAGTTTTTAACCCATCTAACTACTTCTGATCCAACTCCTGTGTGGTCTAGCTTCTTTAACAGCCTTCTGTGTGGAACCGAGTCAAAGACCTTCCTAAAGTCTAAGTTGACCACATCTACCACTCCATCATTATCTAGAACCTTTGTAACACAGTCAAAAAACTCAATCAGGTTTGTCTGGCATGACCTACCCACTGTGAAACTGTGCTGCTTGGGGTCCTGATGGCCACTAGCCTTCAGGAATGCCATGATCCTCTGTTTGAGTAGAGTCTCCATTAACTTCCCCACTATGGATGTGAGGCTTATGGGCCTGTAATTTCCAGAGTCCTCCTTGCTGCCGGATTTGTGGAGCAGGACCACGATTGCCCTTTTCCAATCTTTGGGTACCTCCTCACTTTTTAGGGATTTGGTGAATAGTTTAGCCAGTGGGGCAGCCAACTCTAATCTCAGTTCTTTTAAGATCCTGGGGTGCATTTTGATTGGCCCCATGGCCTTGTCAACTTGTAGTGTATTTAGAGCCTCCAGAACTTCAGTTTCTGTGAATGGGCTAGTATCAACCTCCTGTCCAGGGGTGTTGCGTTTTGCCATTTCTGGGCCATCTCCTCGGTCCTCCTCAGTAAATACAGAGCAGAAGTACTTGTTCAGGATTTCTGCTTTTTCTGGGTCATCTTCTGTTGTTTTCCCTTACTGAGTTGTAATCTTGACTACACCCCCTTTTGCCTTCCTTCTTTCCCAGATGTATCTAAAGAAGGATTTGTCTCTTCTCTTTGCCCTCTCTGCTATTCTTACTTCTGTCTGTGCTTTTGCCTGTCTTATTTTTTTGCTGGCTTCTTTTTAACACTCACTCATATCTTTGGTAATTTGCAATATTTTCACCCCAAATTTTTGACATTTATATTATATTTATTTTACTGAATTGTGTTGACCTGGTAGGCTAATTGAGACTAGAAGTCCCTTTTTCAGGGGCGACCGGTGGGGGGGGGGGAGAGATACAGATGGCAACCAACTGAAATTGAACCAGATTAAGCTGTTGGTGGTATTTTTTTAATGAATGGGGGAAATTTGGCTAGGACAGTGGGGAAATTCCCCTACTCTTTGCAGGGGGTGCTGTTCCTCTGTGAGAGGAGTATGGCCGAGACCTGTCCCAGCCTGACTTTGGAGCAGGCAGGAGGTGTTCCTGTAGAGCTGCAAATGGATCTGAAGGACTTTTGCATGAATGAAGATTTACCTGAATCTGAGGACAAAATGGTATCAGTGGAAGAATCTGAGCTGGGACAGGCTCCACCGAGGGAATCAGTGCTGTATGATTCTACAGCTCACATGTTATATATTGAGAATGAGAAAACTAGACTCCAGCAGGAGCTAGAATAAAAAAAAAAACAGCAATTGATGGAGATAATGATGGATACTGGAAAGGAGTTTCAGATCACTAAAAATCAGTTGGAGGCTGAGAAAAAAAGAAAGCAATCAGCTGTGAGCCTACAGACAACACCGGGTAAACGTGCGCTCTTGCAACCAAGGGGTGATCATTATACTAATGCTCCGTGCATGGCAATTGCTGACACGGTGGTACATGGCTGTGCCTTAGGCACTCAGAACAGTGATTTTTCATCAACAGGTGAGTGGACCCCTGGAACCACATTACAGCAGGCGGGCTGGGTTTTTTTAGATGGTCGGTGGATCCCAGATCCTGCTGTTCCTATTACTGGGTCTCCGAATTGTAAATGTAACCTGATTGATGGAAATGGAGGTCGTATTTTACCTCCGATGTTGGAACAGTGTCCGGGGATGGGCACTGGGACTGAGACAGCTGCTGTTGTTGTGATGGGTGTGGTCCCAACCATTGGAACTATGCCAGATACTGATGGCATTGTGTTACTACAGTAAGGGATGGCTGGTGACTCCGTTTTTCAAGTTTCTCCCACAGGACAGTTGCCTGTTCTCTCTCCAGGTAACTGTTGTTGATTTGGGTTCTCCCACTGTTGAGGCTATGAAAGCAGGGGTGGAGGGACAGTCACATGCCCAGGTGATGGACAAGCACCAGGGTGACTCTGGCAACAAGCAAGTCCCTAGTTATGCTAGTCTTTTCCATCAGCCAGCAACAGCAGCTAAAAGAAGATTTGCTGTCCGCATCCAATTTAAGGGGGGATTAGTAAAATCCCAGATTGCTTATTTGTGGGAAAAACACTACTGCTTGATTCAATACACTTTACTAAAGCTGATGTATATGCCTTTATCCATGCTCTGGGTGATACCCATTATTATGTCAGTTTTTGTTTAGCTGCTTCATTAGAAAAGTTTTGGAAACTTTATTATACCCTTAAAGACTCCCCCACATGGAAGGGTTTTTATGCCATCCCCATTTCTAAACCTTCTGTGAAAATGGTGAGAATCCTTTTTAGAAATGAAGGTGTAAGGGTGAATGACATTATTTTCTAGCTAGAGAAAAGAGCTGACATACGAGGCAACCCAAATCTGATTATGGATGACAATGGGTTTTGGACTAGGAGCTGGAAGTTCAGAGTCCAGCTTAAACATACTGATGAAGGTTTTAGGCACCTTCCCACCTCATTTTTTCTAGGGAGGGATTGTGGTATACTTTTTTATCAGGGGCAACAAAAATTTGTTATAAATGTGGCTCTTTTACACTATTAAACTCTGACTGTAACCAAGTTAGATGTTTCCACTGTGGGGAACTTGGGCATACAGCAAATTCCTGTTCTGTCCCACCAGTGTGCAACTTGTGTGGGGATGATGAAAACCCTTTTTGTTCCTGTCCTTGGGCTGCTCATAATTCCGAGGATACCCTTGAACAGGAATTTTACATAAACAGAGTCAAAAGAACTTACGGTACTGATAGGCCTTATTCTCGGGCCCCCCTTCCCCTCCACCCAGACCGGAGCAGCATACCCTGGATGTACTGGCAGGGTCTTCCCCCTAGCAGGATACTCCAGTACCTCTGGAGCACCTTCCTCTAACTGTATATGTTCAGCAGAAACCACCTGGGGAGCCCACAGCTGTAGCACCTCCCATGGATTCTCCTGTACTCTCTCTTATTTCTCCAGATTCTAGCTTGCCTCCAGTTAGTATGCAGGACTTTCAAGAAGTTATTAGGGGTCATAGAGGGCCTAAAACTTCAGCAGATCTTATACACAAGGACATGGCTGTTCCCCTGTGTAACACCTATGAGGTTCTCCAAAGCTGGAGTGATCAGATGGAGGCAGAGGACTGGGATGCTTCTCTGCTAGCTTCTCATCCTGTGTCATTTCAGGAGGGGCAGGTAACACCTGCTTCACCACCCTTGAAGGGTAAACAAGGCAGGTTACTAGAACGAGTGCTAAGAAACAAAAAACTTCCTTAAACACAATCCAAGAACTCCTCTAAGGCTGGTGAGTCTTAACGTGAACAGTTTTAAGTCTGATATTAAGAGAGATACTACCTTCTCTGTTTTGCAGTACATGCAATATGACATCTTTCTTTTACAGAACACTAGGCTGCATACCATTGGTGATGTAGAGAGAATTAAAGCAGCTTGGTATCTGGGTGATTCCTTTTGGTCTATTGGGGAGGATTTGTGCTGTGGTCTGGGGGTTTGTTTTTCTTGCCCAGGACTTAAGGTGCATAAACTAGTGGATGCCTCTCCTGGGAGGGTTTTGATTTTGGATGTAGATTTTGAAGGGCTTGTCTATAGGGTAATAAATATATATGCCCCACAGACAAAGGCATTGAGAGTAGAACTACTGAAATGAGTCCAACCATACTTATGTACAAACAAGTAGATATTATTTGGTGGTGACTTTAACACTAGTTTGTTCGACTCTGACACCAGGGGACAAAAAGTGAAAATTCATAGTGATTTGACATTTTTACGGGGTCTAATGAAGCAGTCTGGGTTGAAAGATGCTCAGGCTACTTTTTCTAAGACACATGCACACACTTATTTTAGAGGATTGTTATCTACATATGTTGATTTCTGGTTAATTTCAAATATAATACCCATTTCTTCTGCTGAGACTGTTTTGATAGAAACATCTGACCATGCCCTAATAGGAATTACTATCTCCACCACACCACTGAGGGTGGGTGGGAGAGGAGTATGGCGACTGAATTCTAGTCTTCTAGAAGAACATTATATCTGTCAGAAACTGCTTACTGTCTTATGAGATAGATGGACAGTGGAGTTTCTATATGACTCCCCTTTAGAATGGTGGGCTGACACTAAGTAGTTGATTGCTGCCTTCTTTCAGACCACAGCTATGGAATGTAGTATTAGGCAGGAGAAACAATATTTTAATCTTAGAACACAATTCCAACAGCTCTTAACTGAACAGACGGAAACAGGACATGATAATAGGGAACAGTTAAGAACTATTAAACAGGACATGTTTCAGTTTCAATACAATACACAACATACTTTAATGTCAGAACAATGGTTTGGTACTCAGGGGTCGAAAGCCCAGACTACTCCATTGGAAGATTGTTGTGCTAGGGTTCAGTGTAATCACTTATTAGGAATTAGAAATCCTGCAGGGGTTTTGATCATGGAGAATATGGATATTTTATAGGAAATGGGTAGACAAATAACTGAACAACAGGAATCTGGTGTCTCTCATCCTGAATATTTTTAACAGATGTTGCAGACTGCCCAAGTTTCAGGCTCAGGTGGATGGCCTCTTAACCTCCTTGATGATCTCAGAATTGACAGAGGCCATTAAGTCACTCAGGAAGGGGACAGCACCTGGGTCTGATGTAATGGGCTACCTAGTGAATTGTACTTGAAATTATTAGAATTAATTCCACATAAATTAGTCACAAGATTTCAGGCCTCTCTTTCTGAAGTTAGGCTGACTGACCAAATGTTTGAAGGCTTGCTTATATTTTTATATAAAAAAATGGGATAAAACTGACTTGGAAGCACATTACTTTACTGAATACGGATTTTAAAATCTTAGCAAAGATTCTCAGTTTACAGCTTTCCCAGGTTTTACCCTTGATTATCCATCAGGCCCAGTTTTGTGCTATTCCTGGGAGACGGATCACTGAGCCCTTGTTCTTACTTAGAACCTTGCTGGAACAAGGGGGTTCTGGGTAATTTTGAAGGTTTTATCATAAATGTTGATCAGTCTAGAGCATTTGATAATGTCTTCCATGTGCTTCTGTGGGACTGTCTAAAAATGTATGAATTTCCACCCCAGTGTATTGCTTGTATGCAGTTGTGTTATTGCAAGGCTTATGTGAAACCTTATGATAATAAATGGATAGGGCAAAACTGAATGATCAAGAAAGGGGTGCATCAGGGTTGCCCCCTAAGCCCCTTGCTGTATGTTACCACAATGGATCCACTGGCTAGTATTTTGGTTTCCTCCCCTCAGATTTTTGGTCTTGGTCATCCAGGAGGATTTCCTGTGAAGTGTATTGCTTATGCAGATAACCTCATTATTACGATTACTGATGTTGAGTCAGGGAGAAGGGCTCTTAACCTGCTACAGTCCCTTTCGGCCATTGCAGAGGGGATGATTAATACAAGTAAAAGTAAATGCATACCTACTGTAGTAAATCCCGAGACTCCGGTCTCAGTAGGAGGGGTAGCGGTAGAGTTAGGACCCTGTAAAATTTTAGGGGTTTACTTTGGTCAGGGGGTATGTCTAGTTTTAATTAGGCCCTACAAATTGGGAAGGGACAACAGCTTGTGACAAAATGGAACAGGTGGCACATGAGTAAAATGAAAAGTGTATATCTGATTTAAAACTTTTTTAGTACCCCTTTTTTTGTATTTGAGTTATGTATACCCTGTTCCGAAAGAAATAGAAACCAGATTATATTACTGTTTCTTTTCATGACTTTGGGGGAGTAGACTGAATCCCATTAAAGGGGGTATTACGTATTTGGATAGGAAAGATGGGGGGGTGGGGATGCTTCAACCTGTAGTTTTTTTGGGGGGAGTATTTTTTTATGCTAATTTTTTACTGCTAGTATAGAAAGGTTTGCCCTCCTGGTTGGTTTGAGTGCTCCCTTGGTTGGTTGAGGTTATGCAGAATTGGAAAAATATGTGGTTTAGACACACAAACAAGAAGACTTGACGACTTAACTCTGTGTGGATGGAGTGTTTCAATATTTAAAAAAAAATAGAATATTTCACAACCTTTGCTGCTGTCGACTCCTCGGAAACTTTTGCATAAACTGATAGTGGGTAATTATTTTTTGGAACAGCCTTTTCATGATTTACCTGTCTCTGAACAACAGGCGATAGGGCATCTCTTAAATTACTCTTGAATCCCTAGAAAAATGTGTGATGTGGTTTGGTTGGGGGTAGAATTAATGTGAAAGCTAATCAAAAGCATAAGGATATTGTCCCAGGGAACACGCAAGCAGGAGCTCGAAACCATGGAGCATCTTTACTTTTTATGTCCATATGTTACTTTATTTTGGATGAAATTATCCCAACAGTGGCAGTCGGATTATGTGCCTGTACATGACTCCAGCTATATTGTTTAAAGGGGGTTTTCCAGTAGGGTGGGTATGATATGGTAAGGGTTCCTTAAGGCTATGTTTTGTTTATTGGATCTGGCAGGTACGCTGTAGATTAGTGCTTCAGCAGCAAAACATATCACAGAAAGAATTAATTCAGCTCATTCAGACTGATTTGCAGGAATTGAAGTACTTGGATTATAAGCTATTGCACAGGCAATTGTGTCATACCCGGTGGGAAGCCTTTAAATGGCTGCGTTAATGGTACATTTTTCTGGGTTGCTTATTGCTGGCTGTGAAGGTTGCTTTTTCCAAGATTTTACCCTTCCCTGTGCCACTTCTTGTACTCTTCTGGGTGGGGGACATCTGACATGTACATATTGCTACGTATTTTTTGTTTAATAGGTTCCTGATTATGGTGTTTTCCATAGTTTTAACATACTTATTTAAACTGTTTCTTTCATAATTTAGTTGATATCTTTCTTACAGTATGATGTAATACTGTAAGATATGTTTGGTTTTGATGTTTTTGGTGTTTAAAAAAAAATCAAAATGCTCCCTTACTTCTTTTTGGTTGTGTGGGGGGAGGGGGAGTTATTATAGTGGTCTAAAGTAATATATAATTATTTTCATTTAAATAAATGTTGTTATCTAGAACACATATGAGATTTCAAGGGGACATGTTTGCAATAATACTTCTTTTACTTTAGTGGGGTACCTTATGAATGTACAACTGAAATGCTAAATTTTGAAGTTCTTTTATAATTTATTTTAAGTGTTTTTTGGTGTATGCTGTAATATTGTTGATATGATTTGTTTTTGATATTCAAATAAAAAAATTCCCCTATTGTTTTCAAGGAGTGCCATGGGATCTTTAATGTCCATCTGAACAACCACGAGAACAGGTAGACGGAACCTCAGTTTAATGTCTCATCCGAAAGACGGCACCTCAGGAGTGCAGTACTCCTCCCCCCATGCTGCACTAAAGTGCCAGTACTGGGATTTAACCCAAGTGCCAAGTGTGGGGATAGAACCCATAACCTTCTCATCCTCTGGCATCAGATGCATGTGTGCAACCTGCTGAGCCACGCACACTGCATACTAACCTAGCCATTTTGGCACACCATCTTATGAACATGACAGGTGTTGTTTTTCAAATCCTGTCTGAAATGCGTTTTTGCACTTGCAGTGCAAAATGACATTTTGGCCAGTATTTTATAAATGACACCTCTTATGTTCAGAAAAAGGGGTCATAAAAAGACTATGTTGAAAATTTGGGACTAAAATGTTACAAAACAATGAAGTTATGAAGAAACTTTGAATGTTTCAGTGTTTACTCGTAACATTGTAATGTGTTCAGATTTTGGCCCCCAATTTTCATCATAGCGTTCTTGTTAAGCCACCTCATGAACATGACAAGTGTAATTGTTCAAAATTCTACCTACATATGTTTTAATATTTTCTCCACAAAGTCACCTTTTGAAGGGGGTTTTAAAAATTCCACGTGCCGTGATCATAATGTGGGGTCATAAATATTGTATTGACAGTATTGAACATTTGGGCACAAAATGTCAAAAAAAAAAAAGTTATGAGGACACATTGAATTTTTTTCAATGTTTACTCATAATTTTGTGATTTTTTCAGATTGTGGCCCCAAATGTGCACTTAGCCATTTTGTCATCCTACCTGATGAACATGGCATGTCATTTTCAAATCCCCTTTGAAACAGTTTTCACTATACCTCTGTGAAACCACCTTTTGAAAGGGTTTAAAAAATCCACCTATCTTGATCACAACATGGGGTCATATAAAGACAATGTTGAAAATGTGGGGTTAAAATGTGAAATAAGCAAGTTATGAAGGAATGTTGAATTGTTCCAATGTTTACTCATAACTTTATTTTTGTAGATTTCAGCCCCTAATGGTCAACCCATCCCTTGTGTTACCACACCTCATGAGCATGACAAGTAAAATCTTTCAAATCCCTTCCAAAACATGTTTTCATAGTCACACTACAAAATCACCATTTGAATGGGATTTAGGAAATCGCACCTATCTTGATCATAACATCAGGTCATAAAAAGACAATTCTGAGTCAGAATGTAGGAGCCCACTGACAATTCGATATTGCCTTTCAGCTGACCTATCCTGTATAAATATATGTGTAAAAGCAGGACACCACTGAAAATGAGATCTTGCCTCTCATCTGGTCTATCCTCGGTAAACTTCTAGTAAAAATTTGTAAACAGCAAGACCCCACTACAGCAGAGCCCCCACTTAACCATGTATCTATGCTGCTCTATCCTGGGAAATTACATTGCAAATACTGGACCCCTCCAAAAATGTAACTTGCCTTTCAGCTGGGCTATCCTGGGTAAATACAGTGTAAAAATTTAGAAAAGCAGGATCCCACAGATAGGATGATAGCATCTGAGTTGTACAATCCTGAGTAAATACAGTACAAAAGTGTGTCAAAGCAGGACCCCACTGAAACTGATATGTTGTATCTCAGATGGGTTATCCTGGGTAAGTATATTGCAAAACTATGTACTGTAAAAACTGAATCCTACAGCAGAACCCCACTAAACAGGAGATGCTGCATCTAAGATGATCTGTCTTGGAAAAATGCATTACAAAAGCTGAAATAAAAGCATGATCTTGCATCTCACCTCTTCTGTCCTGGGTAAATGCTGTATAAAACTGTTTAAAATCAGGACCCCTCTGCAAATGACATTACATCTCAACTGATCTGTCTTGGGTAAATATATAGTAACACGCATTTGTCAATGCCGAATGTTGTCATGCTGGCATTGGCAGTGGTGGAGGTGGAGAGGCATAGCACTGTAAGTTTGTTAATGTGTCCCAAAGGGTAATTTTGCAGAGCGAGTACGCCACTGTGCGGCAGAGCTATGGAAACGCGTTTTGGGCAGGCTGTGGAAAATGGTAGCTGGACTATTGATAATGAGGTGTGCACAAATGCCAGTGGTGAAAATGTGGCATGAAAATATTGCAGATTGACAAAGTTACAAGGGTGCGTGGAAACTGCGCAATGCACGCTCGCAACACACTCATTGTCTGGACTTTCGCCACCAAATTTTCAACATAGGCATTTTAGGACCTCTGCTGATAAATAGTGTCACCGTCATTTCCTGAAAGTGTCCTGAAAAGTGATTTCACACAGTGACCATGCAATTCTGCACCGGACGTGCGAAAACACATTTCAGCCAGCTGTACTGTTCATAAGGAGGTATGGAAAAATGGCAATGATGAACAGCTGGAGTGAAAGTATTACAAATTCACAAAGTCATGAGCGTGCGTGCAAACTGCACAACGCACGCTCATAAAATACTCATTTTATTGACTTTCGTCCCTAAATTTTCAACATAGGCATTTTAGGACATCTGCTAATGAACAGTGTCACTGCCATTTTCATAATGTGTCCCGAACACGGGCTTTCCACAGTGACCGCGCTATTGTGCGATGGAACTGCAAAAACAGATTTTGGTCGGGATGTGAAAAATGACAGCTGTACTGTTCATTAGGAGGTGTAGAACAATGGCACTGTTGAAAATGTGGAGTGAAAATATAAGTTCGCGAACTTACGGCGTGCATACAAACTGCACTTAGCATGCGCTCAAAGTAACACAGTCATTTTATAGAGTATTGTCACCAAATTTTCAACACAGGCATTTTAGGACCTCTGCTCATGAACAGTGTCACTGTCACTTTTGTAATGTGTCCTGAACACTGATTTCACACAGCAACCGCGCTATTCTGCACTGGTAGTGCGAAAACACATTTCGGCAAGGATGTGAAAAATGACAGCTGTACAGTTCACAAGAAGGTGTGGTAAAATGCCAATGTTGATAACGTGGCATGAAAATATTAAAAATGCGCTAACTTACGAGCGTGCATTACACAGTTGCTACACATGCTCATAAAACAGTCATTCTATGGAGTATTGTCACCAAATTTTCAACACAGGCATTTTAGGACCTCTGCTCATTAACACTGTCACTGTCATTTTCATAATGTGTCCTGAACACTGATTTCACACAGCGACTGTACTATTCTGTGCCGGAAGTATGAAAACACATTTCGGATAGGATGTGAAAAATGACAGCTGTATGGTTCACAAGAAGGTGTGGTAAAATGCCAATGGTGAGAATCTGGCATGAAAATAGTGCAAATGAGCTAACTTACAAGTGTGCATTGCGCAGTTGCTACGCACACTCGTAAAACAGTAAGTTCTTGGATTTTTCCCACCAAACTTGCAACATAGGCTTTTTGGGAGCCCCTCTCATGAACAGTTGCACTGTCATTTTGTTACTCGGTCCTGAAAGTTGATTCTGCACAGTGACTGCAAAATCACCTTTTGGGACTGAATAATGCCATGACAGTGCAAGAATTCATGAGAAGGGGTCCCAAAAACCTCATGTTAAAAATGTGGGGCCAAAATTCGTAAAAATGCCTGAGATATGCATTAAAGTTGAAAAACCCCTATTCATTCCATTATACAGCTTACCGGCATTTCTTCAGTTCGTGGTCAGCTTTGAAGAGTGTAGACGTGTTCCCGGTCCACAGATGATCATCGCGCCAGACTCCGCAGGTAAGTATGGGGTGAGGAAGGTGAGGGGTGGCAGGGTGCGCAGTGGGTGGGTGTGGGTGGGGGAGGGGCATTGAGACTATGAGGGACCATTTTCATTTTACAGGAAAATAATGAAAAACCCATCACAGAACAGGGACAGTTTTTTTTGCAGGGGATTTAGCATGCTGGTGGGCTCCCAGCGTGCCACCTAACTGTTTGAGGGGGTCTGTAGTCGACGGGGGATTGGGCGCCCTCGTCGGCACACAACGGGGGGGAAGAGGAAGTAATGCTGATGGGGATTGGGCACCCCCGTCGGCACACAAAGAAAGCGGGGGGGCATGAGCTGAGGGGGATTGGGCACCCCCCTTGGCATTCAACAATTGGGAAGGGGTTTATGCCGACGGGGAGTGAGCTCCCCCATTGGCACACAAAGAAAGTGGAGGGGGTTAACTGACAGGGGGATTGGGCACCCCTGAAGTCAGCAGTAGTTAGGCGGCCACCCGCTCACCAACCATGCACATAATGGCAGCGAGTGCGGCAAGAAAAGGACCGCTGCATGTGACAAGCTTTGCTCAGATTGCAGTGGACCCTTTCTTAGATGTGCTCACCACATTATGTATGCACGGTGTGGTGCCAGCATGCAGGCTGATTGGGGAATGTGGGACACACCTACTGGTGCATGCCCTGCATTCGCCCAACAGCGACCCAGCCTCCAAAGCTGCACTGTCCCACGATGTTGGTTGTGCAAGCACGCCAACATAAAAATACAAGCAGGACCCAATACAACAGCATGCAAGCAAACATTTGGCACTGACAAATACTGTACTTGTAATGTACTGCAGCAGCAGTGTATCACTAACATATAACATGTAAATAAAGTCCAGTTTACCATATGTTCCCGATTTATACCTGCTTATCTGCATCACCCTGGATTTATATGTTTATGATCTGCTAAATAAACTGTTATTGTCATGTATTCTGTGCATATGTTTCATGAACTGTAATGTCATTAATTCTGTGTATATAATGTAGAACTAGTTATTTTCACACAAAGTAAATTTAGCGCAAACACAAATGCAACCATAATTGCGTAAATTTATTTTAGCGTAAGTCACAATCACCACATTCACTATAATGGGAAAAAATACTAAAAGTGCTAGTTAGCGCAAATTTATTTTCATGCAAGTTGGTACTTCAGCGAAAATAGTGAAAATTATTTTACAGTGAACATTTCATGTTCTACAGTATCTCGCCTTACTCTCATTTTTATATATACTTTTTGTATTGTACATGCTCATTGTGGACTTTAATTTGTAGTGACCTCCCGGGCTGGGCCTGAAAATAATCATTTATTTGTTTAGTGCACTTACCTGGTTAACAAAAACTAAATAAACAAATAAATAACTTCTCATTTTCTAGTGATCTACCACCTAGCAATTTATGATGTTTCACTAACACATACCACTTTAAATCTGCTAGTGATGCACTGTCTAGAAGTTTAAGGTGTATCACTAACATACACTGTATCATTACAAATCTGTATGTGATGCACCACCTAAAAACGTAAAGGGGATAGGAAATCAGCAGAGCTTAATTATGATCATACAATGAAGTCGAGCATACGTAATTCTCACTAGCTGACTGGCACTTTTAGTCATGGCTAAATCCCTGCATAGCCACCACATTATGTACCAATCAGCTGATTTACAAAAGTAAAAAAATCACTACACTTATTCTTGGAATGAAATAGCCTATCTTGCTGCCAGTTAGCTTTTTCCCAAACTGTAACAAGCTTCATTAAAACGGAATTACTGCACCCTCACATGTATTTATCTTTAGAAAACACCAACTGTGCTAAACAACACCAAACCGTACACTTCTACCCAGTAGTTGTTCCCCATTGAAACTGCTCACACTCCATCTCCACCCACCCAAGCAACTACCATGCCCACTCAGACAACTTCCACTCCCGAACACAGATTCTGTCAAAACCATAGTCAACTCCCCCCCCCAAAATACTTCCATCTTCTTTAGTAGCTACAAATGTCAGCCACTTAATGCTTCCACCATGCTGCTGATGTGGGCTGCTAACAACGATTGAAGCAAGCTGACTTTAAAGCTAAAACTCAAGTCTCTCACAAGAGACTGCAACCCCCTTGGCCTTACAACTCACACCATGCTCACTTTCTTTTTCACTCTGTCCAAAAAAAAAACATGTACAGTATTAGTGTGTGTCTTTGGGTAAATGTGGTGGGCACCTCATACAATAATTCTTCTACCAAGCAACACAGGATATTTAATAAACAGAGAAAACACTACAAATCAATAAAACTTTAATAGATTTTTTTTTTAAACTTTACCATCTACCAATTGTATAATCGTAATAATCCACTCCAGAATGTGGGTTTTGCAGGGACTTACTTACTTCTGTTTTGATTATGTCACTTGGCCTGTGACCAGACCATACCAAGTATGGATAAATCCCAGCATAACCCACGCACTGTCATGGATTATTGCTTAATTAATACTGGGTTCCCTTGTTAAATAAATGCTATTTAAATAAGATTTTGTGTGTCTTGTCATTATTTCTTCCATTTTAAGTACTTGTTGTAGTTACAGTTTGTGGTGCTATTTCTCAGTGTTCCCTTATTGCTGGATGTGCGGTTTTTGATGATGTCTCAATTTTTGCATGCTATCTGCACCAGCAAGTAAATTAAAAATTAAAGGGAATAAATTGAACTGTTATTTGGTTTAAGTTATCAGGTAATTACTGTGGCTATCAAGGGTAAAAGACTGCAGTTTTGAACTTTAGATATGTTTTCAGATAAAACTCAAGAGCATTGTTTTATGTGGTCTTAATGTAAGATATGTGGTTATGCCTGTTTCTATAAGTGACATTATCCATGTTACACTACCCTGTTCTAAAAGCAACTTTTTTGGTTCTTTGTGAATGTGATGTTAACAGCTGATAGAGATGCTGTGAAATTTTAATTCACTGACAAAGTTAAGGCAAAGTTGTCATATTTGGCTCCTCAGATAATTTTGTGAAGTTTTTCAATTTAATAGGAAATTTGCTATTGGTAATTTTACCTGGCAACTTCACCTGATACTTCTCCTTGTGGTACACCAAGGTGAAGTTGGGTCAGTATGAAGTTACTGATAAACAAATTTATCAGGGTCAGCAGTCCCCTGTCCATCCACTGTACAGTCTGAAGACTGTGTGCCACCACCACCCCTGTGGTACCACCACCAAAAGCTGCATCCACTCATCAATCTCAGTCAGGAGCAATTTTTTTTTTCTGTTATTTGTTTATCCTCCTGGGAGTCTGGCAGACAGCACTGGGCCCTCCCTCATAGGGACTCAGTCTCTGGCTCACTATTCCCCACCCAACATCCCCTATGATCCTCCATGCCCCCCCATGACAGGGACAAGGGTGAAGGGGTGCCAGGTTTTTCCCACCCCTGGAGAAAAATCCAGATGTTCAGGGAGCCAGGACAGGCACTGGTGAGTCATCATGGAGCCTGCCAGCTCCATTTTCCTCCAATGTCACGGCCCCCTCCCCATTGACGTTGTACATTGGCAACATGGCTCCCAACTCACATCTCCCCCAGTCTCTGCCAGAGGGAGATCGATGAGCAGGACAGCAACCCCTCCCTCCCTCCCTCCCCAGAGATGAGAGCAGTCTTCCAGATGCTCAATCCTCTCTCTCTCTCTCCTGCTGACCTCCAGTGGCCCAGACTCGTTCGTGAATCTGGGTCACCAGCATGGCATGAGGAGTTGCATTCAATGCATCGGCCTCTAGCACCACTGGACTGGATGTCAGGAGCAAATTTTTACATTTACTGACCTGTGTCTGTGATCCAGTTGCACTCTTCACTGTCAGTGTGACATGCTAGCAAATGCCCAGATTGTTGCTACCATTGAAATTGGGCTTAGTACAATTTTTTCCCCCGGCCAGAGCCAAACAGTACCCCTGATGCCTGTCCCCAATGTGCTGTAATGCACAAAAAGAGCTATCAGCTGTTTGGCCACTAGTCCACATATCCAGACTGATGACCAATTATCCTAATCAGTCTCAGTGCCACCACCACCAGCGGTCAAGGGGACATGAACAACCTTCTCCTCCTTGACCACTGTTCCTGAGCCAGAGATTTTGCAAACTCTTGGACTGATCCTCTTGTTGCTGCCTCCCCCCCATTACCCACTAGCATGGATGCCACAGATGTGGCAGATAATAATTTGTCAACATGAATGCCACCACCCCACTTCCACCAACTGCTCCTTTTGGGTTTTTAGGCATAACACAGTACATTTTTGCTGAATTTTCTGACACTTGGTAGGGCTGTACTCAAGGAGGACATACACATTTGGTGCATTCTGGAGGATTATCAGACTTAAATTGTGGATTTGGTACTGTGGTGAAGTTTTGAGGTATTCATTTAGGGGTTCCTGTGTGTACCCATGAATTTGTCAGGGAGTATTATGTGTTAGTCTTGTAGTACTCATTGAGATTTTTTTTATAGGTAGATGGACTCTTAAGTCTAAAGACTGATGGATTACAGCTTGTTAAAGTTGTAATGTTGACCTATGGGAATTTTCACTTTTAAATTTTTTTTTGAATATGTCTATTTTCAGTTGGCATTTCATAGGGACTTAGTCTTGTAGTACTTACTGAGATCTTATATATATATATATATACATACATACATATATATAGTCCCTTAACTCCAAAGACTGACAGAGTCATGACTTGTTAAAGTTGCAGTGTTATCTCATGGGATTTTTTTTTATTTTTATGTATTTTGTATGTCGTATTTTCAGTTTGTATTTCTTAGGGACTTAGTCTTGTAGTACTCATACATACTCCAAGTCCTCTCTTGTGTGGTCTTTGCCACTTCTATGGTCTCTTTTACCTGTGACCCTAGTGACCATTGTGTGGCCACTTGCAACCTATGCAACAAACATGTCTGCAGGGGCAAGCAGGGGACCTACATGGGTATTGGGGGCCAGAGGACCCATCTCATGGCAAGTCACTAAACTGAATGGGAGAAAAAGCAGAGGGAAGCAGTGCGTGGGGATTGTGGATGTGGTGGCCTGTCCTAGCTGGCAGCAATTCATGGACGGTGAAAGGAAAGTTCCTGTAGTATATAGCAAAGCATTGTTCTATATGGAAATCTATCCTTTTCAAAATGCTGTTGTATCACAGTGCAAAGGTCATGTATGTGATTGTACTCTTCTGTGGTAGAACAGCATTCTAGAACCTTTAGAAACTGCACAAGTCAGTTTCATTGTGAAAGAGAAAAAAACACAATGCACACATTTCACATAATAATATACACTATAAAAAATACAAGATGACCAACTTTATGCATAATCAGTGTGTTCTACCAGCTCGGGGTTCTGATTCTCATGAACCTCTCGAGCTTCGTTCTCGAGTGCAGAGGGAATCAGAAGTTCAGAATCCCTCTATGGCAGAACACACTGGTTGTGCATACTGGCCCATCCAGTATTCTCTATGTATCATGGTGGGGTAGTGAGCACACCCTGTAGGAGTGGCAGTGTCCCCTATTGAAGTTCAAGCTCCTCCTGAACCAGCAGCACCAGCAGCACCCACACCACCACCAGTTTTTTTTTTTTTTTTTTTTTTTTTTTACACAAACAATGCACAACAGGGATTTCAGGGACTAGGGGGACACACACAAGATGCAACAAATCAGGTAATTATCATAACAGTACTGTGTGCATGAAAAAGCTAACTTCTATCAATAAACAACAAGCATTTGTCAATGCTGAATGTTTGCTTGCTGGCATTGGCATTGGTAGTGTAGGAGTTACAAAGCTGCATAATAGGAATGGCAGTGAAGTATTGAACTGAAGTCAACCCCACCACCACTCTGCAGAGACTGACAGGCATTGGGGTGTGCCTTTGGGTCATCAGGCATAATGGCCACACCATTTCATCACACCCTACCCTACAGACACTGACAAGTGTCACGGTGTGCCTTGGGGTCTTTGGCCCTTATGCGCATCCCATCCCATCAGGAAATACAGTGAGATGGGTGCGGTATAGGAGCATGGGGTGAACTTTGGGGCTGAAAAGCCCAAGGCACAGCTCAATGCCTCTCACTGGCTGCAGGGTGTGGAATGGTATGAGCATTACAGGCGAGAATCCCAAGTAACACCCCTGATGCCTGTCATTCTCTACAGGGTGGGGCGTTATGGTCTGCAACCCTAATGGCTCAGGCATTCATTGGTATTTTCACTCCAAATTTTCAACATGGTTTTTTTGTGACCCCCACCTCATGAACAGTGGCAATATCAGTTTGTTAGCGGAAAGTTGCTTTTGCACAGCCACTACGGCATTTAGCACCACAGGTGCAAAAACGCATTTCAAACAGGATGTGATAAATGACAGCTGTACTGTTCATGAGGAGGTGTAAAAAATGGCAATGTTGAAAAATCTGCAATGAAAATATTAAAAAAACTGAAGTGACGAGCGTGCATAGAAACTGTGCAAAGCACACCCGTAATGTAATTAGTTTGGGGATTTTTTACAGCAGCTTGTCAACACAGGCATTTTGGGACCTCCGATCATGAACAGTGTCACTGTGATTTTCTTTACCTGTCCCGAACAATGATTTCCCACAGCGACCACGCATTTCTGTGCTGAAAGTGTGAAAACACATTTCGACCATGTTGAGAAAAATGACAGCTATACCGTTCATAAGGAAGTGTGGAAAAATTCCACTGGTGAAAATCTGGACTGAAAATATTACAGATTCATGAACTTACGAGGGTGCGTGGAAACTGTGCAATGCACACTTGTAAAACAGTCATTTTTAGGAACTTTTTCACCAAATTTTCAACATAGCCATTTTAAGACCTCTGCTCATGAAAAGTGTCACTGTGATTTCTTAATTTGTCCCATACATTGATTTCTACACCGACTGTGCCATTGTGCGCTACATGCACGGGAAACACATTTTGGGTGAGATGTGAAAATGACAGCTTTACTGCTCATAAGGAGGTGTGGTAAAATGTCAATGTTGAAAATCAGGAGATGCAAATATTAAAATTCATAAACTTATGGCTGCATAGGGACCATACAGCCACTCTAATAAAACAGTCATTTTAAATTTCTTCACCAAATTTGCAACATAGGCTTTTTGAGAGCCCACCTTATGAACACTGGCACTGTCGTTTTGTTAATCAGTCCTGAAAGGTGATTTCACGCAGTGACTGCAAAATCACCCTTCGGGTCTGATTAATGCCATGACAGTTCCAGAATTCATGAGGAGGGGTCCCAAAAACCCCATGTTGAAAATTTGGTGCCAAAATGACCCAAAATGCCTGAGATATGCATTAAAGTTGAAAAAAAACTATTTATTGCATTATACAGCTTACCGGCATTTCCTCAGTTTGCGGTCAGCTTTGAAGAGTGCAGACGTGTTCCCAGTCCACCGAAGATCATCTCACCAACCTCTGGAGGTAAGTATGGGGTGAGGGGGAGTGAAGGGGAGGTAGGAAGGGCATAGGATGGGTGCAGGTGGGCAGGAAGACCGCAGAGGGAATGTTTTTTTGTTTACAGTTTTTTTTAGGAAGACGATGAGGGATGTTTGCCTTGCTGGGGTGGGCTCCCAGTGAGGCAGCTGGAAGGCTGTTTGGGGGGTCTGGAGCTGACAGGGGGATTGGGCACCCTGTCAGCCATAACCCTTTTTGCCACGGTGGGGTGGGCTCCCAGCATGGCACCTGGAAAGCTTTTTTTTGGGGGGGCGTGGAGCTGACAGGGGATTGGGCACCCCCATTGGCCGTACAGATGTGCATGGGGGGGAGCGCACGAGCATGCAATATACGTGCTTGTGTGCATGTGTGTGGAGGGGGGAGCACTGCTCACTGAAGCGGAGCTCTCCCTTTCAACTGTATGGCACTGCATTTTCAGGTGCTGTCATAGACAGCTGCAGTGTTCATTGGAGAACTGCGGCCGTGCCTGCAAACACACTGGCTGAATTGGAAGACGGGTGCCACACCTCTGAAAACTCAGATGATGGCACTATGTTTCTTGCACATGCATGCAAGCAAACATAAAAATTAAATCAAGATAGTAAGACTACAGTGACAAAAATAATTCAGTAAAACACACCTAACAGTTTTACATAACTAAAATAACAAACCACAGAAATCAGGAAAAAAAAATCACACAAAACACTGTCTACAACAGCGCTGTCTACTAAACCAGAAAAGGCTGTCTATACTAGACTGTCTTTTTTCTTGCTGGAAGTTGTTACAGCTAAGCTGCCCCCAACCCCCCAGCACTACCTCACCACACAGAATACAGAAAATGAAACTTCAACTTTAAACTAACTAAATCACTGTAAATTCCTGAAATAATTTTTGATCTAGATGCACAAGGTACAGTAGACACTTAATGGAATGATTTGTTGTTGGAAAAAAACTGCATGTTTTAAATGCTTTCCAAAGCTTTCTAGGCACAAAGATATGGAGCACAGTTAACACCAGCTCTCTCTTCCTCACACTGCACTGAATTCAGCCCATGCATGGCAGTACCACTCATTGCAACACCATGTGACCTCTAATCCCATGAACCTTTGCAAATTTAGCCTTAGAGCCACAATTCACAAGTGAAGTTTGCATTCTTGCCATTCACGAAGTTCTCCTTCATGGCAAAGTAAAAATTCAACTTAAAGGAGAACTTTGTGAATTTGGTAAAATTCGCTATTTTGCCACAAAGCGAAGTTTTCAGTCTTCACCCACCACCAACAACTGAATGCTGAGTTTCATTTTTTTTAAGACAACATACTTCTGTACTGGATTGTGAAGCACTTCCTGACACAAAGCCTGATTCATCATGTTTGCTTACACTGAGGCCTACACATGAATAGATGGGATTTACGTGCTAGAGGCATGTTTCCTGCCCACATAGCCCTGCAGCCCTGGATAGGTGCAGGGTGCATAGTATTCACAACTGCAAGCACCTTTTGGGGCACCTGTCCACAACCCCCCCAGTGCACAGGACTCTGCAGGGCAGCTGGGGGTGGAGTTGTGGACCCAGATGGGCATCCAATCAGATGCCCATCATGGGTTCCATAGTAGATCCCTTGCATGGTAAGGCGTGGGTCCGGGTGTGTGAATACCAACTGCAGGCACCCAGACCCATGTGGCCATTCCCCATCTGACAGTGTGGCTATCTGGCCTGGCCCATGGCACACTGCACCCACACAGCACACAGATGGACTTCCAGCTAGATGAACCCTGCCCAGTCCCATGTGCTGCCCCCCCAGCAGACATCAGTGGCCCATCCCTGATGTAGTAACCCACCCCAGCAGAACATTACCCCTCTAGACACAGCATGCTGTGGCAGGCACCTCCCTACACACACCACAAACGTACCCTATGCCCATTCCTGTCTGTGGCCACCCCACAGCCACACAACTCCAACCCTGACCATATGAATTTTTTCCACCCCTTAACACCGAGCCCAGCACTCCCACTAGTGCAATGATGGTCAGAGGCCCCACCCATAGCACCAACATCACCATCTCCACCCCCCATATCCGGCAGTTGGTGCCACCACCCCAGATGTCTGGTGACACAGCCCTCAACATACCTCCACAGCCACCAAGTGCTGATGGGAGCATGCTGCCTACATGTAACAGTGTGCTCCCAGCTGCACTTGGATGTCCAGTGGCTGAGGAGGTGTGTGAAGGCAGTGCTGCTGGATGTTCAGGGCAGCTGCACAAACTGGTGGGTACGGGGGTGGGCAGCAGTGGTGTCAGTACTGCAGGGGTGGGGATGGGGCCACTGACCACCAATGACAGGGTGGAGGTTCTGTGATTGGGCAGCGGTGGGTTGAGTGGCACCAAACCACCAATGGTGCACCACACACAAGGGGACATGAGCACTGAACAAGGGGATAGGGAGGGACACTGGTGTGTTGGTGGTGCACTGTGTGCGTGTGTGTGTGTGTGTGTGTGTGTGTGTATGTGTCTGTGTGTGTGTGTGTGCACATGTGCTTGTGTGTGTGTGTGTGTGTGTGTGTGTGTATGTATGTGTGTATGTGTGTCTGTGTCTGTATGGGTGGGTGGGGGGTCAATGTCAACACCGGTATGGCACCACAGTGTGTGTTGGTGGGGTTGTCGCTGGGTACTGCCCCAGAGTCAAGGCTCTGTCGTGTGTGTGTGGGGGGGTGACAGCCCTGCGGGACAGTGCTCTATTGAGGTGGTCCACCTACTGCTGGGACAGGCAGGAGCCTGGATGAGCATGTGTTCTCGGGTTCCTAATCAGTCACCTACAGAGGGTGTGTGGGCTGTGGGCACGGGGTCAGGTGCATAGGGCACTTACAGCAGTGTCCCCTGTGGCATAACTTGTGCCCTCCTATGCCCCCCAGTGCACAGCACTACTCAATTTAGTGAATGGTGCATAGTGCTGTCACACCCCCAGCATGCCCCCCACCCACCCCCAGTGCATTGCTGTCTGTATGGCCAGGGGATTGGGTGCAGATCCACCTTGTGTGCAAATTGTGAATGCCGCATGGGTTCCAGTACACATATTTCCATAGTACGGTTGCCTACGTGCCTCAACTACATGCACGTAGGCACCCTTTTGGTTTTGTGCATAGGCCCTTTATGAATAGTGTTGATTTTGCGATCACTGATTTTTTAGTCTTTTAAGTTGTTTGAACTACCAACATGCTACTACCAAGAACACACATTTATTCTGATATTACAGTGTCTGACTGCTGTTCATAATGTCACTTATAATTACTTTTTTACAGTATTTCACCGGTGCTTCACACATCCTTATACTTCTGTGGCTTGTTTATTGTTAGTGTTGTTTTTCATTTGAAAAGGTGAACTTCCAAATATTCAGAATAGAATATTACATTTTGAGAGCTGCTAACTGGTGTAATAATTAATTGTAATCATGCTTTAGTAGTCATACTCTATTTTTTATTTTCAAATGTTTTGTATCGGTCTTACAATAGATGGGTTGAATTACACTTGAAGAAAAATTGATTCACCTCCTTGCATTTCTTCACTGTCATCATGACATAACTTTTACTCAAGGTAGTACAAGACTTGCTTGTGTACAGTAGGGACACTTAATGTAAATAATAAATAAAAGCTGTAGTAAAAGTGTAAAAGCTGCAACACTTCCTCATGCATGTATTGCATTATCCACATAAGTGTATTTGATATTTCTGCTTAGAGGGGAACTAGAGAATTTTCTTGCAGTTAAACTTTTTTATTAATTTTTCATAAGATATACAGACAAACCTCTTACAGTACAGTACAATGTGAGGATTTTTTTTTTTTTAAGAAATTGAGGCAGCATATAATAAGAACATTGCTACAATAATACAAGGAGCTTTTGGTTTAAAATATAATAAACAATACAGGTCATGTAATTAGCATATACTTGACATTTGTAGTGAACTTAAAGCGGATAGTATGATTAGATACAGTTTATATTAAAATGTTACATAATTATATATGATGCTGCAAAAGGGAAAAAAGTACATTCGTAAAAGGATTGTGGAGTAATAAAGAACGGTTGAGAATAGAGTATAGGAAAGAAAAGATATATAAGAAAGTTAAGAAGAGAGAGAGGGAAACTATAAAAAAAAGGGGAAAAAAACAAGACTACAATGATGTATCAGTAAAAGGGGGAAATTCATATATATTAAGTCCATACATTGGTGTTGGAAGATTTAGTTGATTCCAAAAAATTAAAAAAGCCCTGCCAACAACTGTTATATAACATGAGTCGGTCAGACAAGATATATGTCATACGGTCCAGAGAGGCATATTGCAATAGTTGGTTAATGATACCAGGAAGGGTAGGGATTATGTTGGATCTTCAATGCATGAGGATTGTGTGTTTAACTTGAAGGAAGAGTATATTTAACCATCTGCTCTGTGAATATGAAATTTTGTAAGAACGGTGATTAAAAATACCAAGAATGCAATGTTTAGGGTCTAGTGTAAAAGGCTGACCTACCACTTTCATTGCAAATCTGTGAGTACAGTGCCAAATCTTTTGTATGAGGGGATAGTGCCATAAGATATGCAATAAATCCCCATTGGGGGAACTGCAATGCCAGCAATTGTTATTGTTCAATAAACCCATTTTTTGTAATTCAACAGGAGTTCTGTACCACAAATGAAGGATCTTGGTTTGAATGAGGGAACTGCGTTTATTATTAAAAGATTTGTGACAGGAGAGCCAACATCTGGACCATTGTGCATTGGTGATATTATATTGTAGCAAAGTACTCCATCTGTTTTTAGCATTGACAGAGTAGTCAGGAAGGATATCACAAATATCTTTGTAAACAGTGCTATTTAAATTGGATGTTGTTTTTATCCATTTAGAGATGTGCTTATCATACAGAGAATTGATAGAGAAGGTGTGAGATAAGAGTTGCATGCGGTGCAGAGCTGTAGATATTCCAAAATCCTGATGGGGAAGATTCCATATGCCTCATAGGTCAGTGTAAGATTTTAACTTTAATGACTTGAGTTCAAGTATATCCTGCAAAAAGAGAATACCCTTATTTTTCCAGGTACGACAAACAATGGGGTGATTATCAAGAGATACATGGTGGTTACCCCAGATGGGGGTGTAAGCTAGGGGTTTGGGGTTAGATTTAATATGCTTGTGAATGATTTTCCAATAGAATATAGAAGAAGCAGCTATGGTAGGGTGAGACTTTAAAGAAGAGGTAAGGGTGTTATAAAGGAAAGAAGTCACCACATTACCAGGACATAAGGATGTTTCCATATTGACCCATAAAGGAGACTGGATGTTGTGTTTGTTAAACCATTTAATTGTTTGAGATGTACGGAAAGCCCATAAGTAGGCTTGGAACCAAGGAAGGCCAAACCCACCTTTTGACCAATGGGATCTAAGTTTATTACGACTAAATCTAGGTATTTTGCCTTCCCAAATGAAGCTGCCGATAATTTTGTCTATTTTGGTAAGAAAACTAGAGGAAGTATCAAAGGGATATTGGAAAATAGGTATAATATTTTAGGAGTTATTGACATTTTAATGGTGGAAATTTTACCATTAAAAGAAAGTTTAAGTAGCTTCCATCTATCAAGTGTTGTTTGGATACTGGTTAACAGAGGGAAAGATTAGCATCCCATAATTTATTCAATGTCAGGGTGATCGAATGCCAAGATAAGATATACTGTAGGGGGCCAGAAAGCCTAATGAGTTGTTCATGAGGGACTACAAGGGTATTCAGTGGTAGCGTTTCGGATTTGTTAAGGTTTAGAGCTAGTCCAGAGTGGGAGGTGAAGTCATTCACTAGTTTAACTAAAGGTTGCCCAGAACTTTCAAGATTTTCAAGTAAAATAAGGAGATCATCTGCATATGAGAGTGAAGTATAGTGAGAGTTACCAATAGTAATGCCTTTAATTGTACCGGATTGATTTAAGGACTCAGAAAGAGGTTCCATGGCAAGTATAAACAATGAAGGCGATAAGGGGCATCCTTGTCTGGTGCCTCTTGCTAAGTAAAAGGAGGGGGACAAAATAGAGTTCGTGTGAACTCGAGCTGAAGGGGAGGTGTACAATAATTGAATCCAAGCACAAAAATTATTTGTAAAGCCCAAATGAGATAGCACCTGATATAGATATTCCCAATTGAGAAAGTCAAATGCTTTCTCAAAGTCAATAACTATTGCAGCTGCAGGGTTTTAAGAGTTTTTGCTTTGTGAATTAAATTGAGTAATGAACAAGATGATCGGAACTGTTTCTATTTTTGATAAATCCTGATTGAGAAGTATGGATGAGTTTAGTCATTAAAGATTCTAAGCGGAGAGTTAATAATTTGGCAAAGATTTTCCATCAGTATTAAGTGAGATCGGTCTATAGTTTGAAGGAAGTAAAGGGTCTTTGTCTTTTTGGTAAGATTGTTATGATGGCTTCGGTCATTGTGCATGGGAGTTTCTTTATTAAGGTTGCTTCTTGGAATACATTGACTAATACAGGACAAAGAGTGTCAGATAGGGTTTTATAAAAATCAATAGGGAACCCATCCTTGCCAGGTGCTTTACCGTTTTTTAATGATGATAAAGCAGTTTGGATTTCCTGTAAAGTGATTGGTTTATCAAGCACAGCTTTGTCCTGAGGGGATAGGTGGGGTAGATTCAATTTTTCCAGAAAATATTGTATTAGGTTGGGATTTGTAGTATTAGGTTGTGAGTATAGTTGATGGTAAAAGGATTGCATAATACGATTGATTGAAAGGTTGTCTGTGTGTGTCTGACCTGATTGATCTTTTAGACCTGCTATATGTCTCTGCATCTGTTGAGTTTTAGCTGGTAAGAGAGGAACTTTCTGCATTTATCCCCTTGTTCCCAATAACCATGTTTAATCCTAAAAAGGGCAAGTTCAGCTTTCCTGGATATCAACTCGTTAATTTTAATTCTTAATTGTAGAATTTCCAGATGAAGCTGTGAATTATGATTGGGTTTATTTAATTTATAGTATTGGGTTTCTTTTTCTTTAAGGGATTTTTCTAAATTAGCTAATTGTTGTTCTCTTAATTTCTTTCTATGTGCTGCATAACTAATAATTTTACCTCTAATAGTGGCTTTTAATGCTTCCCAGATAGTACCTTGAGACATATCTGGAGTATCGTTAATAGAAAGAAAATCTTGAATCTGGTTTTAATCCAAGGAGTGAATTCAGGGTCTCTGAGTAAAAGTGGGTCTAAACGCCAAGATGGGGATTTAGAAGAAGGTGGACCCTAGAGTAAATGCAAACTGATAGGGAATGATCAGATATAACAATAGGGAGAATCGATGTATCAATAATTTTTTCAGTAATGAGTGGAGAAGAGAACCAATAATCAATCCTACTATATGATTTATGTAAAGAGGAATAAAAGGTGTAATCTCATTGTCTGGGATGTTGTAGTCTCCAAATGTCAGAGAGACCTAAATCCTTCATAAGCATTGATACAGCATTAATACTACGGGGTGGGCATCATGTGATGAGTTACTTCTGTCTAAATATGCTTGTAGTGCTAAGTTAAAGTCACCACCAATAAGAATAGGTGAATTATTTTTATTATTAATCATAATTTGTTGGGATAGATTATGGAAGAAAATGGGTGAATCAAAGTTGGGTGCATATACATTCACAAACATAAGCAGACCTGCTGTGGTGTTTAATAGGGTTATAATCCACCTACCATCCGGGTCTCTAATGATTTTTATGGGGGGCCAATTAAGAGATTTATGTATTAAGATAGCAACCCCATGTTTTTTGGATGGAGAAGATGACGCATATACTTGACCGACCCAGTCCCTTTTAAGTCTGTTGAACTAGAGCATTTTCAAAGTGTCCTGTCAATTTTGACATCAGAACTATGAAAGCAATTTGTTTTATTCATTTCGACTATGACAAGCAGTTGTCTACATGCCTCAGCTGCAAGTAGTTTTGATTGGAGCCAAGCACTGTTCTGATAATTTATAGTAATAGAGTCATTTTATAATATTGACTTACAGTGTTGTGTCACTAGTGAGTGAGCAGTCTAATTGTAAATGCAGCACAGTCAACATAGTCATTCCATATTGTTTGGTTTGCTCATTTGAGTTGTTAAAGCAGCAGTGCAACGAAATTGGGAAACAATCTGACCCTACCTTTTTTTCACTATGAAAGACTCCAGGCATTTTCCAGTTTAATTTGGTATTACAGTTATATAATTCCGCCAATGTCTGAAATTTTTATAAATGTTTTAATTGATTTTTTTCTCAACAAAAAAGATGGCCACCTCATTTTTCATAGAAATAGCATTGTAGACCTAGCAAGGGTTAGAAGCGAAAAATAAAAAATGTTCATGGTGCACAGTATAGGAAGTACCCAGACAAGTACATTTGACTGGTATGTTAATATTTTTCTTAATTGTAGCTGAAACTAGCTTTTTGGAAAATAATTTTTTGTCGCACTGCTGCTTTAAATGAACACTGGGTTGTTTGGAAATGCATATGGCAACTGATCTGGGAATACTGTTGCTAGGATTTAAAGTGCATGAGTTCCTACATTCACCTGTGTGTGAAGTGTGTATTTTTGCAGCTTCATTACCCCCCCCCCCCATTCCAAGACTGACATGAGGAATGAGATGAATAGTGACACTACAACTGAAAGAATCAATGGGTCACATTCTAATACAAAATACATAAATTGGCATTTTGTCAGAGGATAACATGGAGGAAAGAATTTTACACTGTCATGGGAACAAAAAATAAGAATGACATGTGTGGACAATACCAACACGCATTATCTCTTTTTTTTTTCTAGGTAGTTTTTTTTTTTGCTTTGTTGTTTTTGTTGAATTAGCAGGTTTTATATACATGCAGTGATTAGCATGATGGTTCATTTAGTTTATTAGGATCACACAATATCATGGTGTGAGTTGATTTTTCAAACACCTGTTGCATTTGTCTTTATTAGGCAGGTCATAGCTGCATTTTACTAGCACAAGGATACAAGATACTCAGCATAAAAGATGCTGTGGAAGCTTCCATTTCAATGAGAAAAATATTACAAAGAATAGAACGCTGATGTATACAACAGTAGATGCACTGAATCAATTGCAGTAACTACTTAGTAAAATAATAGCACTGTTAGTTTGAGCTTCCCCCATCCAATATCAAAAAGCAATTTTGCTATATATACTATACAGTGACAGTGCTCTGCCTGAATCATTTTACATACAGAATATGCAAGCAGTGACACATGATGGGGTGTGGGTTAATCTGGATAAACACATGCCTAAAGGTATAGTGAGACACTAAACCACAGGCCAAGTGCCTTTACTGCCCATAGAAGTGTGTTTATCCAGACTAACCCACACTTTGGAGTAGAGAAGCAGCAAAATTAAAATCCACCATCGAAGTAGATGCGAAGTAGCCCACTTCACGTTATTTTGCGGCTACGCGAACTGTTCATTGAGATCGCTACTTTGCCTTGTAATAATGATGATGATGACTTCACATTGCTCACTCCATCTGTAAGGGCAGAGTGAGAATTTACAGGCAGTTCACACATATCACATGGCTTACACAATCTAGGTCACATGCTTCAGCTAGGCAGGGGGTGAATCATGCTCGAAAGAGACTATCACTGCAGCAGCAGCCCCTGGTTCCAACAACACCTGAGCCCCCCACCACCTGTGCCTGGTCCTCCCCACACCTCATTAGTATGGGGATGTTTTACTACACTGCCTGGGTACAGCAGTGTAGTGAAATGTAATTTGTGTGGTGTGGAGGTGTGCTGTGGCCCCAAAGGAAATCACCTTGGCACAGTAGGTCAGCATACCCACTTGTACAACCACCACTGTGTACAGTGGCAGGCCAAGGTTGCAGAACAGGGCAGTAATGGACCTGCTGGCCCTGCTGGGGAAGAGGGGGCAGCACGACATCCACCTGTGCCTGGTGGTGTTAAGTGGGGGAGGGCCATGGATCAAGCAGCTGCTCCATAACCTGCAGCAGCCAGTGACAGTGGCAACTCTGTCCAACTACCTACCACGCAGGCCAATTTGGGCCTGATGTGGAGTGAGTTGGAGGCTGTTAACCACCATCTTGACAATGTTGAGCATCAGTTGGAGTGAACTGAGGGGCACCAGCTACAAATTGTGGGAATGCTTCAACTGCTGCTGTCCCATCAGAATGTTGATCATTAGTTTTAGTTTGTCCTTGCACCCACCACTCTGTGTGTGAAAAAATAGTTCCTGATGTTGCCCCTGATCCGTCCCCTATCTATCTTTAAATTGTTAGCCCTTCCTCATGCACATCTCTTTTTCTGGATGATGCTACCCTCTTGTCAGTTGTTGGTTCCCTTTTGGTACTTGATATTTTCTATTGTGCCTCCCCATCATCAACAGGAACTGCTGCATCATAAGTTTTTTGAGGAGGGGAGGATTTACCACCAACAGACCCAGACACAGCCACCTTGACTTTCTTTTTTTCTGGTTCCCAACTAGAGATGCAGTGAAGTTTTAATCCACTAGTGAAGCATGAGCAAAGTAGCCCACTACGCATCCACGTGGGACTACATGAAGTCCCCGCTGAAATGAGCTACTTTGCCTTTTGTGGCTTCACACTAGTTTGCGTTGCAATTAGACAAGGCAAAGACATTAAGAAACAGACAATCCAGAGCCCACTAATCAGTTATCACATGGCTGACTGTCTCTGCAGGTCTGCAGGTCACATGATTCAGGGAGGTAGTTCAGTAGGCACTGGCAGGAAGTCAGTGTTTTACTTACACAATAATGACTCAGCTAGTGGTCATTTCCAGGGGATTAATGACCATGTGGGGGGTTGGGTTGCAGAAAATGACCGCCAGCGAGGTTGTTATTGTAATTATAAGGCTAATCCAGCTGTGCTGATTTTAAATATTAAAATAAAAATTGTTTATTAACTTTCGTTGTGCTGTTTGTCTTTGCGGTGCAGTCACATGACTTGTCAGTAGCTGTGGTTTGGTTACGTGTAGTGACACTACATGCATCCGCTGTGCTGACGTTAATTAGTGCGACCCCATGGATTTGATGAGGTCGCCATTAATTTGACCTTATTTTCTGTTAGAGAAGCAAATAGAGCCGCAAAGATAGTGATTCATTAAAAATAAAGTTTAAATGTCAGCTTAACAGTTAAAGGCAGCAGTGACCTAAAAAGCAGTTCTTGTATTTCGATCGGATTTCCAACTGCTGACAGGAACAGCAGTTGGAAACCCAATCAAAATACAAGAACTGTGCTTTTTTTCTCACTGCTGCCTGTAACTGTTAATCTGACATTTAAATTTTATTTTACACTCGACCACTATATTTGGCTCTATTTGCTTCTCTGTCACTGCATATGTTGAGAATTATCATGGTTCAATTACTTTTACCGCGTAAGTGGGGAATCACACTCAGCAACTATCCCGGCTTCATGGTTCACTTTGCCTTCATGTGAAGTGGCTCCTTATGCTACTGAAACATCTGGATAGGTCATTTTATGGCCATTAATGACTGATCCAGTAACCAATCAGAACACAAAGGAGCCTCATTAATATTATATTAGCTTTGTGATTTCACTTTCTCTAGTGGAATGAGTTTGCAGTCCAGGTATTTCTGCAGTGTGCAGTCTGACTCTGTTCTATGTGTTTTGGAGCTCACAAAAAAGCTATAGTTCTCTTTTGTGTGTTAAAGCTTGTGTATTTAGTTGTTGTAGTCCTTCAGGAAAGTTTTTTTTAATTAGAAATACTTTTTTTTCATTAAAAAAGTATTATTGTGCACTTATTTTTAGGTACTGTACTTTATTTTACTAGTACTTGTAATAGCGGAGATTCTTTTGGTTATTTACTTTCTTACTGGGGCATGAATGTGTGGGCCAAGTGGTGGCCATCGTGGGCCATGAATGCAGGCTGGCCACCCAGTTAGATTAAATTGGCAGGCTTTGGGGAGCCCATCTGCAGCCACAGTGAGCCTGGCAGCTGTGGCTGTCATCCGGGAGCAGCAGCAGGTGGAGCAGTGGCCTCTGCAGGATCAGCAGGAGGAGCTGCAGCAAGAGAGGCATAAACTGCAGCAGGTTGTTGGCCCTCAGACCACCAGCAGCACAGCAGCACAGCAGCAGGTGTGTCCTGGTGCCCCCTCACCACCTGTACCGGGGCCCTGCCTGTGGCTCCCCTGTGTGGGCCTTTTTTTCTTCCTTCCCTAGTGACTCCAGCATGGTGCATTGCAATCTTTGTAATGTGGTGGTCCACCAGGGGCCCAAGGGCAGCCACCTGGGAATGGGTGGTCAGCACACCCATATAGCTATTCATCACCATGCCCAGTGAGAAGCAAAGCTACAGGAGGTAGCAGTAATGTGGTATTGTCAAATTCAAATGTTATTTTCTTTTGGGTGGGGCATTATTTAAAAAAAAGTTAAAAAAGATTCATTAATGATTGGTCATCTTTACAGGTCTTCAGCATATAATCAGAACTGAAAACAAATGTAACTGCTGTGATTCATGAAGAAGGTGACTTGTCTTGTGACGAGTGACTGGTGTGACATGACTAATGAACTGTACACAAATACCTAACGGCTGTTCTTCCCTGACCTGTACCACCCCAAACTCCCAATCAATCTATCAGTGAGTACAATGGTCAAGCCAAGATACTACAAAATAGGATTACATGCAACTTACAAACCAAATACTCAAAGTTTTGTAATTCGTGAATTGTGACTGTGAAGATGAAGAACGTAATTTGTCTCAGAGTCATGATGAGTGACTGGTGTGACATGACTAATGAACTGTACGCAAATACCTATGGCTGTACTTCCCTGACCTGTACCACCCCAAAGTCCCTGACTTGAAAACTCATATCAATGACTACAATGGTCAAGCTGAGATACTACAAAACAGGGTTACATGCAATTTACAACCCAAAAACATAAGGTTTTGTAATTCCTGGATTGTGACCGTGATGATGAAGAATGTAATTTGTATTGTGAGTGACTCGTGATGATCGCCCTGACTTAAAAAGGTACATTAATGAGTGCAATGTTCATGCAGAGATATACACCACACCAGTACTCTGAAGGGAATCCAAATAAACAACTGTGACTTACAGTAATTTACAGATGGAGATTGGGCCCTAAAGAGATGCAAATGCACAGACAGATTAAGATTGCATTGTGCGCTCAAGAGATGCAGAAACAAAGACACAAAAACACCTTAACCAGTGCTCACAAGTCACAAATCCAAATCTGAAAAGAATACCGTTTGCCGGTTGCGGGGGGGGGGGGGGCAGTGCACCGTAGTAACAGTTCACTACCAAGATACCACAAAGCAGTACAAAATAATGCAGCTAGATAGCAGGTTCACAGTGCTGCAGTTACTGCATGGCACAATAAAATGTGTCTAATTTGATGGCACGCATTGCATCGCACACACACTCACACACACACTACAGGTAATGCGCAGCAAATTGAAAATTTCAGTAATATACACCAAATCTTTTAAACAAACTGAAAGTATGCACTGCATCACAATAATCAGCAAAAAAAATTTCAAAAATTACTGAAAATATTACTGTGTGTACATGAACACAATTATACAAGAAAAATGTAACCATACCAGAAAGACTGCCTTTCTTCCAGTTAATCTGCCTCCACCACAGATATACCCCTCCCCCAAGCACCCTTCAAGTGTCTGTCAGTACACAAACTGAATGTTCTAAATTAACATTCAAAATCCACACATGAATAATAAACACTTGATGATATGAACACAGGAGGGTTTCCTACAATTGATGTACTAAATTTTGAGAAAAAAATGGCTCAAAAAGGCTTTTTGAATGTTTTTTAGAGGGCTTGAATCTCAGAGCTCTGAGATCAAACTGTCTCCAGCTACTACTACACACATACTACACAGAACTGAGGCTGTGCAAAGCACTATAGAGCCCATGTGACCTGCAATCCCATGAATCACTGCAAAATTTGCCTTGAAGCTCACCAACAAGGTGAAGTGACATTGATTTCAATGTACTTCGCATTAAAATTGGTGCAGAGGTGGCTGTGGAAAGGCGGAGTAATGCAAAGTCACTGTTTTTAATGTACTTCATGATCCTAATTATAAGGCAGAGTACTCTGCTTCCCGTTGTGGCTACTTTGCGGAGTCCACCTTAAAACGCAAATTGCTTTGCATAGCGGATTTTAGCCACTTCACCCACCTCTACTTTGGAGTGTACTATTGTACATATAAAATGGGTACAGGTAGAGAAAGATGAAAAAGTTTTAAAAGAACTGATAAAAAATAAAATACATATCTAGTTTTATACTAAATAGCCCTTCTGCTTGCCTCTAGGTTGTCCGGTTATTACCTGAGGCACTGTGCTGTGCAGCATTCTGTGCTACTGGCCTGCAGGACCACCATGCTAGCCCTCCTGCAGGACTATGATTTTCTTTTGGTCTTGCAAGCAGAGTGCTACCAGCTGTAGCAGTGAGTTTCATAAAGTACCATCACTGTTACATAACTGCTGGTTGGGGGAGCGCAGTAAGCAGAGGGACAGTCTCAGGGTCAATAAGGACAATGAGCCCTGCAGTATGCACTATAGCACAAGAATGATGCACTAGAAGTGCGTATCCCACCAGCTTAGGTCTGCACCTGCAGACAGGTGCGCATATGCTGGTATTTACGACCAGTGGGCAACTGTCCGTGGCTCTGCCCCAATGGCACAAAGGACCTTGCAGGGCAGCCAGGGGTGAAGTTGCAGTCCCAGGTGGGCATCCAATCAGATGCCCATCATGTGCTTAAGGTGGATCCCTTGCATGGTGAGGCATAGGTCCGGGTGTGTGAACAGCACCTGGACCTGGGCGGCCATGCCCCATAGCCAAGCATCCCCCCTGCATAGTACCAGCCCCTGTGGGTGCACTCACCTGGACACACAGATGCCCCTCACCAGCAGCACCTTCACCCCCTATACATATGCACTCCCCGACACATACACACACACACACACACACACACACACACACACACACGGGGGCCCCATCCCTGGATAAGGAACAGCACCCCTCCACCACACACAATGGCCCCAACTCAGTATACCCACCTGGCCCATTGTGCAGTACCTTGTTGGGTACCTAGCAACCAGCACAGTCCCCGCATAGCCCCCGCCCAACCCCTAGGTCACCATGGTGTGCACCCCAGGGTGCAAGGCTGGACATGCCACATGGCATGAGCTCACACTTTGGAGACACGGTCCAGGTGACCTACACTGTGGGCACTTGGTCAACTGCTGTGACATAGAACTGCCATCCCAGGCTGCAGCACATAGTACAGGGCAAGGTGGCAATGCATATTGAGTGCCTCAGAGGTCACATGCATGTTGGGTAGAGCAATGCCTAGCCAGAACACCCTCTAGGTATTGGGAGGAGCTATGCTGGGACTGACAGTATGGGTGGGTAGTGGACCATTGAGAGGGGGAGGAGGCCCTGGGGATCAAAGTGGCACCAGATGAGGCAGTCTTCTTGCCACAGCATGTCAGACTCCATGCACCAGCATCAGTTGATGGCCCTGCACCTCCAGCTGGTGTGTCCCCCACACCTATGGGAGTGCAGACATGTGGGCCTCCAGAGGAGATGGGAGGGTGTGTAGCTGGGGGCATGGTGTGTTGGTGGTTGGGGGGAATGGCTCAGCCTGGAGGAAAGGGCTGGTGCCCTGCCGGGGGGTTTCTGTACTGCCAGGACAGGGGGTGCCTCCTGGTGTGTGTGGTGGGTGTATGTCATGACCGGGGGACCCTCCATGTGCAGGGGGTTTGAACCTGTCAGGGTCTCAGTGGTCAGGTGCAGGGCAAGTGTGCAGCTCCGTAACACAGGGGCGCATTGGGAGCAGTGTCTGACACTCACCTGATCAGCTGCCCCAGCCCTTCTGATGTCCAGTGGGCTGGGACAGCATGGGGGGGTCATTTTAAGGTCCCACTACAGCTGGATAGTGCAATCCATGTGGGTGTGCAGTGGGTTACAGCAAGGTCCCAGCTGCCATAACCTGCACCCTCCTCCGTACCTGTGCAGCCAGCACTACATGCATTTGTGAATGGCGCATAGTGCTGGCATGCCCCCCCCCACTCTCAGTGAGTTGCTGTTCACTCGGTAAATGGATCTGGCACATACCAGCTGTGTGCCCCTATCATGAATGCCACATGATCACCCCTCTGCAGCATTCTAACTTAGCTATGCCAATGCAACTGGTTTACACGCGTGTTGGCATAGTGCATAGGGCCCAATGAGCAGATATGGTGGAACAGCAAAAATCATTTTAAGTGTGAGGGAGAGAGCATTTTTTTCTTTTAAAAAAAGCTGAAGCAGGAAGCTATTGTGTAACAGAGAAAAATGAGGTGGCAAAATGGTTTTGGATGATGCTTGGATCTCTTCGGTTGTGAGGCTACAGTTACCAGCTCTTGTTATGGCTGCATAGCAGAGCTATGTGATGTATTGCTATTACTTAGTAGAGAGAAGGGACTCTAGAAGCACATGACCAGATACCTCAACTGTGTTATTCCACAGTGAAGTTAAAGCACATGGGGTGTCTCCACTGGCTACAGTACTGTCCCCCCCCCCACCAAGTGCACTATTTTCCTGCTCCGCGATGACTTCTGGTTCACTTCCAGGTTCAGAACTAGCACTTGTCTTCATCCCTGTTATATATGTAATAACTTTTCCTAGGGTTTAGGGGCACTGCCACCCTCTGATCGCCATCCCTGTTATACAGTAATAGTTCCCCGCTATCTAGTGGCAACCCCTGCCCTTCTATTGTCATCTCCATTGTAAAGTAATTATCCCGTGGTGTCTAGTGGCACCCTTTGCCTTCCAGTTACTGTTCCCATTGTATAGTAATATTTTCTTGTTGTCTAGTGGTACCACTCCACCCTCCAATCACCATCCCCATTATATAGTAAAGTTTCCCTGGTGTCTAATGGCAGCCCCATCCTCTAATCACCCTCCCCATTGTACAGCAATGTTTCCTGGTGCTTAGTGGCACCCCCACCCTCCAATTGCCTTTACCGTTGTACAGTACTCTTTCCCTGGTGTCTAGTAGCACCTCTCTCCTTTTGAATGCTGACTCCATTGTACAATAATGTTTCCCTGATGTCTAGTGGTACCCCCCCACACACCCTCTGATTGCTGTCCACATTGTACAGTAATTTTTTTCTGGTATCTAGTGGCTCCCATCCTCTGACCACTATCCCCCTTGTAAAGTAATGTTTGCCAAGTGTCCAGTGGCACCCCTGCCACATGACTGCTATCCCCACTGTACAGTAACTTTTCCTGGTGTCTAAAGGTACCCCCACCCTCTCATTGCCATCCCCGTTATATAGTACTCTTTCCCAGGTGTCTAGTGGCACCCCCGCCCTCTGATCGCCATTGCTGTTGTATGGTAATGTTTCCCTGCTGTCTAGTGGCACCCTTTGACCTCCAATCACCATCCCCATTGTACAGTAATCTTTCCCTGGTTTCTAGTGGCACCTTCCCCCACTCTCTGAATACTGTCCCCATATTAATTTGAACTGTGTCAGCTGTATAAAAGAAAAAACATCCCTCATTTTTTCCTTTTTGTCTTCAAACCTGTAAAAAAGAAAATGGTCCCTTGCTGATCTGACCCTTGCCATCCTGAACTGCCACTCAGCAGTCACCACCCAACACGCCCTCACTCACCTGAACATGTAACTGTCTTTGATTGTTGTACTCTTCTGGGTTGTGCCTGGAAATAGTCATTTCATGGTTAGTGCACCTACCCGGGTAACACAAACTAAATAAATAAATAAAAAGAGCCATTCTCTGATCAAAGACACATCTCGCTGCTGAAACTACTGACTGCAATATAAGGAACTAAGCTGATTGTGGTTCAATGTATTTCAATGGGGTTTTGAGCTTTTATGCATAACTTTGCCATTTTTGCATATTTCGACCCCAACTTTTCAACATGGCCTTTTTTGGACCCCACTTCATGACCAGTGGTGGCAGAATTATGCAAAGTGGGCCAGAAAGGTGATTTTGTGTTTGCTTGGCAAAATCACCTTTCCAGCAGGATTTGAAAATTATTACCACCCGTGTTCATGAGGTGGGATCATAAGAAGGCCATGTTGAAAATATGGGCTCAAACTATGTAAACATGGCAAAGTTATGTGTGTACATTGACATTTTTTCTATGCTGACACCTAACTTTGGTAATTTTGAATATTTTGACCCCAAATTTTTAGCATAGCCATTTTTCACACCACCTCATGAACATGACAGCTGTCATTTTCAAATCCTGGTCAAAATGTGTTTCACACCTGTGGAGTGGAATTACATTTTGGTGGCCTGGAACCATATTTCAGAAGGGATTTGAAAACTTTAACCTATGGGGTTCATGAGGTGGGGTACTGAGAAGACTATGCTGAAACTTTGGTATATAAACACAATAAAATGTCTAGCTTATGACTGAACTTTGTGGTATTTCAGCATTCACTCATAACTGCGAATTTCAATATTTTGACTCCAAACTTCCAACATACTCATTTTTCCACCCTACCTCATACATGTAAGGTGTCATTTTTTACATCCTGGATGAGACATATTTTTGCACTTGTGTCACAACATGATATTTTGGCCAATATACTATAAATGCTACATGTCAATGTTAATAAAGGCAGTCATAAAATGACTAACTTGAAAACTTGGAGTCAAAATTTTTAAAAACGAGTGAATGTGTGAACAGTAAATATGTAAAGAGTGAATGTACGAAGAGTGAATCTGTGAAGAGTGAATGTGTAAAGAGTAAATGTGTCAAGAGTGAATATGTAATGAATGTGTCAAGAGTGAATGTGTGAAAAGTGAATGTTCGAAGAGTGAATGTGTACTGAAACAGAGAAATGGAAAACACACCACAAGGGAGCAGAGATTGGGGGTCAGAGAGCTGAGTTTGCTGTCAGCTCTTCTCCAGCATCAGAGAGCAGCCCACTCTCCCCCAGGACTGAATTCTGAACTGAAGTAGGATTTTTGACCAAACAAGGATTTTTGGCCACCCAACCAATCAGCATTCAGATTGGGAAGAGCACCAAAATTTGAACTTAGAACAAAAGAGCAGAGCAGTATAAAAAGAGCTGCTGAGCTGCTCTGCACTGGAGAAAGGAAAAACATGCAGCAAGGGAACAGGGATCGGGGGTCAGAGAGTTGAGTTTGCTGTCCACTCACCCCCACCCAAAGCAGCCCACTTTTCCCTGGGACCAGATTCTGAACTGAAGTAGGTTTTTTGACTGAATGAGGATTTTCGGCCACCCAACCAATCGGCATCCAGGTTGGGAAGGATGCCAAAATCTGAACTTAGAACAAAAGAGCAGAGCAGTATAAAAGGAGCTGCTGAGCTGCTTTGCACCAGAGAAATGGATAAATTCCCACCCTGCCTCCCCCTCCTACACAATTTCTTAAATGCTTTTGAGGGACTTCATGGGACTGGACAGATATGGAGAGAGGTGGGGTTCTTGTTGAATTAAAAAAGGACAGAAATGAAAAGCAGAAATAGGCAGTATATGTTTGAATATTTTTGCAGATAGTATCTTTTAAGCCTGGTTAATGTGATCAATTACTCTGGTAGAACAGTATTTAATACTGCTCATCAGGGATGGTGAATCTCTTAGGATTACAATATCATTGATTGCATTAGGAATCTCTTAAGATTACTGCATGGTTGATTGAATTAAGATTAACAATGCAAGTCAAGGGAAATTGAACTAAATTACTGTATGGGTGAATCAAAGATGTGGGGGTTTAGGAATAGCAACTGGCAGCAGCATGGGGGAGAGGAAGTGAGATGGCTCACTAAACAAGACAGCAAAGGATTGTGGGATGCAACAAGTGTGGAGATGCAGTTTTCATGGAGACACTATGGAAACTAGAGGAGTGTCCGGTGTGCAGAAGCTTGGAACATTTACATAATGAAATAAGATGGCTTGTTGGGAGACTAGAGGGCTTGGAAGGGATAAGTAGACAAGAGCAACAGACAATATCAGGAGTCGGATTTGAGTCAGCACTGAAAAACAACAGGGTGGAACAGAAGGGAGTTGCACAGGGATCAAGGAGGAACCAGCAAAAAATTGTTATCAAGTTAGTGGAACCAGGAAGGAGGGGTGGCAGATGGCAGGAAATAGGAGCAGAGAGGATTTACCATAGGTAGGAAAAGGGGAACACAGAATAGCTTCCTTTTTCAGTTACCTACAAATAATAGTTACATGATACTGGCAGAGGGGAGGCAAGGGGCTGAAGGAGGAATAGGGCTGGACTACCACAGGATGCTGGAGAGGAGAAAGTGGAGGAAGGGCAGATGGTACCTAGCATCAGTCAAGGAACAGATACCGTGGAATTATTTATTTATTGAGTCTTGGATTACAACACCTTTGAGCAATACAACTCATTTTCAAAGGTTCCACGTCAGTAGTACAAAAACAAAACAAGTTAAACAATAGATAAGTAAATAGCAGATATCAAGAATATACTTAAAAAAATTAATACATCAAAAGAAATCAAAATAACACTGAATGTTGTTCAATATAACAGTAAAGTGGGCTAGAAGAGAGGGCAGCCTGGGAGGCCTTGTAAAAATCTAGGAGAGAAAGTAATGGGGTGTAAGGTGGGAGATGGGAGAAACAAGAGGGAGAAGGAGATGAGTTGCACAGGAGGTGGAGAGGGAAGGAGTGAAGTTGCAAAGGAGGTAATGGGGATAGAGAGATGAGAGGATGGAGAGGTGGAAGGAGGGAAATGGGGTGAGTACAGAGAGAAGGGGGAATGCTGGTGAAGTGAGGGGGAGGAAGACAAATTAATAGTACAAGGAGAAGAGATGGTGTTTAGTCAGGAGAGGGGACAGCATAGCAGGCCTTGTCGAAAACCCAAGAGAGACAGTAATATGGGTGGGAGAGAGGTAAGAGAGAGAAACGTAAGGACAAGGAGGGGAAGAAGTTGCAAAAGAGATGGAATGAGATAAGAATATGGGTGAAGGGTGGAAGAGGGTAGGTGAGGAGGAGCAAGGGAAGAACTTGAAGATTCGTGAGCAGAGAAGAAACAGGGGTGAGGGGTGGAGGGGAAAAGGCTCGAGGGTAGGATCTAAATGAAGTGCCAAGAGTTAAAAGTGCCGAAAAGTATAAGTACAATGATAAAATAAGCAGAAGGCTGCTAAGGGCAGCAGTCACATATGCTGTTTGCTAATATATGTTGTCAGAGTTTGTGTTTGAAAGGGCTGAGTTTTGACTTAGCAGAGATGTTCTTACCCAGGGAGTTGAGCCGGAGGAGGGCTCTGTAAGCAAAGGACCTCTGACCTAAGGTGGTGTGGCATCTGGGAACAGTAAAGACCTGAGTTGCCAAGCTGCGAGTATGTTGGGTGCTGTGAAAAGGCTAAGGAGTTGTTGGACCCCAGGTGGTAACAAACCAAGGTGTGCCTTCTTAGCAAGTAAGCAGGTTTGATATTGGATCCAGCTGAATAATTTAAGCCACCAAGTCTGAGCATATAGGTCACACATGTGTATGAGGTAAGCAGCCCCAGTAAGGAGTCTGTATGCTTTGTTAAGAGCAACAGTGATCCTGTGAAGGGATGTAGCAGAGGCAGAGCCATAAACAACCAGCCCATACTCGATGATGGTAATGACATAGCTGAAAATTGCTACTCTTAGTGCCTCGGGAGTGAGGCTATGCTTGTGCCTGTGGAGTAGGTCAATCCTTATGTTGACAGCTCGAGCTACATTATCAATATATTGCGAGTAGGTGCGTGAGCTATCAACAGTGACCCCTAGATAATTGAAGGAGTAGATCTGTTCAAGTAGGGTGCCAATGCAGTTTGTGATGAACAAGGGTTTGGCCTTGTGTTTCTTATGGGCATTGTTGAAAAGCATCACTTTGGCCTTTTTATAGTTTAGCACCAGTGTATAAAGGGGATGAGACAAGAAGGAGCACAGGTAATATAAAAGGTAGAAGAAACCAGGAAGAAGAATGGGCCATCAAGGGAAGCAAAGGTAAAAGTAAGGAGGTAGAGGGCACAGCATGAGCAAGGAACCCAGAGGGGGGAGGATCATGAGGGGATAAGGAAGTAAGAAGGCGGGGTTACTGATACATGCACAGTAACTAAAGTACAGGAAAGAAAAGAAAGAGGTACTACTTTTAGAAGGGATGAAATGGCAGTGGGGCAGGGAAAATACCATTTAACATCAGGAAGCTGGTAGGTGAAGAGGGGGAAAGCCCAACTTAGTTTTGCACATGGCAACCAATGACTTAGCTGGGGAGGAGGTGGCGGTGGTGCAAAATAGATTTAGAGACATAACTAGGTCATGTGGGGAGTCAGTGAACTCTTTGACATTTTTGGAACTAATTCCGTTCCCTAGGGCCAGCACAGCAAGAAAAGAGAGGATTATTGAATTTATCAAGTGGCTGGAGGGGTGGTGCAAGGAAGAGGGTTATGGTTTTAAAGGGAAGGGTGATGACACATGGTCAAGCAAAGGGCTATATAGCCATGACAGACTACACCTAACTGGGAGGGGAAAAATACTAAAAGATAGTCTAAGAGAGTACATGACAAGTGAACTGGATTTAAACTGCTAAGGAGGGTGAGAAAAGGGGAGGTCAGAACACCCCCTCCCCCCACAAAGGCAGGGATAACAAAAAGGGTGGAGAGCAATGAAACAGACTAAGTAACAGGGGAAGAGAAGAGGAAGGGGAAAAATGCCAGGACAAGCCAAGTAAACCGAAAAACAAGAGTACTGCAGGAACTACTGAATGTGGAGGGGGGTGTTACTGAGTGCACACAGTCTTGGGAACAAAATGGCAGATCTGCACACTCTCTTAGCAGAGGGAAAAGTGGACATAGCAGCCATTACAGAGACCTGGGCCACATCACACCATGACTGGGATCTCTCAATCCTAGATTATAAGCTGTACAGAAGGGACAGAAAGTCAGGAAGGGTGGGAGTAGCGGAATACATCAGGGAAGGAATAGTGTGCATGAGGGAGAAAGAGGATGAAAAGGGGAACATTGAAACATAGTGGCTGCAGCTCTAGAGGCAGGAAGATCAGGTTAGGGGTCATATATAGATCACCTAACCAGGGCTAGGAAATTGACAGAGAACTGTGTTTGCAGTTGAGGAATGCAGTGGAGAAGGGGAAGGTAGTAGTGACAGGTGACATCAACCTGCCCAAATGGACTGGGACATCCCTGCCACAACCTGTGCCAGAACTCAGGAAATCCTTAATGCAATCAAGGATGGCTTCATGACACAGTGTGTGACAGGTCCCACTTGGGGGGGAGCAATCCTGGACCTAGTGCTCACTAATGGAGAGCACATACAGGAAATTGACATTAGGGAGCTCCTGTATGGAAGTGACCACAGCACAGTATGGTTCAATCTAGACATGGGTAAGGAGGACATCCCAACAAAGTTCAGGGCATTGGATTTCAAAAAAGCCAACTTTAAAAAAAATAGAGATATGATTAGGGAGGACCTAGGGATCATAGTAGAAGAAATGGAGGTGGAAAGATTATGGGAAAGCATTAGGGGAGCCATTCAGAAGGCAACACGCAGTTGCATAAAAACAAGGGGCAAGAAAGTAGGGGCTAGACCACCAAGCTGGTTCAATGGGGAGTTTGGTAGAATAGTAAGTGATAAGAGGGCTGCCTACAGGGAAAGCAAAAGAGCAGCTAGGGTGGAGGATGAAGAGGAATTCCAAAGGTTGACCAAGGTAGCAAGAAGGGAGGTACAGCATGACAAAGCAAAGAAGGAACTCCAAATAGCTGAGGGGATTAAGAAGGGGGAAATGGCCTTCTTTTGCTACATACTATAAAGGAAAAGAGAGACAAAAAGGATGGTATCATCAGGCTTAAGAATGTGGATGAATGGGTCACAGAAGATGGATCAAAAGCAGAGGTATTAAATGAATATTTCTGCTCTGTCTTTACGAAGGAGAAGGATAGACCACTATCACATGTAGGAATAGGGAAAGAGGGAGCTGGAGAAGACCCAGTAGGGGTCATTGGGATTGAAAGAGAGAGGGAAGGGCTGTTGGCACTGAGGGTGGATAAATCCCCAGGGCCAGATGAAGTACATCCCAGGGTACTAAAGGAGTTGGCAGAGGAGCTGGAAGGCCCACTGACAATTCTCTTCAATAGATCTCTAGATTCAAGAGTAGTAACAATGGAATGGAGACAAGCACATGTATTGCCACTCCACAAGAGTGGACCCATGGAGGACCCGGGCAACTACAGGCCAGTCAGCCTGACCTCGATAGCATGCAAGCTTATGGAGACCATACTGAAGGAAGGGTTGGTGAGGTACTTGGAAGAAAATGGTCTGCAGGACAGTAAACAGCATGGGTTTGTGGTGGGCAGATCATGTCACACAAACTTGATTGAGTTCTTTGATTGGGTCATCAAGGCAGTAGACAAGGGCCGGGCAATGGACATCATCTACCTGGACTTTAGCAAGGTCTTCAGTTCAGTTCCACACAGGAGGCTGATAACAAAACTGAATGGACTAGTGGTAGGGGAGAAATTAGTAAGATGAGTTGAAAACTGGTTAAGTGGCAGGACATAGAGGGTAGTGGTAGGGGGGAATCCTCCAGTATCAAGGAGGTCTCCAGCTGGGTTCCACAGGGGTCAGTGTTGGGCCCAGTATTGTTTAATATCTTTATTAATGACATTGGGGAAGGTATTCAGGGCAAAATGTGCCTGTTCACTAATGATACTGAGCTCTGTGGGAGGATGGACACCCCCAGGAAGAGATACAAGAGTTGAGGGATGACCTAGCCAAACTAGAGAGATGGTCAGGGATATGGCAGCTTGGGTTCAGTGCCAAAAAGTGCAAAGTGATTCGCATCGGGGCCAAAAACCCAAGAGCAGAGTACTACATATGAAAGGATCAGGTAGCTGCTTTGGAAGAGGAAAAGGACCTAGGGGTGGTAATTACTAGTGATCAGAAACAGTCCACTCAAGGCAAAAAGGCAGTGGCGAAAGCAAACAGGAAGCTAGGATGTACTGCAAAGGGATTTAGTAGTAGGCACAGCGAGGTTATTTTACCATTCTATAGGTCATTGGTAAGGCCAAATTTGGAATATGGAGTGAGGTATTGGCACCCATACCTAAAAAAGGACATTAAAATGCTAGACAGGGTCCAGAGGAGAGTAACTAAAATGATCAGGGGACAGCAGGATTGGACCTATAAGGAAAGGTTTGGAGCCCTAAAGATGTAGAGGCAGAGGAGGGATATGATAGAGACCTTCAATACCTGAAGGAAGTAAACAGAGCAGATTGTGGGGGTCTCTTCAGTAAGAGAGACAATACCACCACCAGAGGACATAGCCTAAAGCTGGTGGGAGGGGTAGATTCAGAAGAGATGTGAGGAAGCATTTCTTTACAGAAAGGGTGGTGGCAGCCTGGAATGAGTTGCCAGTGGAGGTCATGGTGGCTAAAAGAGTGAGGTCTTTCAAAAGATCCTGGGACAAACACAAAGGGAAACCATGGTACCAAGGAAGGGGAAGGGGGACTGGAGAGGAGGGGGTCAGTATCAATGGTGTAAGGGTAAAGTTTGAACCCTGCATCAATTCGAGCAGACATGATAGACCACTAGAGAAGGATGAAGTGGCCCTAATTCGCTCTGTGAAGTGGAACGCGGAGTGAAAGCGAATTCGCGGAGCGCTCCACAACGCAAAGCGGAGTACTTCGCGTTATTAATGGGTAATGCGAAGTCCATTGAAAACAATGACTTCTCATTACTCTGCCTTCCCAAACCACTATGCCACTAATCCTTAAGGCAAAGTACATTGAAAACAATGTACTTCACCTTGTTTTTACGCTCCAAAGGCGAATTTTGCAGTGATTCATGGGATTTCAGGTCACATGGGCTCTAGATTGTTCTGCACAGCCTCAGTTTGCAGAAGTGTGTGTAGGAAGCTGTAGGAGACAATCTGCTCTGAGACCTCTCTGTGATTCAAACCTTGTAAAAGCTGTTAAAAAAGCCTTTTTGAGTAATTTTTTTTTGCTGAAACTTTAGTTCATCGATTATAGGAAACCCTCCTGTGCTCATATCATCGAGCATTTATTGTTTGTGTGTGTGTATTTTGAATGTTAATGTACAACATTCAGTCTGTGTACTGAGAGACAGTGGAAGTGTGCTTTGGGGGAGGGGTGTATCTGTGGTGTAGGTAGATTAACTTGGAGAAAAAGACAGTGCTTTCTGTTTTGGTGATATTTTTCTTGTATAACTGTGTTAATGTACACACAGTAATATTTTCAATAATTCTTGTCATTTTTTGCTGATTGTTGTGGTGCAGCAGTGCATAATTTTAGTTTATTTAAAATATGTGGTTATATTACTGAAGTTTTCGATTTGCTACGCATTACTTAGTGTGTGTGTGAGTATGTGTGTGACACATGTCATCAAATCAGATACCTTTTATTGTGCCACATAATTTCAGCAATGTGAACCTGCTATCCACTGCAGCTGTGTAATTTTTTGTACTTCTTTGTGTTGTCTTTACTGGTACTCATACTAGTGACTCTTACTGCAACAGTGCAGTACACTGCCTCCCCCCCCCCCGTGGCCCGTCCCAGGGGCCGCCCCAACCGGCAAAGATATTCTTTTCCAGATTTGAATTTCTGATGGTGAGCACTGGTTAGGTGTTATGCCATTGCATCTGCATCTCTTCAGTGTGCAGCACAATCTTAATCTGTCGGTACATTTGCATCTCTTTAGGGCCCAATCTCCATCTCTAACTTAAGTCACAGTTGTTACTTTGGCTTCCCTTCAGAGTACCGGACAGGTGTGGTGCATAATTCAGCATGAACATTGTACTCATTAATATGCGTTTTTAAGTCAGGACCATCATCGGGAGTCACTTGTGATACAAATCACGTTCTTCATCAACACGGTCACAAATGCAGTCACAAATTACGATTTACAATCACGTCATGAATCTCAACAGTAATTTTTTTTACTAGTTACTTGGATGTATTGTAAGCCTGTTTTGTAGTATCTCTCCAGGCTTCACCGCCCCACCATTGTACTCATTAATAAGTGTTTTTAATACAGGGAGTTGGACAGTGTCTGCAGTACATGCACAGACTGGAAAGAAAACTGCACCCATGCAGTTTAGCACAATATACTTCCACTGCTCAAAATACATATGGAAGACAACAAAAAAAGGGCATAATTACATACAAGGGTTGGGGATGGTGGAGGAATACGTTTTATAACACAACAAGGAAGGTGCTGGGGGCACATGGTGTGAGGAAAAAAAAACTAATGTGGGATCCCATGGTGATCCAGCAGCAGTTCCAGCATGGACATAATTTGCAACTGATGTCCTTCTATGTAAGAAAAATAAAATTTACAGAAAGAACAAATTAAGTAAAAAAGAGTGCAGACAGAAAAGACAAAAACAATGTAGCTTTTAAAAAAGCTGTTGGGTCTAAATCAAGGTTAAATCGCCTCCTTGTTCTGATCTCAAAGTATTAGCAGTCACAAAACACACTCCTCTCTGTCTCCTTCTGCACAGGAAAAAGTAAATGTGTCTGCTTATATGATTCACTTTCTTCCTACCTAGCTAAAGAGAATGTGACTTACAGTACTGTAAGCCATGTAATGTTTGGGGGGGGGGCTGCCAAATCTGAAACACTAAGTGGATCACTTAGAATCGTAATGAGGAACGTAAAGTCCATTAAAAACAATTACTTCACCATGCCAGTATTGCCATTCCACCTTAATGCGAGTGTTAATGACAAAGCGAAGTGAGCACTTTGCATTGCCACTCCCGCGGAGCGTAATGTAAGTGCCCACTCCGCGAAAGCGGCAACGCAAGGGCCCACTTCACGTTCGCTTCGCCGGCGAATTTTAAATTCGCTGCATCTCGATAGACCACATGGCCCCTTGCTGGCTACTTTTGTATGTTTGTATGAATGTGCAAACAGTGAATGTGTACTGAATGTGTAACCAGTGAATGTGTAATGAGTGAATGTGCCAGGCCCTGAAATTTTGTAGACGATCAGAGTCTTCCCATAATGCACAGCCCGAAGTGCCCTGCACATCTGCACCTGTTCATGCATCAATTAAATCTTCACCTATCCTTTCTGAAGCAACCTCTCACTTTTTTTGGTTGCATCAATGCCTCCATTTTCCAGCTGTATTAGCTCTGACTTGAGTTTGTTTAAATGGTGGTATAATCTGAATAAAAAGTATGGGAATAACCCCTTCTTAGACAATCTGAGAGCTCCATTTTCTTAACCCGTTTTATAATTTTAAATACACCGTTGGTTGTGTGCTGATTGTATACCCAGTTTGAAACTATTTTTCCATGGAAAATTGGTGAGAGGTTTTATTGTAAGATGTCTTTACATAACCATCTACTGAGACACTAATTTGCATTGTATAGTAAAAGTAAGGCTCTCATACATCAAAGGATGAGCAGCTGTTTGATACAGAGTTCTGAAATTAAAGACTGTTATGCAGACTATAAGTTAATAACCCACACAAAGTAAAACAGCAAATACATGATCATTTCATTAAAATAAGTAAAATAAAGGATAAAACATTGAATAGTACTTGAAAGTAAGAAAAATAAAGACACAAGTAGACAGAAAATCTGGCCAGCTTACTTTGCTTAATTCCTCAAGATAAATGTTAAAGTGTTTTATACGTGATAAATAGGAGATATACACCACACAGGCAGCAATGCATTTACTGCCTAGTCACTGAATGTCCAGACAGCACCTCATGAATGTGGTGTGCGCTTGGAGTGAGCACAGCAGGTGGCGTCAAAAGCACAGACAGATACATCATGGCAAAACCAGCATGCTCATTTTTACAAAGTGAAAACTAGAAAGTTGAAAGAAGTTCAACTGATCCTATAATAGTCATATTGTGAAATTACATGCATTAGTAAATACAAGATGAAAGATAAAACATGCCATGTCCTCTAATCATATCAGTACACATGCAGTGTTGAAACAAGACAGGATTCATTTATAGCGTAAAAAAATACTTCATGGCCTGTTTAAGCTGTATCACTACCATACATATCTTCAAATCTGTTAATTACATACCAGCTAGCAACATAATGTGCATCATTAACATATATCACTTTAGATCTGCTAATGGTGCACCTTTGTGCAATTTAAGGTATATTACTAATATATATACCTTCGAGTATGTTAATGATGTACCACCTAGTAATTCATGGTTAATCACCAAAATATATCACTTCAAAACTACTAGTGATGCATTGACTAGCACCTTTAGCTGCAGCACTAACATATATTGCTTTAAATCTTTAGGGATGCACTCACTGAAGCACAGAAAATGTTAGCAAACAAAGCCCAGCAACCCTTCAAATTTACTCTTGCCTTCCTATCTACTGGGCTGAGCCTCTGTCAGTCCTCCTGACCTCCCCTTGCCCCCTAAGCAAATCAAACCTCACTGTATCCTTTATCTGCCCATCCCCTCTCAAACTACCCCACAGCCTCAATAGGTATGAATGTGTCTGAAAGTTTGTATCATTCTGCCACCCTTTTGGTAAAAAAGGGTCTTTTGATAGGAAGAGGAGCACACCTTACTGCTATAACTTGTTTAAGGAGTGTGCGGTAAACTGCTTGCTGTATTGATCTTTTGTACTCAGAGTCAATTAATTTTATCTGTGTTTTTGCACTTGACAAAAGTCAATAAACATAATTTACAAAACAAAGAAACTTTTGGGCAAGTTTATTAACCCTCCCTCTAATTTGCTACCTAGCAACTTAAGATGCATCACTAACATATATTACAATAAACACAGAAACAGAATTTTAAAAGCAGAAAAAGACCTTTGGTCCATCAAATCTAGAAATCATGGAGCATTTGGCCACATTGCCATGTCTTTGCATGGAAACGTTAATGTACTTAAAGCAGCAGTGCAACCTAATTGTAAAAAAATTTGACCCTACCCTTTTTCCAGGTATGCCCCCAAACAGCGACATTTCTATGGCGACATGTGTCGATATCAACAACACTGCCATGCCACCGTAGAAGTGCCTCTGGGACCGAGCAACCCATTCCCCCGACCTGCACCCCCTCCCCAAACTAACTCCGACCTGGAGTTAGAATCTAATAGTATGGGGTCCGGGGGGGGCAGAACCCTCCCATGTTGGGGGTTTGGGGGTAAAGTCCCCGACGTAAACACACACATCGATGTGTGCGACTCCATGCTGACTGCATCTCGTGGTCAACATGGAGCCTGGCGCTGTGATGCCGGTCAATGTGTTTCTTGTTGAACTGGCATTGTAGAGCTCTTTTTCTACTGTAAAAGATTCCAGGCATCTTCCAGTTTGATTTTGTGGTGAAATGCTCTAGTTCCACCAGACTTAAAGTGTTTTATAAATGTTTTAATTTATTTATTTTCTCAAAAAAACAAAAGATGGCTGCCACACAGAGTTTAGAAACAGATTAGTAGACCCAGCAAGGACTAGAATTGTGAAAATAACAAAAAAAAAAAAACTCATGATGTGCAGCATTGGTGGGACCTAGAAAAGTAAATGTGACAGTTATATTAATATTTTTATTAATTGTAGCTGAAAGTACATTTTCAGGAAAAAACCTTTTCAGTTGCTCCACTGTTTAGCAATGTTTTCCATGGTTTTCATCAGGATCTTCTATGGAAAGGAGCACACACAAAGCATGGAATAGCCCCACATAGTATGAAATTCCATGGAAAAGTACACTTCTCCAAGATATCATGGAAATAAACTATTAAAGGTATCATAAAAACTAAGGAAAACATTGCATATTTTATTCTGATTCTATGGAAATATGTATAAATATTAAGTGGCTTCCAAACAAAGTTTCTGTGGTAAGTGGTATGGAATCAATGAAAAATCTAGGGTCAGGTTGGAATTGGTCAACATTATTATGTCATGACAATACAGTTCTCACATAACTGTATGTGTCCATAGGATGAGGGTATATATATATATATATATATATATATATATCTAAAACAGATCTCTCTGCAGGCAGTTGCTTCTCACACTTAAATATAAAGCTCCATAAATTGTTGTACTGCAGGAAAACCTTCATAAAATTCACAAAAATAGGGACACTACAATGGTCCAGCAGCAGAACACTGCCATACAGGTTATCTGGATTCAGAAGGAAACTCAGGAAGCCATTTCAGAAGAGGGCCAACTGAGTCAGGTGCAACTCAACAGTATACTTCAGTTGGGAAGAAATGATGGTGGTTTCCAGCACTGCAGTGATTCCTGCAGTTTGGCCAGGGAGCTTTCTCCTTCTGTGCGGGTTGGGGGGCTGTGCATGAATGAGGCCAATATACTGCAGGCTGTACCTATGCCAAGAGGAGAGGAGAGGAGAAGAGTCTGAGAGAATGGTATGGAGAAATACGCCTCCATCAGAATAAAGGCTGCCAGTACTCTTGGGCCCCATGCCATGTACCCCTGCAACCTGCTAACTGGGTCCAAAGTTAGCATGGGAGAAGAAACCCCCTCACCTGGACCACCACTCCCATCATATAGGGCACGTGGTGAGGGAAACGCTGAAGCAGTAGAAACATTTGTTGATGGGGCTGAATGGTTGTTAGTTACAATGTGAAGGCAAGATGTGAGCGTCCACAGGGGAGACAAACCTTTATATAAAAAAAATCAATCCACATTAATGTAGATATTTGTGCACATAACTAAAAATGTGTGAAAAGGTGAAGTTCATGGAATGCTACACTTGGATATATACTGTACCTCTCAGAAATCAATACATTGTAAAATGTAGCACTGTATGTAATATGTATTAATGTTGTTTAAAATGAGCCTGTACCATACACTGTAAGTGTTGAAAAAGCAGGTGTCAAACTGTTCCATGGAGGTGGCTAATGTTTGAATGATTTGACTACTAAATTGGAAATACTGGTTGTATTCTGTGACAGAGCACAATACCCTTTTTCTGGTTGGTGTATGTTATCACTGCCAACCTTGTTAATATTAATATAAGTTTTATATTATACAATGGCAAGAAAATTTCCTGGACTCTGATTGGTCAGTGTGTGCCTGAGACAGTGATGATATTGTACAATAACATCACTGTGCTGATTTTATGGAGCCTGAGCCTTTTTTTTTCAGAAACAAAGATATACTGCCTCACTAAAAATCTACTAAAAACATTTTTATTTTTATTTTTGTTATGTATAACATCGAGTCATTGTATAATTGCAATAAGGCACTCCAAGGTGTGTGTTCACCTCGTGCTTCAACCAACCCCAGGAGTGACGTTATTACATGATAACACACACCTTGTCATGCCTTATTGCTTAAGTAAAATCTTCCCATAGCCTTGTGCGGAGGACTACAAATTGCATTGCTTAGTGTCACTGCTCTGTATCATTGTAACCACATGGTGCTGCTGCTGTGATTTGTCTCCCCAGGATCCTCTTCAAACTAAGGCATGCACCTGAATGAGACTATGCTGGTGACATGACTTCTAAATAAATAAACCATACCCAGCCAGTTTTTTTACAGCTTTACATTTTCTTTAAATTACCCTTGCTACTACTGTGTTGATGTGACTTTAGTACCACTCCTCCTATGATTAATAGTTACTACATTAACAGAGGATTGAAAGGTACCAAGATAATGGTGGCAAATTGACAATAGTCATGCCTCTCTGTGCATATTTCAGAATTGGTCTGCAACAGAATATATTAGATGGTGAAGGCAAACTAAAAGATAAGGTGGTGGGGTGGGAGCTCAGTGTGTGCGTGTGTGTGTGTGTCTGTCTGTCTGTGTGTGTTTAAGAAGGAGGTAGGTGGTAGTTACTTAACATTATAATATGGTGTTGGGTCAATTCCAACTCCTCATTGGTCAGGAACCCATCATTAACCTAGCATATCCTTCTCTTCAGAAGACATGACATAGGTGCATTAATTGAGAGCCCAACCAGCTGGGGTGGCAAAGGTCAAAATGCTAATTACAGATCCTCAGGGTTAAAGAGGTTACAATGCAAATCAAACAACACAGCAATATCAATAACAAATCCTGCAAAATAAAAAAAAAATACCCCCCCACAGCAATACCGCTCAAGAATCACTAACTATAAAGAAAATCCATCCATGTTGACACAAAAACATCCTATGCATCCTACTCACAATAAAAAAAAACCAAAAAGTCTCAGTGCTGCTCACACAAAAAAAACATTTTAAATACCTAATGAAAACACAAAGGCCAGGATATTCAGACTGTGCCAGGCAGTGGTACAAGCCTGGGCGCAGTGCAACTGTGATGCGCTGGGGCCAGGTCCAGGTGATATTCAATTGGGATGCACCATGGTGTAGCACACATGGCACAGAGGCACTGTGCTGGGGCAAGTTACAGATAAGGAGCATGGGGATGCACTAGCACAAGTGCAGTTGCTCTAGGCACATCACCTGCGATATTCAGCAGGGGGCATGCAAATGAGGCCATAATATATGCAAGGCACAAATGGGTGCCATTTGCATGTCCTTATGGCCCCATTTGTATGTCTTGCACAGGGCAGCCCGGCGACTTGTGCCTGGTGCCCTGCACAGCATGGCATGAGCTGTGGGGATCCTGAGGCATCCCCCACCCTGTAGCCATGATCACACGGCAGATGTATAGAAACAAATCCCTATTAGTCTAGTGTCCCTCCCCAGTCCACAATACCCCGATAAATAATATACATGACCATCTCTGGTGGTCTACTGGAACCCCTCTGCCCATTGCCGTGATCGTGGTGAATGTAAGGTACAACATTCCCTCATAGTCTAGTGGACCCCCTCTCTCCTGAGTCCCTGATCATGGTTCAATGCCCACACGAATGTCCCTGGTGATCCAGTGGCACCCCCACCCCTCCTACCCACAGAAGACCCCTTGCCCACCCCGCTCCCCCCCATCATTGGCGGGTGACTGCATCCCACCCACATACTGCCCGGCTGCCCACCAAATGACAGGTACAGTATGGGCTGTAAGCCCATTGGTCCCCTGTGTGGACCAAGGGGCTTTCAGGGCATACTGTACTAGACAGTCCCAAATATGTGAATGAATCGTTCACAAACTTGGGAGTTGGGACTGTCTAGTACAGTATGCCCTGCAAGCCCATTGATCCACACAGGACACCAATGGGCTTACAGCCCATATTGTACTTGTCATTCAGCAGATGGCCAGGCAGTATGCAGGTGGGATGCAGCCACCCACTGATGATGGGGGGGTGGGGTGAGCAAGGGGTTCTGTGTGGATGGGAGGGGTGGGGTTGCCACTGGATCACCAGGGATGTTCATGTGGGCAATGAACCATAATCAGGGACTTGGGAGGGAGGGGGGTCCACAAGCCTACCAGCGATTGATGTAATTTACATGTACCGCAGTCATGGCAATGGGCGGAGGGGTTCCACTAGACCACCAGGAATGGTCATGTCTGATATGTATCAGGAAAACAGGGACTGGGGGGCCACTAGACTATCAGGGATTGTGTATTATACATCTGCCATGTGATTGTGGCTACGGGCAAGGGGGCCAGGTCAGTGCCTGCTTGTGGACGGTGTTCTGCATGGGCAGGTGGCCACCCAAGGCTGGGCTGTTTTGTTGCACCCTGCAATACTGCAGCCCACCTTTGGGTGACCGGGAGTTGTGCCTACTCTACAAGGGCTCAATTTTGAGCTCCCCCATGCAGCACAGTGCAGGGTTGTGCCAGCATATGTGCCGCACATCTTGGGCTGAATATCAGGATGTGCTGCATATGCATGGGCACGCCCTCTGCATCTGTGCTGCATACCATTAGATTGCACCCTGCGCTGCACCGGGCAGCCTTTTTAATATCCTGTTGGGGCGCAATGCAGGGTTGCGCTGGTACAACTCTGTTGCACCAGGTGGAACTCCTTTGAATATCCGGGCCACAATATATTTAAAAACAATAAATATACACAACAGAAACATGCATACATACACCATTAGTCTACCAAAAATGTTTCTGCAAATATTGCTCTAAAAGCTAATAAAATATTTATATACCTTGATGCAAACATCTCAAATTCTCTATCTCCTTGAATATCAGCTGTCCAGCAGTACACTTGAATGAGGTCACATGACATCTAATCAGCAGCCTAGGCTACCAGATCTGACTCAGATCACATGGAAAGAACAGGAAGTACAGCCCAAGTTTCCAGCTTAGCCTCACAGATCACATGCAAAGTACAAGATGATAAAAGTCAGGAACACCTATTTTTTTTTACAGTTAAGTTTAGTTCAACAAAAAGAAAACAAGCAACCTTCAGCAAATAAAGCAACAAGCAACAATTATATACAAATGCGAGTGCACAGTTTAAGAAAACCCAGTTAATAATACCATAGTGAATAAAAGAACAAAAGAACAGGTGAGCTATAAAGAAACATTAAATAATGGAATCTATAAAAGACTTTCCAAGTCCCCACTACAAAAAAGGAAGAAACACACTTCTTAAGGAGCAAGAAGAACAGACCTCCTATACCATAGTATGAAGAGTGTGTAATTTGGAACATCTCTTCTTATACAAATCTAGTCTGTTTTGTGTACTGGCAATCAGCTTCTGTAAGCATAAGTTGCTCAACAATTCCTGGAGCCATTTGGTATATACAATATTATGTTGATCTTTCCAGTGATGCAGAATAAGCCTTTTCACTGACATCGCTATCATTAAAAATAGAGTATCTTTGTTCCCTAGAGTATATAGGGGTAAGATCGTCTATCAAGCATGTTTCAGGAGTAAAGTAATCCTGAATGCCTAACAAGGGGTCTGCCCTGTGTTTAATCTGGAAATCATGCAAGTTAAAAAAAATGACCCCCCACAGCAATACTGCTCAAGAATCACAAACTATAAAGAAAATCCATCCAATGTTGAAACAAAAGCATCCTATGCATCCTACTCACAATAAAAATAAAAGTTTATGAACAGGAGGGCAGTCCTGAAATACATGCAACAGGGATCCTTCATCTGAGCTGCATCTGTTACAAACTGGTGAATTGATTTCCCCATTGTATATAATCTACTAGAGGTATAGCACAAGTTGTGTAATATAAAAAACTGGGTCAGAGTCTGTACTGTATTATTGAAGCAAAAGTGAACTTCCAAATCCTAGATCAGTTGAGAACAAAGCTAGAGAGAGCTTCTTGCCAGTATTTACATTGTACAGTATATTAAATATTAAATGACTTGTACACCTCCAATAACTAAGCGTGGTAGAGTTTAGAGATACCATGGGGTGATAATGCTAAACTCTTTAAAGAGGAGAAAAAAGGTTTACAAGTATTCAGCCAAAGGGGAGACCCAGATAGCATTTCTCTGCATGCTGAAGTCGAAAGTATTTGAACACCTGAGTGCCTGCTCAATGAAATGTCCTCTGGAGTTTAGCAAAAGAATGAAATCTGCCTTCTGAAAATAAATCAGAAAGGAAGTCAGCATCCACATTGGGCAGCCAACCAGGAGCAATAGGCTTACCTCCACCTACAAAACTGAAGTTGCAAACTACAGGTTGGGATACTTCCAAAGTTAATGGGAGGTGGAGACCTGACACCACCTGTCTCAAGATTAAAAGGGAGGTACCCACCACCGAACGTCGGACCTTAAGGGGCAAAAGCTTGAATTTTGTATATATTAGTGAGTTGGGGAAAGACCTCATGACTGCATTAGGTCTTTTTCTATGGTAAGCCATAGTGGAACATACAAACAGGGGGGTACAGGTTCTGGGGGCCATAGCAATTGAAAGATTTTACTTAGGTGGATAGCGCAATAATACATTTTAAAATCTGGTGCTTGTAAGCCTCCAAGAGATTTAGGGGCAGCCAATTTAGAATATGCACAGTGGGCTGGTTTCCCTAACCAAATAAACCATGATACCATTGAATGTACCAATTTAAACCAATGCAGTGGGAGATAAAGATGTGTCATTTGCAAACGATCAAATAGTCTAGGCAAAACATTCATTTTCACTATATTAATTTGACCCAAAAGTGTTAGTGGTAAAAGGCACCACCGGTCCAGATCCATTGTGACTGAGTTTACTAAAGTGTCCAAATTAAGCGTTTTAAAAGTTTGGGTGTCCAACAAAAGTTTTATTTTTTTGCAATTAATCTTTTTATTGTAGTTATTGTGATTATACTTCTAAATACACTACATTCTCCAATATACACTTACATAAATTCTTAATGGGAGAAGGAAAAAACATGTTGTCTGAAGTATTATACAATGATATTAAAGGGAAAAACAAATGTTGAGAAAACAATATGTAGCAGTACAATCTGTATGATAGAGAGAAAATATAGCAATTTATGGTTCAAGGGGTAAAAGAAGTAGATACAAACAAGAAATATGAGTAGTTGTGATTGTACTTCTATTATGCTGTAATTTAATAAAGTTTTATACCTAGATACTTCAAGGATTTGGGAGCTCACCGAAAACCATTAAGTTCTATGTCTGCCTTGTGTGTGTACTTACTAAGAGGCATCACTACTGTTTTATTGATGCTTAATTTGTAATTAGAAAGGGAACCAAAGAGTTGAATTGCACCTAACATGGCCAGAATAGACATAGAAGGATGTGTAATGTGAAGCAAAATGTCATTTGCATAAACAGACAATTTACAAAAGGCATGACTCACTGAAATACCCGTAATACAGGGGTGGAGCCGAATTTTGATGACAAGGGGTTCTAAATATAAGTTAAACAATAAAAGAGAGAGTGGGGAACCTTGCCGGATACTGCTACATAATGAAAAAGATGGGGAAAATACAATGTTACAATATATTTTATCATAGGGTTGATCATAAATTATCTGAGTCCACTTGATGAAAATTGGGGGAAAACCAAACTTTGTCAGTACTGCAAACAAAAATGGCCAGACCACTCTATCAATAGATTATCAGCATCCAAGGATATCAAGGCAGTGGGGCAATTAAGATCCTGGATGCTGAGAAAATGTGTGTGAGTTTGCGAAGGTAACCAGAAGCTGATCTAGTAGGCAGGAAGCCAACTTGTTCCGGATCAATCAGAGGATCCCAAAACTGATTAATCGAGTTGCTAAGATTTTACTTAACAATTTCAAGTACTGATTCATTAGGGAAATAGGAGGATAGTTAAGAACTTGTTCTAAATCCCTATCAGGTTTCAGGACCAGTACTACTGTAGCTTCTAACAGGGTCACATCAGAAATACCATTCTCTAATATGTCTGTAAAAACCTGGATTAAGATGGGGGCTAACTTTGGTGCAAACATTTTATAAAAATTAGTTGTGAAGCCATCAGGGCCTGGGGCTTTATCTAACTGTAATGAAGCAATGGCTGCGGTGACTTTGTTGTTGAGATAGGTTGGGTTAAGATATGTTGTTGTGGAGCAATGAGTGAAGGCAAGGGGGTTGAAGCAAGGTATTCCTCAATGTCCTCTTGAGAGGGGGAGTCTATAGGGGTTGTATATAGTGTTTTATAATATAAATAACATTTATATGCAATATCCCTGGGTTGAAATTTTAACAATTGGTTTGACATAGAGTTTATCAAAGGAATGAGCTTGGAATTTTCATATTTATGAAGTCTGAGGGCCATCAATTTCCCCACTTTCTCCCCTTGGTCTACACATTTGATCTAGTTTTATATATGGCATGCTCTGCTCTCTCTCTTATTAAATCTGCATATTGATTGTGATCGTATTCCAATTCCTTTATCTGGTTGGTCGTAGGAGAATAGATGCCTTCTAAGCTCCAAATGGCAGATAATAGGAAAGATAATTTTGCCTGAGTAAGTTTTTTGGGTGGCTAGATGAATGAATTCACCACGCAGTAAGTTTTACATGCCACCCATTCCATGTCTCTGTGCTCCAATGTACCTCAATTTACTTTATTGAAGTTATTTAGGATGTCCCGTATTCAGCTGAATACATAGTCATCTTTCAGTAACTGATTATTAAGCTTCCAGACAGTGTCATGCTTCAAATTAGGTGGGCAAGATTGGGGCATCCAGACCAGAGCATGGTCACAGAGTACCCTTGGGGTAATAGTGCTCTCATGGAGACAACTTAGAATAGACCTGCTCATCAAAAAATAATCCAGCCTGGAAAAGGAGTGGTGTTCCATTGAAAAGTGTGAACATTTTTTCACTTTCTGATTAAGGGTATGCCATGGAGGGATCAGTACCACTGCCCGAGTTTAAACTTCTCTACATTAATTTCACTAACACCAATTTGCAGACATGATTAAATTCCTGGCAAAAAACCAAACTGACAGTAATCATCCCATCATGCACTAATAGCGGTAAATATGGAAGAAAGTTCAATACTGAATAATCAAAATGTTACCGTCACATGAAATGTGGAAGAAATGCTAGAAATGCTTACCAGGTGCAGGTGCAGTGCAGTAGTAAAATCCATAGTCAGACGTGGTTAAAATTCCTGTAGTAAATTCCTGTGGTAAACAGGTGCTGAGCTGTATTAAATCCATAGTCAGATGTGGGTAAAATTCCCGTAGTAAATTCCTGTGATAAACAGATGCTGAGCTGTATTAAATCCATTATCAGACACAGATAAAACAAATCTTTATTTTAAATTCATACTTCCCCCCCCAAAAAACAAAGTTACAGCACCATGTTGTGTGCTATGCCGTGAACAAAGTCTCTTGGTGCTCGAGTGTCTACATCAGCAACAACATTGCTTATTTTTTCCTCCCTTTTGGCATACTGCTTCTTTATTGGTGATTTTGGGAGGCCTCGATTTATTTTTTCAATAGTAGTGTTAGTCACAGTTTGTTCGTTGTGCAGCTCTTCAACAAATCTGTGGATACCGACATGGGAGTTGCCAATTAGTGTCCCAAGCCTCCACTTTGTTTTGTGTTTGCAGTGTCCCTGTTAACATTTGGGAATGAACAGACCAGAAATGAGGAGGGTATAAAGGGACAGCTCTCACTGCGATATTGTTCCTCATTGTCCCGGATTCCCCCCTTTTCCCAAAAAAGACAGACCACCAGTGTGTTATTGTGTTCAGATCGGCAATCAATTTATTATAAACCATATTTTCTTTTGTTACATTCCCATAATCATCTTGAGCTATTGTCTTGTTACACCTCTTTTATTCTATTGCATTACATATCAATACCAGTTCAACTCCTCCTGTTCTTCTGCTTCTTCTAGCCTCCCCAGGTGAAAACCTGGGAGCCTTCTTCTTGTCTCTTCTTATAGGTAATGGTGATAACCGAGACTGCCTTCTTCACTTTCTGTTGCTCTCCTTCTCCTCCTTTTCCTTTTTCATTCCCCCTCCTCTTACCCCCCCATTTTTTCTGCCATCCATCTTTATCAGTCCTGCCAAACTTCTGACCGGACATCTTCTGCCATCCACCTTTGGCAGACCCTCTTGGCCCCTTATCCAAGAGACACTTTTTCTCACTTCCTTCTTTTTGGGTGGATGGGTGGTAACAAATTTAACTAGCAAAAGAGGCAGAGTACCTCTGTGCTGCCTGTTATGTACCCTGTATTTTTCCCCTCCCACTCCCTTAGCTCTCCTATGGTTCACCTGTTCTTCTTCATGCCCCTCCTCTTCCTGCCTTATTGCTTGACCCCCTCCCATTCCCCTCCTCCTTCTGAGCACTACCACTTTGTCCTCAGGCAAACTCCATTGTCCCAGATTCCCCGCTTTTCCCGAAAAAGACAGACCACCAGTGTGTTGTTGTGCTCAGATCAGCAATCAATTTATTATAAACCATATTTTCTTTTGTTACATTCCCATAATCATCTTGAGCTATTGCCTTATTACACCTCTTTTATTCGATTGCATAATGCATCAATATCAGTTCAACTCCTCCTCTTCTTCTGCTTCTTCTCACCTCCCCATATGAAAACCTGGGGAGCCTTCTTCTTCACTCTTCTTATAGGTAACGGTGATAACCGAGACCGCTTTCTTCTCTTTCTGTTGCTGTCCTTCTCCTCCTTTTTATTTTTCATTCCCCCCTCCTCTCTCCCCTCCTCCTTTTTCCCATAGCCTGTCTCCAGCTTGCGTTGGATGACTGGCCTTCCCCCCTTTATTGTCCCCCCCTACTCTGGATCTACCTGCTTGTTTGTCTCCTCCAGGCCTCAATGAAACCCATCATCTCTGTGTTAAATATGTCTATGGCCAGGTCTGTTAAACGTACTCCATCAGACCTGTAAAAGTCCTCTACCCATTCTTCCACTTCCCTCATTATTACGTGCCCTCCCATGCTTTTTACCAAAGTCCCCACCCTCCTATTCATATTTCTCCTGGCTCTACCTACCACTGTGTGTCTGCATGCATGTCTCCTTACTCTCTGTGGTATCATGTCAGACCGTGCCAAGTTCACCTCCGGTCACCATTGTTTTACCTTCTCCAAATCCCTTTTTATCTTTAAATGCGTATCTACCCAGGGTTTTTCCCTATGTCATTCCCTTCCAGGTGTATGATAATCAAATCCAGTATGGGTCTCTGCTCCTTCATCTCTAGCAATGTCGGAAGTAATTGTGCCCACTTCATCACCCAGAATGACACGCAATATCAGCCTACAGTGTCTGACATCTTGGTACAGCTGCTTTCCCCCGGCCTTCTTTTTCTTCACTCCTTTCTATCCAGTAAATGTAAGAATGCCTGCAGATCCACACCTCCATCATCCTCCCTCTACCTATTGGATTAAACAAGACACTTTTAATACCATAAACATTGTGACTTTTTATTCCCCTCCTTTTTTGTCTTTACCTGAAAAACAAAACATAGATGGCATGTTAGTCCTTAAAGTTGGAAAGCACGAATGTATCTTTTGTAACTGGCAGACTGCCAATGCCCCATTTTCAACATATTGTTCACTGATTCTCCTTCCGTCACCCATTTTGATGTGGCTTCTATACGGAAAGAATGGGAAGAATAACTAGCTGGGTCTTCTCCCAGAAACTCCATGCCTTTCTTAAGTATGGCTGTGACCTGGTAACTGGTCACCTTCCTCCCGTCCCCATGCACAAATAATCTCCCTTCTTTTTTGTATCTCTCTTCGGCGTAAGCCCACAGAGCCTTCACTGGACACAAGATCCCTTCAGGATGGGGTTTTATGGTTATGACACAACCTTTTCCCACCTGATCTGTTTCTGATCTCCTGATTACAAGTTATATTGTTTCCCATCCCCAAACTATATCCCTAATTCCAGCCCCCCCATCCCCATCATTACTACCATGCCCCACTGCCTCACTCACTCTCAACGCCCCCTCGAACATTACTATGTAGATTGTAAAGAATAGCTGTGCTTCATCCTTGGACCTACAAGCCTCTGTGAGTATTCCCCGTAGTTTGGATAGCCAATGTTCGGCTATCGGGCACCTTCCGTCCTTTTCCCTCTGTTTCAACCTGCTCCACCATTGCATCATCCTCCTTATCAACATTGATTTTGTGGGATCCTGCCATCTCTTCAGGCTACATACTGCACTGATCCTGGCTAGGTATACTCCCATAGTGTTGTATTCCAACCCCTTCTCCCATTGATCTACCATAAACTTCCTAGCTTATCTTCTGTAACTGCCCCACTTACCTCCATATGGTGTGCTGTTCTGAAAGCCTGCAACACCTGTCATTCCCCTTCATAGGCCCTCAAAGTCTGTGGTGCCCATGAGTTCCAAAACAGCATCTCAGTTCCCTCCTGCCAATGTCCCAGATGTTCATTGGGATGGGCTTTTTCAGCTCCTCTGCTGTTGGTACCAACGCCCGGAAATGGTCCAGCTGCAGACGGGAAAGGCTGTCAGCTAGGATATTCCTCACCCCGTCTATGTGCTTGGCCCTGGATGACATATTCAGCTGTAGCCTTCTCAACACTAACTGCCTCAAAACCCACATTACTGGTTGTAACCTGGCCCCCTTGTTATTCAGGATGTCCACAACTGCCCTATTGTCGCACCAGAAAGTCATCTTCTGATTTCGCAACTCGGCACCCCACACCAAGGTGCAAGTCCAAATTGAAATTTTTTCCAACAATGTGATGTCCTTTACCCTGCCATCCCTCATCCATTCTTCTGGCCATGGTTCTGCTAACCATTTTCCTGTCAGGTAGCCTCCCATCCCCTTCCCCACTGCTGTGTCCGTATACAGTTCTAGATTGGTGTTATAGACCCAGTCCTCTTGCCAAAAGAATATGCCATTGTAGCTACTTAGAAATTCCTCCCATACCCTGAAGTCATCTTTTATCCCTTGGTTTAAGACCACTCAATGGTGTGGCCTTGTTACCCTTGCTGTTGCCCTCACCAGTCTCCTTGTGAATGTCCTCCCTGGTCCAATTGCCCTGCAGGTGAAATTCAAGTGCCCCAGCACTTGCTGTACCTGCCTTAATTGCACTCGCCTCTTGCTCGTGTGTTGCTGAACCAACTCTCTTAACCTCTGCACTTTTTTCTCAGGTAACCGAAATACCTCCTCCAATGCATCTATCTCAATCCCCAAAAACTCCAACACCCTGCTAGGGCCCTCTGTTTTTTCTGGTACCAATGGCATGCCAAGCTCCCCACATAAGTGTTGAAAACTCGCTAGCATATCCTCTGCCTCCCTGCGTCCACTGCCTATCAGTAAGAAATCATCCAGATAGAGTATCACTGTCTTATACCTGGTTTTCCTTTGAAAGATCCATTGCAAACAGGTGCTGAATGTTTCAAATGTAGTACAAGCTATCGAATAACCCATGGGCATTGCCTTATTAAAATAGTATTGTTCTTCAACTTTAAACCCCAAAAGGTCCCAGTCTTCCTTTCTAACAGGCAGCAAATGGAAAGCTAACTCAATATATATCTTTGCTAACCATGCATCAGGGGTAGCCCTTATGATCTGCACTGCCTCTTCCAGCATGGCATGGGTCACCCTGCTGTGCTCTTCACCTATAAAGTCATTCACAGAATCTCCCTCCGGAAAAGACAGGTGGTGTATCACTCTGTATTCCCCTTCCTATTTTTTAGGGACTAAACCCAGGGGGGAATCCTCAATTTGTCTATCGGTGGAAACAGATATGGGCCTTCCACCCTCCCTGCCGCCTTCTCTTTTTCAATTTTCCTTCTCAAAATGTCTTCCTTTCCCCAGACTGACCCCAAGTTTTTCACTTCCCTCACTTGTCTAGGCATGTTGCACTGCAGGGGAAAACCAGATCTAAAACTTTCCTTTAATGTTTTTGCTGCCTTTCTGTCCTGGTACTCTGTAAGCCACCTCTCCCAGGGCTCACTCTTGATAGGGGTCCTGGTGGTCTGAAATCGCTCCCTGCCCCCCTGTTCCCTTCCTCCCCTCCATGGCCCCCCTTTCCCTTCCTTGTTCCTCCACCAGTCCCTTCAGCATGACTGGGCTCCTCTATTCCCCTGGTCCCTGCCCCTCATCCCTCTGTTCCAGGCCAGACCCCTACAACCCTGTCTCTCCCAAAAGGGCTGGTGGCTAGTCCCTTGCACTCCCCCACTTGTGTCCCCTGGGACCACGAGGTCCTGCATCTCGACGCTGGATGGGTACCCCCACATTTTGGGCATGCATGCCTAAATCAACACTGGGGCCAGGAGCAAAATGCTGTTATATCCCCAACAGCATTTTTGTAACAAACCCCCTTTTCTGCCCATCTCTCCCTCTGGGGTGGATTGGTCAGTAACGTAATCCTTCCATAAATCTAGTTGTTTTGTGTCCCATCTTACATCCCTGTATGTGGCCATCCTCTGGTGAAAAAAATTCATCATAGTATATCAACCCCACTGCCCCCTTCGCTTTCGCCCACCGTATGATCAACGAATATGCGATCAGCGGGATTCCCAGGTCTGGCTTCTTCTCCATCACTATGGTAGAATAAGTGGCGAAACCAACAAACCATCCATCCCAGGTTTTTCCTTTCGTAAATTTATCTTCCTCTTTTTTTACCCAATAAAACTACAGCGACTGCCATCTCACTCTTCCCTATACTCTCCCACTCCTCATACTTGGCAGCTGCTTCCCTACTCACCAAGGCAAATATGTCCATGTATTCCCCTTTCCATATTTTCTCTTTTGCAGCCAATGGCACATGTTCCCCTATCCTTATGCTGGGTGTACCAATTTCCAGTGTACCCTTTCCCAGACTGTCTGTTTCCTTCTTCTCTCCCCCTGTGGCCTCGTTTTCTTTCCTAATCTCCGCCAGTGCTGACTCCATCTGTTCTAACCCCCAGTGCCGCAATTATTTGACTGATATATTCTTTGATACTTTCACCTACGGAACCTAATACACTACCTGTTGGCCTGTCAGTTCCCTGAGGCTTGTTGTTCATGAGCTAGATCAGTCCTGGTTCCTGTGACTGTATTGTTATCTGTGGCATCGGGTATGATGGGGCAACTGTGGCCTGGAGCTCCAGCCTGGGCTCCTTCGGGGGCACCATTGCTGGTTCAGGGAGGGGTATTAGTGGCTCAGGGGCACAACAGGGAGGAGGTACTGGGCTGACCGCACAGGGAGGTGCCATCACCAGAGGCCTTCTTGGCTAACTGTCCTCCCCACCGGTCTTCTCCCTCCGCCCCCTTTTCCCTTCTCTGCTTTCCACTTCTCCCCAGACCTACCAGGCTCATCCCCTACCACTAGCTGCCACATCATGTTGGCCTTCTCCACCAACTCTACAATTGCCTTACATGCATCCTCCCTTGGTGGCTTGTTCTTCTTTGGTGCCATCGTCTCTCCTTGTCATGCCTGAAGAAATGCTGTAAAACAAACTGAAAGTGCTGTTCATTATCCAAACCACTAAAATTTTAAAACAGGCTGACCACCCCTTTCTCTGTTTTTTTTTTTTAAACACCCCATGGTAAGCAGGCTTTAAAAACCTGTAACCTCAGACCCATCTGTCACCACTGGGCCTGGGCCCCTCAGTTCTAGTTGTCTCCCCCTACCCCCTTCCCCCCACACAAATACCCCACTGATCCAATACGGCCATCATGTCTCCACGGAAAAACTCTTGCTTTATTCTCTCCCCAGTGGCAAGGTTCCCTTATAACTCCCCGTCTCTCTCCAGTGATCATCTGCCTCTCTATTTTCCTGTTCTCATCCACCACGAGACATGATGTCAGAGGCCAAGCAAACACGCCTGCTGAAAACCTGGTTTTCTGATAAGGACTTGCCCTTACCATACCCACCTAACTTCCATTTGAAATCTCCATTCCAGTTTAAAAAAAATTAAATTCTTCCATTTAGACTCCTTCCCATTGAAATCACATTTTATCTTCTGAGGCTATTCCCCTTTTTCACTTTTGACCACCCCTGTAATCCTCCCCCCCTCCCCCGACCACAAGGTGTGACATCAGATGCCATGGCTGCCACCACAAGGCTTCCTCCAGGCCTTGCTCCACTGATTCCCCTTCTCCCCAAGTAGGTGTTGTAATCGTTCTCCCCCACTTTAGATTTTTTCCAGGGACTTCTCTCACTCCCCCACCAACATCCTTCTCAAGCTCCTAACACCATCACCTTGCAAACAGCGTGATGAAAAAAAACACCTCAGTTCACTCCCTTCTTATGCTATGCTGTCTCACATCACTCTCCTCGCTACCCCAAGGGAATTTGATTTTCAGCTTGTTGTTTTAAAAACTAAGCTACCCGGACTGCATCGCATTCTTCCACTAAGCTCCCTGCATCGGTCCTGGTTCACCACTCCCCCAAGCCACCAGTTTTTCTCCCCCACTCCACTTGTTTTTTCCCCATTCTTCTGCCTTTGCAGAGTCTCCCTTTTCTGCTAAACCCCCTCAGCTTCCCTTGGCAAAACTGCCTACCATTGTAATGACCTCTTCAAAACAGCATCACCAAAACACCCGAGAACGGCCTTCCCTTACTCAGTATATCTGGTGGTGCGCACCATGGGTATTTTCTCTGCTGGCTGTTCCCCAGGCCTCCTGCTTTCTACCATACATCACTTTCGTTGTTTTTGTTTTTTTTAAACTACACTGCCAGTGCTGCGGGCATTGCCTTGCCAGGCCACAAAAAAGCACATGCTTTCTAGCATACATTGCTTTCACCTGCCAGGCCACAAAAAGCACATACTTTACTCAGTTATTCACTTTCACAAATCCAGCCATACCAATGTAAATTCCTATTCTGCTGCTGACCAATTGCCAGGCCCCAAAGGTACATGCTTTCTGCATTCATGTGTTCTCTCATTTTATTAAACAACACAAACACATTTTTTTAAAAATATTTATTTTCTTACCTTGCACAATTTCTTGTTCCACAAACCTTTTTTCTGATTTTTATCTGCTTCTTCCAACAATTTTCACCACTCTGTTGACAGCCAATCTGACGTGCTGGTTCTGTTCTAGTGCTAACAAATTTAACCAGCAAAAGAGGCAGAGTACCTCTGTGCTGCCTGTTATGTACCCTGTAATTTTTTTCCCCTACCACTCCCTTAGCTCTCCTATGGTTCACCTGTTCCTCTTCATGCCCCTGCTCTTCCTGCCTTATTGCTCCACCCCTCCCAATCCCCTCCTCCTTCTGAGCACTTCCACTTTGTCCTCAGGGAAGGGGTCCACCAGGACAACTTGGTCTGCCCCTTAAAGGGGCAAACTCCATTCTACGCCTGACTTTTCTTAAAATGTAATTTTCCTCAAACCTATCTAGGATAGGAGCACTTTCAGGAGGCATTTATTGCTTTATTTCCTCATATACAGTAGGAATTTTCTCAGAGGGTAGAAAAGCTAATACCACTAACTGCCGCATTTGTAAGCTAAAATCAGGGTCTGACCCATACCTTGTGGCAAGACCAAATCTCTGAATCTTTCTCCACACAATTTGGCCTAGATGGAAAAGGCAACCCTTGTTTATTGCACTGGGAAACTCAATCTTGCAAGCATTTATAGTAGCTTGCTTAAAGTCTGTTGTAATGACACGGGGTAACAGCGTATAACCATACTCCTCTGCCAGGTCTTGAAGGTCCTGAAACATTGTGACATAACAGTCTACTCATTTAGCAGACATTAGTGCATACACCAGTGGCAATATTCTGCACGTCTCTACATTCCCAACTGGCGCATGGATAGAATAGAGTTGACAGAACAAGTTTGGCACAGTTTGAAGCATTCCGTCCGTTATCCAACAGTTTGCATTCATTAGCTTTTCTATGTTTCTTTTGGTGGTGAATAACAAAACTCTTTCATTGCCACAGGTAGCATCTCAGGCTAGGAAAGACTGCTCATTGACTGTGGTGAATTCATGAGGTATTGCAACCTCCTCCAGTGTTCGCGGTTCAGGGGCTATATTGACTCGCCGAGTGTGTTTAATTACTTGCCACAGCAACTGCTTGGGTGGCAAGTTCTGACAGACTTCAGGGCACAAACCAGCAGCCTCACTGTGGATGAGCTGTGCCAGACTGTCATGTGTTGACAAGGCTCTTTGCTTCAATGAAGCTATTGCTGCAGCAATGGGTGCAGCACAGACATCAGGGCTGTGGTCAGTGGTTGACCACAGATGGTGTTGCCCACCAACAGTAGAGTTGAAGCATGACCGTGGCATGCCAAAGATTTTCTGCCCTGGCAGCACCAATAAAAGATGTCTTTATGGCTTCTTTCTTTGACGTATAGGTATCCATCAATGCTCAATATAGAATTTCCACACTGAAAGGGTACAATATCACAAACTACAGATTCCTCAGCTGATTTGCTATGGACATTCAACCTGTAATACGGCCTGTCCTTTATGCCCTTGTAACATCAGGTGAGTAGCCTATCAGAGACTGTAATGTTCCTTGCTGATGTGATCAGCTGTTCCCTGAGCAACTGTTGGTGTCTCTGTCAGGAGAATCAGCATCAGTGCAGAGACTGCCATGTTAGTTGCTTAAAAAAATCACAGCTGTTGGTTTCTCTGTCAGGTGAACAGTGTCAGTGCAGACAATACCATGTTAGCTGCTTAAAAAAAACAGCTGTTGGTTTCTCTATCAGGAGATCAGCATTGGCACAGAGATTGCCATGTTAGATTTAAAAAAAAAATCAGCTGTTGGTTTTAAGAGCAGTTCTCTTAAGTAATACAGAATACATGAACTGACTGACCACAGAGGAACATGAACTGATTGGCTGTTCTTTACTTTGTCGGGAGAATCAGCGTCAGTAAAAAAATCAACAGCATGAAGATTAGAAACAGGAAGTAAAATACGGGCTAATTTTAGTTGGGAAGATCGATGTTGGGAGATCGTACTAGACCCGCTATGGATCACATAGCTCTAAAGAGTCTATCATTTTGTGCAAGGACCTTTGTGCAGGTGAAAGATATGCTGAAGTCTTCTGTGTGCTGTCAAGATCTTGAAACAAGGTAATATTCCAGTCTCCCTCTAAAAGAATAGGTAAATGGGCAAATGAGGCAAGTGTGGTGGGCAGGTCTGCAAAGAAAGATGGAGTATCAGTATTCGGGCCATAAATAGCTCCCAGCAGAACTTCAGCTTGGTCCAACTGCCCATGGATAAGAATGTATCTAGCAACAGGACTGGAAATCACATCTACTAAAATGAACAAAACTGACCTAGCCATAAGAATAATGACACCCCTCTGCCTGACATGATCTCCCGCACCATATGTTTGCCCTATAATCTCGATGAAAAAGGGAGCTTTCTGTGGATAATAGATGAGACTCCTGAAGAAATGCCATCTGGATCCCATAATGGGCTAAGTGTTTAATAATCTGGTATCTTTTTGTTTTGAATCATGCTTGTTTAATATTCCAGGTGGCAAATTTATAATTGTGTCCCATTCTTACTAAGTGAAAAAAACTGCACTCATCTATATCTTAGGACAAAAAATACGTGAAAAGGATATGACATAAAGCACCTGCTACACCCCACCCCTTAAACGACATAAAATAAGCAAACAATAAAGAAAACTATTTATAAGGTAACCTCATCAGGTAGCAAAACTACCCCTGGTCCTCTGACCACACTCCTGCAGTCTGGTCCTCAAAGGTACTAGGGAAATCCCCCATGGGTTCTCAGGATAGGGCAAAATTTATGTGACAAAAAAGGATGTATAGTACCTCTCATTTACCATAACAATTAAGCAAAACCCTCTATGCGTACAAAAAGGAAAACATAAGTAGACATATTCATAGCACACATTCCATATTCGAAAAAGGAAGAAGAGCAGAATCCTAAAACTACACAATTACAATGTCAGGTAAATATCTTATAGGTATAACAGTAAGATAGGCATAGCTCCAAACAGTGTAGTAGAAAGTAGTCGAAAGGATTATTTTCTACAGAGCTGTTACATTGCCCTGGCCCTCGTAAAAAACAAAAAAAGAAGAAGCAAAGAGAAAACTAAAGCAAAGAGGAAAAAAAGGTGGACTGTAACCTAGAGTACAGCAAAAAGGTAGGTAGAATGCTGCAGGTAGTGCCTATAAAACGATACCAAGAAAAGGCTATGAGAAGAGGTGGATGGAGACAGGATGATGTTATACTAAAAGATAACCTACTGTATACTGAGGATAAGAGGAAAAGGAAAGAAATACAAAGCAATACAACAAAGGGGAAAGTCTAGAGTGGCAAGATGCCTAAGAAGTGAGCAAGGGAAAAATGGAAAGAGGCCTAAAATGAATGGTTTGTATAAAATGGGGGCAGCCATTACATTATCAATACACATTTGGCTTTGTTGGTAAAAGAGAGATGATATGTCTGCCTGACTCTATAAAACTGCAATTCTGTGTCCCATGATGCCTGCCAGTTATGGAGACCTGAAAAAGAGAAGAGAGAGAGAGAGAGCAACAAGGAAAAAAAAAACAGCACACAGTATACACAAGTTGAGTGGCAAGCAGTATCCAAACACTTGCTTAGCAAACAAAATAAAAAGGGTCCATAGCAAAGGGGCACAGTGCTGATTGACCACAGAGGAAAGAGTCCATGTGCCCAAACCAGGTTCAGCCATAGAAGAGCAGATGTCCATCTGCATAAGCCTGATTACAGGCCATAAGAAGTGCCATGATTACTGCTGCCCAAAAGCTGAATATTATCCACTGAAATCTAGTGGAAAAATCATCTAAATGTCACAACTTTAAAGTAGCAACATAGCAATCAAGCATTGAATAACGAACAGCAATAGTTCAGGCAATTCCCAGTGTATGCCAGAGCTGATGCCATAGTGTGTAGCTCAATGAGCCAGAGAGCGTGCAGCAGTAAATAAGTTGGCCAAATGTTTAGGTAGTTCAAGCTTTGCTTCCATGACCGATTGAAATTTAAGTTCACCACCAGCAGTAGTAACATACAATATGGCTGAGTAACATAGAAAAAACCTAATCCTGCAGCATAAATAAAGTTTACTCTTGATGTCTTTATATTCTTGCTGCTTATGTCTAATATCCAGGCTCAAGTCACTGAAAATACAGTATAAATATGAGAGCCTTCCCACCAAAGCTGATTATTCTCCCTGATTCTGGAAAGTATATGTATTTTGCCCCTGAAATTTAGTAACCAGAAGATAAGAATTCAAGGTTTTTCTCCTGGCTTAGAAATTGGCTTTAAAGACCGATGAGCCCTCTCTATCATATAGTTAGAGTGGTCTATCTAAGCCGCAGTGACAGCAATGCCACCAATATCCCCAACATCGACAGACACAATGCTGAGTATCGGCATTGTGCTGTCGGGGATGATGGTGTGTTTTCTTCGGGTGGCTGCGCCCCCTGAACCTCCCATCCCAAGGTATTTAAATATCCAACTCCAAATTGGAGTTGTCTCAGGAAGGGGGCAAAACACAGGGAGATGCACTGCCGGTGTCAGCGGGGACCATTACAGCTACCTGTTGATTTCTGTCGATTACTGTCACTGTAATGGTCTTCACTGAGGATGTTTCACTGTATGGTTGGCATATGAGTTAGAGCCATATGGGGTAGGGCTGGCTATCTTCTCCAGGAGATGCTGAACATATGAAATAGTGCCGTTATCTACAGCTCACTCAGGTATGCCGGATATGATTCAATTATTTTGTTGGCTGCGTGACTCTTGATCTTCGAGTCTTTCTTCCAAATGGGAGAGTTTCCATTTGATATCTACTATTTCTGGTTATATTCTGTGTTGCCAATCCTCTAATGATGAGATACAGACCTCTGAATCTGCTATACCTGAACCCAAGGATTTCAGTGTGGGTTTGACTTGATTGGAATTCGGCAACAAGTTCAAAAAGGACATCTTTTACAGTAGCTAAGTCCTTCGCAAAAATCCTCCAAAGGAGCTGCTGTCAGTGATTCTGAACATCTAGGGGAAGGAAGGTTTTCCTTTTGGCGCTTAGGAGGAGGTGAGCCTCCCGCGATCTCCTCCAGGGATGGCGTAGTTTCCATTTCTTGTGCATCACTCACCATAACATGAAAATGCCGGTACCAAGTCACAGAAAGGTAACCAGAGAGCACTAGCAATTAAATTACAGGTATTACGGATGTGAGGTACAGCTAAAATTAAAGTTTTAAACTGCTCATTCCAGGTAGTTGCTTCAGGTGCGCCTTGCCACTAGCTCACCATCACGTGACCCCCAAGTTAAGAACACCTATTGAAAGCAATTAAATAATCCACTCCCTTCCAGTGCACCCACAGACAACTAGTGCAGCATATAAATTGCAACCTAATCCTGCTACATATCTAATTATGCAAATGCCCTGGGCAGCCCTTTAAAGGTACAGCACCAAATTACAGCACTACTACACTGCTGAAAACCTAACATTAATAAAAACTTTATAAGTGGAATAAGGCAATTCCATTGGGGGGTATTATGTATGTTGCTGTAATTCACATTGATTGAAGTCCCTCGCTCTTCATGCACGGGACTCCAACCCAACACTTGGTGCATTAACATAGCATAATCCCCCCTCTGTCATGACTTATTCTGTACATAATGAACACCAGCAAAGATCTCCGGCTCCTTGTGGATAACAGGCCACGTCATTAAAAAATTAAAGGCCTGCAGAACTTTCTACAATTGTAACTCCCACACAGAAGCATGGAAACAAACTACCACTGAAGAAAAGAGGAGCAGAACAATTTGTTGCTGGAACTTGAATCCTACTGTAGACCTAAATCCAGTGCAAAAGGTTAAATCCATGTAGAAAGCACATGCCAAATCACTTTTGTTTTCTGACCAAAAGACAACATACACCTATTTTACTATCATAATATTATAACAAATGTCATTAAAATTTGTATAATATAGGCTACAAATAATTTTACTCACTTATTACATTTTGCTACAGTACCTCTACATCTATTCTATTGTAAAACATTTTAATATGTCATCAAATAATACCATTAAAAATGAGTCGCTGATCAAATGCTGTCATTATTTTGTTGAACTCACTTGATAAAATAAATGAGTGAGTGAGTGAGTGTGTAATTTGAAAATCACGGCCATTACAAAATGGCATTTTTGAAAGTAATTTTTTATTATTTGTGTCAAACATACTGTAGCACCTTTAAACTTATGTAGTATATTTGGAATAAGGATCAACTTACTGAACATAATGGGAGCCTATCATTGCATGTCAGAGCTTCTGGCTGACAAGTAGTTATTAATATAAAAGTGGATCTAGAGCTTTACATGCAGAAATTTCTTATGATACATGCCCGTAATGTAGGCACTTCTGTGATTTCCCTGTGTAAATTTTGCAAACACAGGAATAAAATGTAACTAAAATTAGCACTGTCAACATTTTTACTTATTCCCCATGCTAATTGAAAACTGCTAGTCATAAAAACACTTCCTGATTTCTGTTAAGTAAGAATGCATGTACAGTATGCTCCATTTTTGAATTGGGCTACTGTAAACTAAAAATAGTTTAGGAGGGGCTGCTTGCTATCTCAGCAGCTGCACGTGGTGAAGTCATGCCGGTGACCAAGATTCAGGAGTGTACCCTGAATGCTGATGATCACTGGGATGCCTAGTGAGAGCATTGCCTATGGCAGGGCATTCTGGATCAGGGTGGGCTGGTGGAATTCCTCTGCCACAGTGATCCACAATAGTAGACCAGGGAGCATTCTCCCCTGTCAGTCTGTTATTGTATGTGCCGAAGTCAGTCCTCAGAGCTCCGCATGCTACCCAGAGGTGGAGAGAGGCAACAGAATCAAAAGGTGCATTGGAGGAAAAAGGTAACCACCTATATGATGGTGTAGCACTCTCAGACCCTGTACACATCATGCTGCTCCCAAACTGGATTCTTTGTATTAGATGGGGAGCCTCTTGACTGACCTCACCATAAGGATAGCCATAAGGGGCATTGGAGCTAGCAAGGGTGGGTGACAGAATTGGAAGGTTGGTGTGAATAGCATAAACATCCCCTCCTACCCCCCATTGTAACAATACAATAACGTATCCCCCTCCTGCCCTTTCCCCCCCGCCCCCTTGGTCCCATCTTCTGCTTTCTCCCTGCAGCCCCTACCCCCACATTTTACTACCTCACCCTATCCACCCCCACCTGTACTACTCCCTCCCCCTTCCTGCCTACCCCCCCCTTAGTCACCACCTTCCTATTTCTCCCCATCCCTATCCTCACCACTGACACTCCACCTCAAACGACAAAGCCCTCTCAGGCTATCACTCAAGCACAGCTCCAACAAATCCTTTCTTTCTGGTGGCCTTACCCTACCCAAGTCATAGTTCCCTGAAATCCTTCTGCTGACCTGTGCAGACTTGAACTGACTATCTACATATGTAGGACTGACAGTGAAATTTCATTGTAAATCTCTAGACAATCTGTAGCCAAAGTGTAACTTGACAGTTAAGCACAATATATATTTTTTTATGTAAGCTATATAACCTTGAAATCATGTTATCTTTTGTACGCAATGTGTTTCTCTATATATACTGTTGTTGCTGTTTATTCTGTTCTGTACTATGTTTGACTTGGGACCCTTTGTAAACGAGCCTTTGGCTCAAAGGTGTTAATCCCAAACTGAAATAAATAAAAAATAAAATAAAAAATAGCTAGATGTGGGACACCTGGTTAGGAAGCTGAAAACCTCTATGGAAGCAACAGTTTGGTTAATACATTTATTTATGTCTTACTTATTTTTTACAGATCCAAAGAAAGTAGGTCTCTGGCCTGACCCTGCTAATACTAGACTAACTGTGATAGATGTCTGAAAATGTGTTACATTTTTGAAATGTGATGCTGAATGTTTCATGATGTACCAGTACTTTAGGTGAAAATAGTGACATTTGGTATGACTGCATATTTGACATTATATATATTAATGATGACTGCAAGCAATTGTATTTATTGATTTATTTAGTCATTGTTGACCAGGAATGGAACACTACACTAAGACTTGTTTCCAGGTGTGACCCAGGAGGAAGGGTCAGACTGGGAAGGGTGCAGTAATAAATAGAGTGATACAGTATAATTTTGTTAAAGGTTGCATACAATAAACAAACAAAAAAACACTAACATGAATTTGCAAGTTGAACTTAATATTAATAATAACATTCAATCACATCAAGAGGATGTGACAGTGCAATGCTTAGGTAAGGCAGAAATATAAAATGCAGGCAAACAGGCAATAATAAAGTCAGCAGGAAAAATATGAGCCAAGAATGACAAAAGAACAGTAAAGGGATGGTGGTTACTCTGGAGGAGGAGGGGAACAGGGGGAGTTGGTAGAAGCGAAGAATGAGAGGAAGGTGGAGATACCTGACAGGAAGGAGAGGAGGTAGAGAGGAGAACTAGCTGTAAGACTGGGTTTGTGTGGAGAAGTCACAAAGGAGGGCCTTGAAACTAATGGGGGAGGATGAAGAACCATGAGTGGGAGGAAGGCTGCAATTCAGGGAAAGAGGAACTTGATGCATAGAGCACAGTGTTATTTATAAACATATGAAAGTGTGAGAAGGCACAGACTGAAGGGAGGTCATTTAGGAGGAGGAAAAATAGAATTGGTCCTAGGATGGAGACCTGGGGGAACACGTGAATGTAAATGAAGAGGAAGTGTGCTGCACTCTCAAAGTGTTGCTTCTACATACAGCCTTGATGGCCCAAGCCATAGGAAAAAAATAAAAATATGTGCATACAGGCTCCATAATACCTAAGAAACAGACAGAAAGTTAAGGTGAGTATAGTAAGATACCCATTTATTGCAAAGTTCTAGTGTCTAAGAGAAACATACTTAAATCCCTAACATTCTGAGCCACTTTGATTCTTCTTTTTGGGACATTTAAATTAATGGAGGGGAAGAGGGTGTCTCCTATTTGGATAGACTGGATCAATCTAATAGATAGGAGTTGAACAAACAGACCAATAGGTCAGAAAGTCCTGTCCCTACAAGTGTTGCAAATTGAATGGAGTGGGCAGTGGGGCTGAAAGCCTTGTAAACGGTTGATAAAGATGGCTGCAGTAGTACACTGACCCTGATCCAGCCCCTTCAGGACAAAAAAGAGTAACCCATAAAATAAACAAGCCTGTGAAATGGGATTAACAGAAGCCAGAGCGTACTGAGCAGAGAAAGGAGGTGGAGTAAAAATGGAGGAGAGTTGGGATAGGGTGTGTTTTTAATACACTTGGGTGACTGCAGGGAAGACGGAGGTACAGCAATAGTTCTCTAGGAAGCAGGTATCACCCCCTTTGTGATGGTGGAGAACTTTGGCATACTTCTATGATGCAAGAAGCTTGCCAAGGCAAAAAGAAAGGTTAAGGAGGGAAGAGATAGTGGGAACAATAGCAGTAGTAGAAGTATGCAGGAGTTTGGGGTTCAGTCCTTTAGAGGTGTTACCTTCAGAAGGGTTGAGATAGACAATAACATAAAGTATAGCTGCAGGGGAGATAGTGGAAAAAGAGAAGGGTGTTTGGGAGTGATGGGTGATGGAGTAGCAGCTGGGAGAGAGAGGGAAAGAGGGAGAAAAAAGGAAGGAATAAAATGGAGGGTATGAGGGAGAAGGGTAGGAGAGAAGCAGTGAGAGGGCACAGAAGATAGAGTAATTATTTGAAGTGGAGGCAGCCACATCTACATCAATAATTTGGAGCCTACTTGTTTGAGAACTGGGAAGGGGGTCAAAAATAAAATGGATAACCTTCCAGAAATTAGATGGGGATTTAAGATTCTTTTAGAAGTCTGTGGAAAAGTAAGTGGACTGGATTTAATTGATAACCTTAGTGCTGGCTTTATAGAATTGTTCACACCTCTCCACATTTTTGGGGAGTGTGACAAGGTTCAACCCCTTTGGGAGGCCATTAAGTCACAAGCAGACCCCTTGTTAGGCATATCTCAGTTTACTCCTGAGGTGTGTCTGACAGGTGATTATGGCAGCATTTCCATTAAAGAGCAGAAGTATGACATGGCCATGATCTTAATCTGTGTTAAAAAGGTTGTTCTCCATCATTGGAGAGACCAAGGTTTTCTATGTTCCAAGAATGGATACAGGAATTTCTCTTCAGTCTTCGTCTGGTGAAAATGATCACTACTGTTCAAAATCAACTGTATGCTTAGGAAGCCAAATGGAGCAGACTGCACATGTTATATACCATTGAATTGACTTGGAGAGCACCCCCTCTTAGTTTTTTTTTTTTTTTTCCGGCAGGGCTCCTTGATTTGCTTGTTTTCCTTTTTCTTCTTTTTTGCTTGTCCAGATTTGGGATATTCTATGGTGGAGATTATAAGTCATTTCCTAGTTGTGTTTGCTCTGTTACAGATTCCTATGAATTATATTCATTCTATCCATGTACTGTTTACTGTTTTGGATTCAGAATTGTGTTTGGCATATGCCTCTCCCTAACAGGGGTGGGTTGGTTGGGGATGGGAGAATATTTGTATTTTTGTTTGTCCTGTTTGCTGTTCTTGTTCTAGTTGAAAGTTTTGTTGTTGTTGCTATTGTTGTAATTTGAAATATTAATAAATAAAAGAAAATAAAAAAAAGAATTGTTGATACTTAAATATGTCCTCTGAGGAGCCAGAGGCCATATGTAGAGCAGGTCTCATTCAAAGTTCTGGCATTTAAGTTTAGCAGCCACATCTGCAGAGATCTGGGGAAGCTGGCAACATCTTGCATGTGACCTCTCAGAGCGGGGGGATGGGTGGGTGCTGTCCCATGTAGCCATGAATTTGGAGTGGAAATCAGAGAGGGTATCATCAATGCCATTTAGCATAGAGATGGATGAATAATAAGAGTGGTGGAAGGCAACAATCGGAGAACAGGTGAAGAGGTCTGAACAATGAGGACCAAATGTATTTGGAAGGAGGTGCTTTGGAGTGGTGGATCTTTCTGATACAGTATGCCAACCTGTGGTCACTATGTGTGCAGGGGGAGTGCCAGCTTCCATAATGTGGTAAAGGTGGTATGAAAACACTCAGTCAATGAGGGAGAGGTTGGGTTAGTTGGAATTAAGATGGGTGGATTCAGGAATGAGTTGTGTGACATTTAGGGTTTCAATTTGATGGTTTAGGTGCTTAGTTGAGGGGGAAAGACAATTTAATGTTGATGTCCCCTAGAACCAGGAGCTTACCAGATGAGGATAGAGAGGACAGAAGGTCAAGAATGGAATCAGGCTTAATATCTCACCAGTAGTAGATTCCACCAGTGAATACCAGAAAGGAAAAGAGGTATGAGAGGTTGTACAACACAGGTTTGCGTGAGGAAGGAGTGGAGACTGATGGCTGACGTCACAGTTGAGGTGGAGACTGACGTACATAGCCACTCACCCACACTCCACTCACAAGCTGTGGATATGTCACTATCACCAACCCTGGATGAGAGCCAGAATTCAGACCTGACAATGATGTCTGGGCTGGAACTGCAAGGTTCACATCCTAAGCTAATCACAGATACTCAGTTTGTTCAGCTGTAGGAACAATTTTCACACCTACATATTTCCACCACCCCAAGTCTCTCAGTTGATTCTTTGGACTATGTCTTCCTCTCAGCCCCACTCTGCAGCAGCCCTAAAGCTTATTTTCTACAGCAGAAGCTCACTCTCTTGTGCCACATAAATCAACATTCTGTGACAGAGGTTGGGGGAAGTACCTGCACCATCACCCACCTAGGAGTCTGCCATTTTCCCCACATAGTGCCTATCCCCAGGGAAGCACCATGCCTTTTCATGTAATGACAAAGATCTCTCTCCTCTGTTTACAATAGTATATGTTGGTTTGTGTTATCTTCCCCCATTGCATACCCAATATTGAAAACTTTAGTCTTGGGTGGTTGTCTTCAGAGGCAGGGGTAAATTTTGTTTCTGCTCCTTATTTGATAAGGCCCTGCAAAATCCTGACTCCTCCCCCCTGGTGCAGTTTCTACTACTTAGGAATTGCCATTGATTCCTGAACAGAATCTCTAGCCTGTTCCTCTTATAAGCACTTGGGATATTTCTTCTCCCCTTGCATTCATTTACTACTTTTCCTGTATGCTACATCAAAGTGCTCAGAATATCAGTCTGCTGTACTTGCATGTGTTAATGTTTATGTATTTCTTAAGTATGCACCCACAGTATGTACTTTTGTCAGCTGTTATTCTATGTTTTTCTGATCCGTGGCCAGAGTCATCATGTCTTCCAAAGGACCTTGGCCTAGTATATATATCTAGTAAAAAAATAAATAAAATAAAATATGTTGTGCCCTTGAGTGTCTCTTCACCAGATGGCTGGGCCACACTCAAAGGCTTTTCTTTTCAACAACCAGGGGGCATATCCCACACCAACCTGAGCTCTACCACCCAAAAGAAAGGAAACCATTCTGCAGGAGATTCAGTCCTCCTCCTGCCAGTCCACAATGGTATTCTGAGCACAGGCACAGATTTCTAGCAAGACAAGCTGTTTCTGTGATGCCCTATGAACTACCTAAGAAAATAAACTGATTATTATTTACCTGACAGCTGAACTATAGTTCAATAATCTAATTCGTTGCGTGGGTCTGCCTTCAGTATCACAAATCATTACTCTTACAGAAAAGAGGAAACCTCTAATGGCCTACAGACAAACTGCTCAGGGACAGATCTTTTACATCCCTTCTGGTAAATAAAGAATGACCACTTTATAAACATGTAGTCTAATTCTGGGAAAAGAAATACATTTTGATTTTTTATGCATTCTAAATTATCGTCATACTGGGGGCATGAACTGCAAAGCACAGAGAGCTGTTGGTATTTGAGTTCTATTACTGTGCCTCATTTGTCAATGCACTCACATTGGATTGCATCTACAGTATATGTGGGCTAGAACATGGATTTCTGGCAGTTTCCCTTGATCCCTACACATTCTACAGAGCTTAATATTTTCAATGGATCCTGGCAGTGTGTACAACATTGTACTATGTATCTGAACTGCAGTAATCTTAAGGATATACTTTTTAACAGATACAGCACCTGACACCAGAGTCATTAAATTACAAGGGGCCTTCCATAAATAAATTATCTCCAATTGTATTTTGAGTACTGGTAGACATTTGAATACAAGCCTAAAAATATGGGAGTCCATGCCTTGCCCCATTTCAGAATCTTTGTTTGACAAGTGTAGAGAATTTCAGTAAGCCTAAATAATATTTATTTGAGGAAACAATTTGAATGTATGCCTTTGAGCTAAGATGTGTGGCAGAAATATGCATGGTTTCGCTTTTAGCTGTATTATGTCATTTTTCCAGAATACTGGGCAAAGCCTAAAAAAAAGCATAATGCCATTCTTACATTCATCTACATTGGCCTTCTTTTATCCTACAGAAAAAGACAAATGGAGCCCCAAATGGATTTTATGCGGAAATTGACTGGGAAAGATATGTAAGTAACCAAATGCTAATTGGTACTCATATTTTGTTCTATAACACTGATCAAGTATCTTATGGGTTTATTGTTTGAGAAGGATGGTGGTGTTTCTTTGGCAGAGGAAAAGGTTCCCTTAACTCTGCACAGGGCAATGGTGTGGCTTTTTGTTCAAAGTAATATCTGTGGGATCTAATAACCTCTCAATTACCCTGCATCCAGTCTTTTGTTTTGAGTGAACGTTTTGCAAAAGGCAGTGGAGGTGACCTCTCCTAACATATACATATAAGTTGAAATATTCTATGTTTAACCATATTCTGAACAGCTGCCTCAAGCTGAATGAGTTAACACCTCAGTAAGTTAACTTTATATAAGCCATTTCAGCACATTATTTCCTTTAGGTTCAGTCCTTTGGGGACACCGTATTTAGACAGCTTGGTAAGTGTAGTAGATGATCTCCTCTTCTCTAAGACAATAGCCGCATTTACCTGTTGCATTTGTTTTGCTACATTGGTCCACATTATTTTACACACTTAACCATTGGATCCTTCTAGATCATCTGTAGAAATATTGTGAGTTGGAGACAATTGCATTGCACTGGTTCCAGTTGTATCTTTTTTGTCAAATACAGTTTGTTGTACTAGGGAAATTCTCCTCAGTACTGGCTGTTGTAGGTAGTGGCCTTCCACGGATGTTTATCTTGGTCCCAATGTCCTGCAGTTACACATTTCCCTTCAGAAAAATTATTGAAAAGTACAATGCATGTTTCCACTGTTATGTTGATAGTATATAGTTGTTTGTAGCTTTCTTTCCAATAAAATCTTGGCCCTTTTGTCTTGTATCTTCTCATGTGCCTAACTGACATTCAGGCTGGAATGGCCAGTAGCTGGTTAAATATGAAACTGAAAAATATGCAGTAGAAGTTGTGCAAGTTGGTTACCTCTTAGTCCAATCTGTCTTGCATGGCGTGGCACAAGAGGTATCCAAGGTGGCTCATGGCTTAAGTGTCCTTATTCAAGGTTAGGGAATAGCTCTGGTCAAGGTAGATATTACTGTCTGAGGAATGATCATTGTGACCTCTCCAGTTACAATTACTTCTATCATTGGATGACCTAGAAACACTGTTGCATCAGTGATCAATGAACTTACATACCCTGTGTGGCATTACCAGAGAGGTTGATCCTGAGTCTGCAGCTGGTTCAAGATTCTGTAGCCAAGGATCCATCTCTCTGTCTCCTGTGTACATTATACTGTACCCCATCTTGCTCCCTTATATCTTCTAAGGAGTGGTATTTAGCTTTTCCACACTCACACTTTAAAGCAGCAGTGCAAAGAAAAATGTTTTCTCCAAAGAGTTAGTTTCACCTACAGTTATTATAAATATTAGTATATCTATCAAGTCTACTTTTGTAAGTACTGCCTGTGCTGCACACCATAAGTTGTTTTTTTGATTTCTTGATCATAACCTTTTCCAGGTCTACAATGCTATTTCTAATTAGAATATAGCAGCCATCTTTTTTCCTTGAGAAAAAAAAACTAAATATTTTTGGCCCAGTTTCATTGCACTGCTACTTTAAGTTGATGGGGTAGGGGGATCATATCAGACTAACTTGACAGTATTTTTTGACTAGGTTACAAGGGTGGTGGGTAAAGAAGAGGTGGTAGATATACTCTAATTTCATTTTAGCAAAGCCTTCAACTCAGTGTCACACATGAGGCTGCTGCAAATGTTAGAGGACTTGAGAGTAGGGAAGGAGTTAGTAAGGTGGTGGGGAATTATCTGGGAAGGATGCAATAGAGGGTGCTAGTTAACAGAGTCAAATCAGGGGATAGAGAGGTCAAGAGTGGGGTACCACAGAGGTCAGTCCTGGGACCTGTCCTCTTCAATATGTTTATTAGTGACATAGGAGAAGGTATAAAGGGCATTATGTGTCCCTTTTGCAGATGACACGAAGCTGTATGGCAGATGACAGTGAACAGGGGATGAGGGAGTTCAAAATTACCTGGAAAAACTGGAACAATGGTCAAAAGTATGGAAGATGAGATTCAATGCCAGAAAGTTCAAGATAATGCACTTATAAAAGAGGAACCCTAGGACAGAGCATCAGATGGGGTAGATAGGTTGGCTACTACAACTGGATAAAGGGACCTGGGGTTTAGTATAAATGACTCCCTTAAACAAACCAGTCAGTGTAGTAAGGCCCAGAGTAAGGCAGCTAGAATGTTAGGGATACAGTGAGAGGGGTTTTGACAGCAGGAGAAAGAGGATGATATTGTTTCTGTATCAATCACTATTGACGCCCCATCTGGATTACTATGCCCATTTCTGGAGTCATCACCTGTGGAATTACAGGGATCAGCTAGAGTCAATGCAGCAAAGGGTCAAAAAATGATTTAGAGCCAATAGCGCAGATCCTATGAGGAGCAGCTAGAGGCCCTAAACATGTACTCACTGGATGTCAGAAGAGAGACAGAGAGGCAGTATGATAGAGACCTACATGTTCATAATGGGAATTAATATAGTAAACTATGAGAACCTCTTCAACAGAAATAGAGGTCAGTAAAGTGTGGGCATGAATGGAAGCTGGTGGAAGGCAGGCTCAGGAGGGATATAAGGAAGTTTTACTTCTCTAATAGTGTGGTTATGTAGTAGAACAGTTTGCTGGCAGTGGAGGTAGAGTGGGGACAATAAATGGGTTCAAGCACAGCTGGTACAGAGTAAGAAGGCTGATAGTACAGTAGTTCTGCCAATGAGAAGAAGGAAGGTGAAAGATTCAGGGAAGGGGTTAGGGTAGAATCCAATCAGGACATTAGGTCAGGGAGGTGAAGCAGAGAAAGAAACCTACTCAGGCAGACTGAATGGACCATCGATCTTTTTCTGCCAACACTAGCTATGTTTCTATAATCATTTCCACAACAACAAACTGTGATATCACAAAGATGATTATGATTTAAGGATTCGGTAGGAGAAACTGATGGACTCAAGGGGACAGCTTGTCCAGGACAAGGATCCTTTCCTTGCAAATTGCTTGTGATATGAATAAAAAAGGAAAGAGAAATGCAGACAACATATCAAATTTGAGCTAAAACATGTCTAAATACTTTAGTATATTTTTTCAAAGTTTTCTCAAAAGTAACTAATGTGCTTTAAGAGGTTTTTGATTCAATACTTGAATTATTTACAAACAGTATTCATTGTTGTTTATTGACTAAATGCATGATTTTCTTTCTATACAAAATGTTCTTTATTATTGTATGTTTTAGGGCAATGTATATTATGCTGTGTATTAGGTAAAGTGATGAATACTTTCCATATAAATAAACTTTAATATACCTCTATACTAAAAACTGTACAGTGAAATGTGTATTTTAGTCAACTTGAATATAAACTTACTGGTAACTCAAACATGAAAATCTTTACAATTGAAACACTTTTAAAATCTGGTGCAACAATATATAATTCATTAAAAACAGAAAACATTCAAATATTTAGCAATCTTTTTCATTTAAATACAATAGTTTATTATTAAAATTACAAGCTAAACAAAATCTGCAAAATAACTAAATAATAAAGCTAAAACATGTATTCACACATTTTCATTTTTGCAGAACTCACCAGAGGTGGATGATGAAGGATACAGCATTAGACCAGATATTGAACCTGGCTATATCCTTTTATGAAGGTGTTATAGTTGTATTACAAACATCAGAAGGAATGTGGTGTGATAACACTGTAGTTCAAGTTCAAGATGCTTTATTGTTCAACTTGGTAAGAGTAATTCCGATCATACAAATTTATTAAACCATTTAACAAAAAGACAAGATATCCATGCAAAAGAAATATAAATTTCCACGTAAAAAATACAATATTATATCGCAAGTGCATATATATTATAAATTTTTGGATTTTGTTTATAACAAGAGTTGATAAACAGGATTAACTGCTGGTTTCTTATGCTGTATGAGAAGTAAGTATTAATCTTATAAAGTACATCACATGATTGAATATTGTAGAGTGAATCATTTCAAAATTCATCTTTCTCAGTTCTAGTATGGTATAGGTTCCATTGTGATGATACTTTAGCTAATGCCACCATCAAAACGAATAGAACAGTGGTATGTAAACAAGACACCCTATAACTGAGAATATTTAGCTTGTAGTCACAATACATCCAGATTATCTACAAAAAAAGAAGGCTTTACATAAAGTTGTCATAAAAAGATATCACCCCAAGGGAATGTATAAGAACTTTAATTAAGAAGAAGTTTATTTGTTTTAGTCACTAAGGGAGTACCTGTCATAAGGGAATAAATCCACTTTATTAGTTCCTCCATATCCTACGCAATTGTCTCAACAGGAGAATTAATTAATATTCTAAGTGTCTCTTCCACTGTGAGTGTATTACCTGAAAAATAGTGGGTCATATAGATTTCTTGCATATTGGAATTTTTAGGACATTCCAGCAGTGTATGTAACAAGGTTTCAGACGTACTCCCACCACAGTCAAAATAAAAATGTTGGACAGCCACTGGGTCTTTACTTTTTGAATATCTGAACCACAGTACCTTTGGAGGATATACTTCCAGCCTGAACATCAAGAATAGATACATATCCTCTCTGTCATAGAGAAGGGTACGATACAGTCAAATACGTGATTTATTTTATTTTGTACATACACCCATAAAGTTTTAGTGTCCTAATTTTCATCATGTCCAAGTTAAGAAACTTGCTTAAGTTTGTTTTTAATTAATCTGGCATAATCACTAGATATGTTAATATTTTTACGTGAATAAGATTTTCCATTTTCTATCATTTGAAAGTACCTATTACAGTATATCTTCTAGCCAATAGGAAGAAAAGATATTACCAAGCCAAATTGCTTTCTCTTCTAAACATTTCATAGTAAGCCTTCTTGGATCTGTGTTGAATCATGACATTATTGTGGATAAAGCTAAACGTTTCATCCTAGCCCTCCCTAATGCTGCTTTTACTATTTCTGATGGTGTAAATCTTGAGGTCTGTACAATTGATTTGTGTAATTATGTAAATGTTTTTTTTCTATTTGAGCTAATTTACAAGAAAACCACATTTCTGCCATATGCTGAGCCACACTGTTCATTTTCATCTCAGCTGCATGGAGTGTTGAGATGAGTAAATAACCCCCAAATCTAGTGTTAATTCTTAGCAAAGCATTTTTGGTCTGTGTTAGTTTATTTATTACACATTTTTGTACTTTGCCCAGATAATGTTATTAGAATAGATAATTTCAAAATAACAGTAAGTGGAAACAATATCCAATACCTTGATGTTGATGAGCCATTTGCATTTTACCTTTTTTACCATAGATCAAATTTGACTCTTTTTTTGTATTAATGGATAATCTATTTTTATGGCAGTATTCCTCAACTGAGCAAGTTTTTTCCTCAGTCCCACTAGATGATTGAAATCAACATTAAATTATCAGCAAACATTAAGTCTGGGATGGTTATACTTTTTGCTGTAGGTGAATGGCTTGGTTCAGCTAGAAAAAAGTATTGGTAAATCATTTATGAACAAATTAAAAAGTAATGGGGATAATATACTTCCCTGCTTAGCTCCCATATTGGATTCAAAGGGCTGTAAAATATTACCTTCCAGATTTTCTATGGCACTAGACCAGTTTTCAGAATAGAGATTTATAATCATCCTCAGTATTGCATGATCCCATTTTAGTGCAAAATATTTTTCCCACAAAATTGACATGTAAACTCCATCAAATGCTCCCTTAAAATCTATGAAGGCCAGCTACAAGGAAATGTTTTTTAAGATAATGTGTTTTTATGATAAGTTGCAAAATAAAACACTGATCTACTGTTGAATTGCCTTTTCTGAAGCCCTTGATATATCGAAAAATACATGGGGTGGTGTGTTTAATGAAATTTTACATATACCCCAAGGTATTGGGTGCTACATAAACCCCAAGAGTGAAGCTCAAGGGGTTTATTAAAGCATCCAGCACTGAGGGGTGTTTGTAAAATCCCTGGGTAGCAAACTGGCTGCAAAACAGGACACAGACGGTAATAGTGAATGGAACACATTCCGAAGTAAGGGGGATCACTAGTGGAGTACCTCAGGGCTCAGTACTGGGTCCAGTCCTCTTTAACATCTTTATATGTGACATTGCAGAGGGTCTGGAGGAAAGGTATGCCTCTTTGCAGATGACACAAAGATCTGTAACAGAGTTGATACACAAGAGGGTGAAAAGGATGAGAAGGGACTTGGCAAGGTTGGAGGAATGGTCAGACATATGGCAACTTAGATGCAATGCAAAGAAGTGCAAAGTAATGCACCTGGAAACAAAACCCAGGCGAAAGAGTACACAATAGCAGGAGGTACTAACAACAACAACAACAATGGAAAGGGACCTGGGGTAGTCATATCAGATGATCTAAAGGTTGGTAAGCAATGTGAGAAGTCAGTAAGGAGAGCCAGGGGGATACTGGGATGCATAGGAAGGGGCATCACAAGTAGAAAAAGGGAAGTGGTTATCCCTCTGTACAGACAGTTGGAGAGACCCCATCTGGAGTACTGTGTGCAGTTTTGGAGACCTCATCTATGCAAGGACATAGACAGGATGGAAGCAGTCCAGAGGAGGGCAACTAAAATGGTGCAGGGTCTGCATCAGAAACCATATGAAGACAGAATGAGGGAGCTTAATATGTATACCTTTGATGAAAGGAGGGACGGAGGGACATGATAGAAATGTTCAAGTACCTGAAGGGAATCAACAAAGTCCTGGAGGGTAGCATCTTTCAGAAAAAGAGATGTGTAAGAACAAGGGGGCACAATTTAAAGATAGAGGGGGGATGGCTCAGGGGTAATGTAAGAAATTTTTTTTTCACGGAGAGAGTGGTGGTTGCATGGAACCGCCTTCCTGGGGAGGTTGTTGGGTCTAAAACAGTGGGGGAATTCAAACATGCATGGGACAGACATAAGGCAATTGTAGTGGGGGGTGGCAGGAAGTAGGCTGTTGGTTAACTAGAATCTGCAGCTTATCCAGTATGTAGGGAAATGGGCAGACTGGGTGGGCCAAGTGGTCCTTATCTGCCGTCAAAGTCTATGTTTCTATGTTTCTATGTAAGTTAAACACACCACTCCATGTTTTATTTTATATAATTGCTGGGGAGCCTTTTCTCACCACAGCAATCATATAAAATAAAATGGCCATAGTCCAGTTGAGATGAAGCGCTGTCTGCAGTCCCCACCTGGCTGCAGTCTATACCACTAAGCGGCTGCATTTTCAGTGAACCTGACTTACTGCCATGTGTTAAAGCAAGGTGGTCAGCTTTTCTGGTGCTGTGTATGGGGAGACAGTGGGGGTAGGCACATGCGTGGTGTGAGGGAAACCCAGTGCATGTTCGTCATTATAACCCACAGGTTATAACAGTGAATTATAACCAGATTTCCTTATTGGAGAAAAGGCTCCCTAGTTATTATATGGATTTAATAGATCCTCTTCCTCTACAAGAGATTAATTCTGGCTAGAATGACCCTTGTAGAAATTTAGCCTAAGCAATCTATCAACTTATTGGTCTGTAATTTTCTGGAGAGGCAGGATCTCCATTTTTATGGATCAGGATTAGTTCAATTCAGTTTATTTGTTCAACTTAGAAGTCATTACAAACTTTACAAAATTTTACATAATAAAGCATACAATATTGTATGCATATCCACAGAAAAATATAATAGATACATAAGAATAAAAATAGAAATGCACCATTTTCAGTCAAGAGTTTGAGATTAATTTGTCAAAATTGCTATCATCCTTGGATCTATTTATTAGTTATAGGCACCTTACAATGCTGTCAGAGTCTTTGCTTTCCTAGTTTTTGAAATAGCCAAGAAGAAATTTGCCAACCCTGTATTTGCATCTTCATCTTTAGTATTCAACAGGATACTAGTTAATGTTATTACATCTAAAGTATCTTGTAGGGAGCCTATGAAGAGGGCAAGCCAATATAGGGGATTTCGATCCTACCATGGAAAATACCACAGCACATGATACAGATTGTCTTTGCCTCTGTAGGGGCAAGAGTAAATCCATGCATTAGGAGGATATGTTTTGTATTTGACTAGTAATATGCTGCTTTGAAAAACCTGAAATTTATAACAGTTGTAGGTTTTTCTTAATATTGAATCTGTTAGAACAGTACAGTAATGCTTAAATTCAAAGACACAGTTGTTTTTTGCATACCAAGGAGAATACTTGGAATTTTCAATAGCTTGTAGATCCTTTTCCACCCAACAATTCTTCACTTTATTTTTAATATATTTTTTGTAATGCACACTAGGTCTAATGCTTTTATTTAAATAGTGCAAGAGTATCTGGAGATCACATTTCTTTACTTGACATAGTATTGTATTATACCAGTCTGATTTCTGGCACCCCAACAAAAAACAGTTCTGTTTTTCAGCCAAACATTTTTTCCCTAATCTATCCAAGTTGAGTCTTGTCAATTGTAGCCAAAAAATTAGTTTGAGTCCATTATTAAATTCATGTGTTCAAGACCTAAATCTTCCCTTAAATAGGTTGCTGGACATGTATGACTAAGAGCCAAATATTTCCTTAAAAGTTTGTAAACTGGGATCACCAAGTCCTCCCTCTTAGCTGTGTCTCAAATTTCTGCTCCATATGTTATTTGAGATAAATATTTTGCTTGCAATGTATCTATGAGTAGTTTAATGGATAGACTACCATAGAGGTGATTAAATCTCCCCAGTGCTGTTGCAGCCTTTGTTGCTGACAGGCTGATTTTATCAATATGATTTCTCCAGGAGCTGGCTGAATGATACATTAAACCCAAATATGTATATGTATTTGTAGTAACTAATTTCATTTGCCCCAATTTCCAAGATCCCTTGATATTTCGATTACCAAAAAAACATTACCTGGATTCTAGTTAAACTAACTTTTAATTTTAGTCCCTTTGTTTGTTGATCAAGAAGGTCAAGCTTTTTTGTGCAAACCTTTTTTGGATAATGCCAATAAAATAATATTGTCATTATGATGTTACCTTTCTATTAAGGTGGAATGTAATTTTCTGATAAATTTTATTGAAAACTGTAGTTAGAAAATTGCTCCACCATTCAATCTGAATTTTATATCCATATCTATATCAATATCTGTAGAGGTTACTCTAAGTTCTCAGCACCTGCTTTCCAGTCCTTTCTATTCAGCCTCAACTGGAGCCCTATTCAGCTTCTCCCAACCATAGACGAAGCAATGGACTACTTCCAGAACTGCTTCTTGTCAGCAGCCAACAAACATCCCATATTTAGAAAGCTCAGAGTCAAGAGGCAATGCTACAAATGGATAACCCTCAAGCTAAAAACCATCATAAAGCATCTGGATAAGGCCTGGGAAAAATACAAGACATCTGGTACACCCAGGGACTGGATTGCTTACAGGAAGCTGAGAAACCACAGTAAAAAAAAGCTTAAAAACTGCCAAAACAGAATATGCCAAACATCTGCAGCAGGCCAGTCTCACTGGCCCTAGGTGTTTTTGGCAGCATAGCAATGATCTACTGAAAGGCAAGAGTAAACACCAGCAAGGACCAGTTGTCTCCAATGGTGACACTATTAGCAACAGCCTGTAGGCAGCCAATGCCTTAACACATTTTTTACTGATCTGGAGGAATACAAAGCTAAACTCTCCCCCAATGCCTCTGACCACTTGCACCCCAGCAGGCTGGAACCCTTACATTCTGAATTCCATTTGAAAAGTGAAGCAGAGGGATGTACTCTCTCTACTAAAGAAAATAAAGACCAGGGGAACTGCAGGGTCAGATGGCCTGGTTCCCTGATTACCGAAAGAGGCTGTACCCGCTATTGCCTCTCCAGTTACCTAGCTAATAAACAGGTCCCTGTTAGAAGGCATTGTCCCAGCCAAATGGAAAGAGGCCCATGTTGTCCCTGTACATAATGGTGGTCAGAAGGAATCAATTGGCAATTATAGGCTTATCTCCCTCCTCTGTGTCTTGACCAAGATACAGGAATGACTTGTCTATAACCAGCTCTGGGACTATCCGGATATGCACCAGCTACTAGTACCAATCCAGCATGGTTTCAGACCAAATCATGGTACTGACATTGCACTTATCAAATTTGCAACTGACACCCTTAAGGCCCTTGACAATGGCTACACCACTGGAGCCATTTTCATTGACCTCACAAAGGCCTTTGACTTGGTCGACCATGGCCTGCTGGCAGACATCTTAAAGAACATATACCTAGGTCGCCACTCCTTGGCATGATTTGAGAGTTACTTCTCCCATCAAACCCAGCAGGTTAATTGGAAGAAACATTATCGGGTAGTCTACCTATCAAGGAGGGTGTACCTCAAGGCTCTATCCTGTGGCCCCTCCTGTTTTTTACTGTTTGTCACTGATCTCAACAACAACTGTGGAGGTAGCTCTGTAATGCTGTATGTGGTTGATGCTGTACTATATAGAACCGCTGACAGCATATTGGAATTAAAGCTGCTGCTACAGGAGGACTTAGGTACATTGGCTGCTGAAGAACAGGCTGCTGCTGAATGACAAAAAAACAAAATTCATGGTCTATGGACCTAGGACACGAGCCCCAGACAGATCCCTTCTACTCTCCCTTGTCTCATCCTCAGGGATGCCCTTGGAAGTGGTGAGTTCTTTAAGGTACCTGTGCCTTGTCCTTGACCAAGGTCTCACATTTACATACCAGGTGGACCTGGTCACCAAAACTATACACCAGAAGCTTGGCTTCTTATCCCTGAGACTAGGTTTGCAATCGCAAGCAGTATCCTCCTTCCCAGTCTAACCTATGCAGCTCCCATTGTCCAGGCCCTATCAGGTATGGAGCTGATCAGGATGCATGTTCTTTATAACAAAATTGTGATATTTGCTACAAAAATCACCCCTGAAGCAACACCAGTGCGAGGTGCTTGACTCCTCAAACTGGCCATCCCTTACCCAAAGGCTCCAATTCCCCTCTATTGTGCACCACCTACAAAATAATAAATGGCCCACATCCAACTGGCCTAAATTATTCAGGTCCCTAAATGCCCAGGCAGGCTGCTCTGCACCTTATCTCAGAAGCTACTGGAGGTCCCTAGGATATGAACGACAGTAGAGAATAAGTCCTTCACCTACACTGCCTCTACCCACTGGAAAAATCTCCCGGACCAGCTGCAAAATGCAGGCTCACTAACCTCCTTTAAAAAAGGACACTGAGAGCTGCATAGGGAACACAGGCAATGCAGATGTCAAGGACAATCTGTGACTCCCTGACCCCTAGTAGATTATCCTAATCTGGGTAAATTGCGCTCTATGTCCTATACCATTAGCTGCAGGTGCCAACACTCTACATGGGAAGGTGACCGCAAACAGACTATATAAATGTGCTTCAATAAAATATCTTTTTGTTCCATACAACAGTCTAGGTCTGCCCCCTGATATGAGTCTACTCGTTGTATCGATGCATTTCACCTGTAATGTACTGTGATTGTTCTTTTTTTATTTTTATTTATTTCAATCTTGGATTACAATACCTTTTAGCAGGAGACCGCTCTTTTACAAAGGTTCCATGTCATAGAGGGTGGGTAAACATACAATGTGGGTTTAGGAATATCTAGCTAGGTGAGTAAACATAGACATAATACATTGTAAATAGGAAACAGAGAGGTTTTAACATTAGGACAATTCAGGTTACAGAAGCAGCCAAGGTGACATTGTCAGGAAAAAAAAGCTATCCAGAAAGGAGAGTGGGGGGAGGGGGAGTGACTATTTAGGGGGGATGGGGAGGAGGGGGTGTAGGTGATTGCAGGGCAAGACAGGGACAGTTTGGAGTAGTAGTAGGCAGAAATAGTGAGGAGATGGTGAGATGGCCTGAAAATGAGATAGACCAGGGTCAGAAATACAGGAGTGTGTGGACTAATTAGAAAGCACAGACACAGGAGCTGTTCTTCAGTAGGTATTGCCTTAGCTTGGTCTTGAAGAGCCCCAATCTCTGCGTGCCGCTAAGTTCAGTGCCAAGGTTATTGAGCCAAAGTGGTGCCTGATAGACATATGACCTCTGCCCTTGGGAGGTTCTGCAGTGAGGGACATTGAGAACCTGATGATCAGAGTTCCTGGTGTGGTGCAGGACTGAGAATAAGCTTAATAAGTTTGTGAATCCAGGAGGTTTTAGTCTGAGTATTGATTTTTTAGCTAAGAGGCAGGTTTGGTATTGTATCCTATTTTCAAGTTGTAGCCACCCGGCTTGCTCATAAAGGTATCATGTGTGCGTTAGTCAGGGGAATTGGTGAGCAGTCAGCAGGCTTTGTTTAGGGCTACTGCTGTCCTACGTAGTGTGGTGGGAGTAGCTGAGCTGTATATAACCAATCCATAGTTGATGACGGAGACAATTGTGCTGTGGATTGCAGTTTGGAGAGCTTCGGGTGTCAGACATTTCTTGTGCCTATGTAGGAGCCCAGTTCTTATGTTGACTGCTTTGGCCACATTCTCAACGTGTTCTGCATAGGAGAGGGAACTGTCAAGCGTAACCCCCAGGTATTTGAATAGCTCCACTTGTTCAAGAGGAACCCCTACGCAGTTAGTGATGTTAAGGGAGACTGCTTTGTGTTCATTTCTTGTACCACTAACAAGCATTACTTTTGTATTTTTATAGTTCAGAACCAACTTTTGGGCTTTGAACCAATCTTCAGTTTGTTTGAAAGCATGTTGTAGCAGGTTTTTTAGGGTGTGAGGGTCATGTTGAGAAATAAAAATCACAGCATCATCTGCATAGAGAAGTATCTGTTGGTCACATGATGGAGGTAGACTATTTAGAAAGATGCTGAAAAGGAGGGGACCTAGGATTGATCCCTTGTACCTCAAAACTGTTAAGAATCTTCATTGTATTGCTGTATTTTTGTCTGCAATGTATTGTGATTGTACCTAAAACTGTCATGTATTTGAAATATCCTGTACCCAAAAATTTCTCTGTAACTAATTCCAGGTCACCCATGAAAAAAGGACTTATCGGGCCCAGTGGGCCTACCCAGTGAACAAAATTAAATTAATACATTTTATATATGTGTGTGTATATATATATATATATATATATATATATATATATATATATATATATATATATATATATGTATATGTATATGTATATGTATATGTATATGTATATGTATATGTATATGTATATGTATATGTATATGTATATGTATATGTATATACACACACAGACACATACATATACAAGGTGGGACCCTGTCATATGGCCACGTGCTTTATCAGCCTTAGTTTGTTTAATTAATATAGAAATTTAATGCAGAGATATATTTCAAGTTCCTGAAGATGGTTGCAGCATTGGGAGAATTCTTTGGTGAGTGTTAACTTCTTGTTCATTCGAAAAGATTTTCTGATAATACTTAGTCCAGGTGATGGAAGTGATGTGTGCCAAGATATTTGAGACAAAATTGCCTGTTATTTTTGCAACAGGTAACCAAAACTGTTTTGAGTCCTTTGTCTGAATAACTTTAAACATTGATTCCCACTGTTTTATCAGAAATAATTAGCTCTGGGTTTGCAAAATGTTCTACACTTTCCTAAAATTATTAAGGATAGTGAAATTCTCTCTAGAGGGATTCTGTCTGACAAATCCAATACATTTTGATAATGCAGTTTTAAATCTTTCATAGTCACTGCTGAACCACGTACATTTTTTTTTCCTTTTTTGGTCACTGGACAATACAGAAGTGAAAGAATTCCTTCACAGATACCGTTTATATTGTCATATGCGTAGAAGAAAGATGCATGAGTTTCTGCAGGTTCTTTGTAATTCCACTGCTTAAAAAAATATTGGAGAGGCTGGTTTCTAATTTGTTTGAAAAAGCACCCTTTTGCTGCTTTGAATGTCTATATGTGGCACACATATGCTTACTTCATGCAAAGGCAATGAAGAACATGATTTTAATTTTAAAGAGAGGGGAAAATTATCACTCTCAGGTCACAAAATGACCGGTAGTTCTAAAAAAAATCATATATTTGACAATAAAACATAAATATATAAAAAACAATACATGCTCCCTTGGCTGAGGAGCATGTGTATTGGGCATGGAAGACCCCTTGTAATGTGCCATTAAGTAGAATTAATCCTGCTTTATCCAAAAATGCAAACATCTTCTGCCACTTCTATTTGCAATTTTGTACCGAGACTTTCTTTTCCATAAATTAGCACCATCTTCTAAATTTGTGTCTGAGGTTAGAGAGCCCACCCTGGCATTAAAGTCCCCCACTGGAATTAATCCAGCTTCTGGAGTTGTCATAGTTGCTCTCTGAACCTCATATTCCATCTCCTCCCATATGTCTTCCTTCTAATAATATGTTTGGTGGAATGTAACAGTTACAAATATGCAGTCACTCAGTGTTCCATCTGACAATTACAATAAGAATATCTGGGGATATTAATAGATGTGAAGGGGCTATTTTAGACCTGGTGCTCACCAATGGAGACAGGGTGAAGGATGTAAATGTAGGCAGTCACATACTGTAGGTACCAGTGACTACTGGACTGTTTTGGTTCAATGTGGCCTCAGTAGAGGAGGCAAACAACAGCAAAGTAAAGGTCTTGGATTTTTGAAGAGCCAACTTTTACAAAATGGCAAAATGTCTCAGAGGAGCCTTGGTGAAAGGGGACAAGGGGGAGCATGGAGGAGCAGTTGGCTATTCTCAGGGGGGGCATAGCAGAGGCAACAAGCCTCTGTGTTAGAATGCAAAGCAAGAGTAAGAGAAAAAATACCATTTTGGTTCTCGATGGAAGTAGACAAGACAGTTAGAGAAAAAAGAAGGATGTTCAGAAAATACTAAGAAACACAAATGGGAGAGGACAGGGAGCAATATCTAGAGAAGCAGAGGGAAGCAGGGAAGGTGGTCAGGAGCGCAAAGGCACAGACAGAAGAAAGTATAGCCCAGGCTATTATGAAAGGCAACAAGACCTTCTACAGATACATTAGCAAGAGGAAGAAGACCAGGAGTGGGATTGTCAGAATAAAGAAGGAATGAGGAGGGTGTGCAGAGGACATAGAAAAAGCAGCAACACTGGACAAATACTTTTGTTCAGTATTCATGAAGGAAGGGGAAGGTGAAGGCCCACAATGCACCAATAAAAGCAACAATGGACTGGAGGTGGACACCAGTCCATTCACGGTAGAAAGAGTCTTAGAGGAACTCAGGAAGCTGAAAGTAGATAAAGCAATGGGGCCAGATGGGATTTACCCCAGCATATTAAAAGAGCTCAAGAGATGTGCTGGTGGCCTCGCTAACCACCCTATTCAACAGATCACTAGAGACAGGTACAATCCTTGAAGACTGGAGGAGGGCAAATGTGGTCCCTCTCCACAAAAGTGGAAGTCATGAAGAGGCAGGCAACTACAGACCAATCAGCCTGACCTCAGTGGTGGGGAAATTAATGGAGACACTGCTAAAGGAGAGGACTGTGATATTCCTTGAATCTAGCAGAGCACAGGATCCAAGACAGTATGGATTTATGGTGGGAAGATCTTGTCAAACTAATCTAATAGATCTTTTGGCTGGATGACCTGAGAAGTAGATCAGGGAAGGGTGGTGGATATGGCCTACTTAGATTTCAGCAAGGCCTTTGACACTGTCCCACATAGAAGGTTGGCAAATAGGTTAGGCAGCTTGGAGGTGGGCCCCCAAGGTGGTAAACTGGGTCATAAATTGGTTGGGTGGCAGGACACAGAGGGTGTTGGTGAATGGAACTCAGCCTGAGGAGAGGGAAGTGACCAGTGGGATTCTGCAGGGATCAGTCCTCTTCAATGTCTTGCAAGTGACGTTGCAGAGGGACTAGAGGAGAATGTGTGTCTTGTTGCAGATGACACAAATATCTGCAACAGGGTTGACACTTCAGAGGGGGTAGAAAAGATGAGAAAAGACCTAAGCAGGTTAGTGGAATGTTCAAAAGTATGGCAGCTAAGTTTTAATGCAAAAAAGTGCAAACTTGTGCACTTGGGAAGCAGAAATCCAAGGGAAGAATACAAGATAAATGGGGAAGTGCTGGCTGCCACCAAGCAAGAACGGAACCTAGGGGTACTCTCATATCTGAGGACCTAAAACTGACCAAACAATGTGAGAAGACTGTGGGGAAAGCCAGTGGGATGCCTGGGTGCATAGGGAGGGGAATCACTAGCAGAAGGGAAGAGGTGGTTATGCCAATATACAGGTCACTGGTGAGACCTCAGCTGGAGTACTGTGTACAGTTCTGGAGACTGCATCTCTGGAAGAACGTAGACAAAGTGGAGGCGGTCCAGAGGAGACTATCAAGATGGCACAGGGTCTGCATGGAAAACCCTATGAGGAGAGGCTGGGAGAACTCAAAATGTATTCCTTGGAAGAGAGGGAAGGGGAGAGAGAAGGGGGAATATGATAGAAATATTCAAATAACTCAGGGGTGTAAACAAGGTATAAGAGGGTACTGTCTTTCAAAAAAGATGTACAAGAATGAGGGGGCATGAGATGAAGCTGGGGGAGCAGGGACAACGTAAGAAAGTACTTTTTCACTAAAAGGGTGGTGGATGCTTGGAACACCCTCCCTGCAGAGGTGGTGGGGGTCAAAACAGTTGGGGAATTCAAAAGTGCATGGGATAGACATAAGGATACCCTAGAGACAGTAAAGAAAGAGTGAGCTGCAGATCAACTAGGATCTGTGGTTTTTGCAATAGGTAGGCAAAATGGGCAAACTGAGTGAACCACACAGTCATTTTCTGCTGTCAACTTCTATGTTTCTATGTAATTACAACTTCTTCTCTCATTTTTACTAGAATTGCTAAACCTCCTACTGGTCTTCCTCAATTTGCTACCTTTTTTGCCTTTGCTGATATACAGTACAAAAGAAATCTTCCGGCCAGACTTCATCCAATGTCTAAGTTTCTTGGAGATATTCCATGTTGTACCATGGCAAAACATTTTTAAAATGCAAATCCACAAGGTATTTTGAAATGCCCACCATACTCCATGAAAAAAATAGGTTCAGATGTATTCAATTAACTTGTCAAATGTATTTAGTTTATTTGTCTCTCCTTCCAAATGATTCACATGTTCTTGTTTTAATGTATAGTTTTCCTCAAATCAGTCATTTTGCAAGTTTGCTAAGACTTGAACGTGATTACTTATTGGTAGATTTGTGATTAGTTGTAGGTGTATATCTGTGAGATTTGAAAAAAAATGTTACTTCTGTGTTCACTGCTTTTGTACTTATTTATGGTATGGGCTGTTATATTTTCAGACGTATTAATTCCATGAGTAATGAGCTATTCACAAATAAATACTGCATTTCTAGCTTATTAACTTGCATGCTTCAGCAAGAATGACATTAAATAAAAGCTTGTCTCAGACCACAAAAGTAATTTGACCCTGATTTGTGAAACCATTTTCCCTCCATACTCATTGTATTCCTTTATAATCAAGCCTAATTCCCATTTTTTTTTATCAAGTGACAGACTGTTTTCATAAGGAAATCTTGATTTTCACTCTGTATGGTTTCTACACCATCTAAAATCAATAACAATTGCTATTTCATTTTTCAGTTTCAGTAGCATCCTCCCTTTTTTCTGACACAATTTTCTAAGTCTGTTTTTGTAATTCATTTGCATACAGAAAAATGTTCCTGTGTTTCTTTCAGGTACAGTATGTTGCAGTGGTAATGAGGGGATCTGCAGTCTAACCAAAATAGTTGAGTGAGAACAATTGCCCCCATATCCACCTGGTAATTTCCATATCAGAAATAACCAAATGTACCACTGCCTTCTCACTCCAACTACCTCTTACAAGATGTATTATGTTGTTTCTCCCATTTGGGATTGCTAGTTTGTCCTCAAGTTCTCAAATTACAATGTATCACAAAGTTTTATCCAAATTCATTTTTGGTTTCATAAATTTTATAAATTGAACTAACCACTTCGTACCTAAAAGCTATAAACTATTTAAGTCCTCTGTAGCAGTAATGGGTTTCAAGCAGTTAAGGTTTTCAACTTGGCAATCTGCCGTGACCAGCGCCTCATCTGGGATTTCTTGTCTAATATTCAGATTTGATTCTGGAACAAAATCTGGAACTATTTCCTCTTGTGTCTTATTAGTTGTTTTCCATATTAGGTTGCTCCCATTTTAATTGTTATTATTACATGGGAGATAATTTCCTTAAACCTCCCATTTTGTTTAGTTATCTCTTTCTTATCCTGATTTTTGGTTGGCAAAATTGTTACAGGAGTTTTTCTGTTTATTTTTATTTTTATGAGGTGTGTGTGGATCTCTTTGATCAATATTAGGGAGATATTATCTGATTGATATATTTTGTGTTTTTTATTAGTGTTATTTTTTAATTTGTTCCTTTTCTCCTTTTTTTCAATATTTTCCCCACTTGAGAAGCATGGGTATTTGATTTAAAGAATTTGATGTACTATGGTATTTGTATCTTCTTCTGTTATCTTTAGTAGTGGATTTATTTTCATTGAATCCCTTCTGAACCTAGTTCATCTTTTACCAATTCTCGGAACACATTTCTTATAAGTCCTTCATGATGGGCCATTGTAGACTTTACAGCAGTTAACTCTTAAAATGTACAACTGCTTCAGAAGGAGCACATTTGTTGTGTGCTCGTCCTTAAGAGTATCAAATAATCTTGGAGTAAAAGGCATTGAATATTTATTTATCAGGTCAGAGTAACTGTTCCCTGTGGATTTCATATTATTTTCATCCAGAAGTTTAGCCTGCAAAATTGTTTTTAATTGTTTGTGATTAATCCTGAAATCAGGAGATTTCTCCAAAGATGCCAGAGAATGTTCCAGTCTCATAACTGACTCTGGAAAAGGTTCCCATTTAGATTCAATAAGTGTTGGAGGCAATTGTTTATCAGATTCTGTATTACTATGTGTTACTGGGTGTCTTAACAGGTTTATTGCAGTTCTAGCTGGTTCTTTATTCTGGTGGAGATTAGGAGTTCATGTTCCATTATTAAATATATTTGTTTCTCCACTATAGATTATTAGACAGTTATTGCCTCTATCTTTATCATGATTTGTAACCAACTGAACCCTCTCATCTTTCCCTTTTTGTAACTGCACTGTAGAGGTACATAAGACATTTTTAATAAGTGTCTGTTTAACCCTGGGAGGATACAGCCCTGTTGAGGAAAGAGGTTGCTTTGCTGCTTTTGGTGCAATAAATTCCTCCTTATTGTGACTTATATCTATACCTTGATTCTCCCTTTTTGTTTCTTAGCCGCCTTTTTCCCCAGGTTATTATTTTCCCTTGTGGAAACTACATATGGGAATCCATATTAGATTTTAACAAGCGTCCTTTTCTCCCTCTTGTGTTAACTACCATATTAACTCTACTAAATGTAATTGTAAGTGTAAGTGGGTCAATTATATCCTATCTTCTATGATCCCATTTATTAAGATATTTGTCTCAGAGTATTACTTATTGCACTTTAACACTATTGCACTGTTTATTGCACACAAAGTATTGCTTTAGCACTGTTGCACTAACACAGTACTGCTCCTGCAGTTACACAGCAACCAAATGACAAACTTTAATTAAAAATACGGAACCAATCCCCAAGATTCCAAGTGTTGAGGCACTTTAAGTTTTTTGACTCAAAGTAATACTTACTTCACTTTAACACTATTGTCCTGTTACACTATTGTACAATTATAGTACAGCTCTTGTAGTTTAACATCAATTCAGTGACAAATTGATTTTAGGAACTTCTAATAATGAGAGAGTCAAACAAAGTCTTTAAGGCCTTAGGTCCAAAAAAAAAGCTTGAAGCAGCCATGTACCACACCAAGACTCCTTAAGTGAGAGAATGGGATTGATTCTAGAAGGTAGATGTAAGGCTTGCATCAAACCCTGCGTCTGATACAAATAGGGTTGCAGATGTGTCAAAGCCCCTCAGATGCAGAGCTGTCCAATTCCCAAAGAGGTGGCCCATTTGTGACATTTTCACCACTTATTGGCTGCTTGCTCCAAAGGGTTGGTGCAAGTGCCATGATCCTGGATGCAACATTGTCTTGGATTCCCCCCTTTTCCCTCACAAAAAGACAGAGACCATTGTTTGTTGTTGTGCTCAGATTTGGCAATTAATTTATTTATATATCATAATTCCATGTTCCATTTATCATCTTTTATTATTATTATATCTCTCACAATTTCATTTATTTTCCACCATATATCCATCTCTGATCATCCCTCTTTCTTCCTCTTTTCTCCTCCAGGTGAGAACCTGGGTGCCTTCTTCTTCTTCTTTTCTGTTAGGCAACAGTGAAAACCGAGGCCACTTTTCTCCTTCTGCTTCTTCCTCTTTTCGTCTTATTCCTTTTTCTTCTCCCCTCACCTCCTTCCCCCCATTTTCCCCCTTTTTTCCTGCCATCCACCTTTGGCAGTCCAATAACCATATTCTCCCATGCCATCCACCTTTGGCAGTCCAATAACCATATTATTACCTGCCATCCACCTTTGGCAGTCCCATAACCATCCAATTGGACTCATCCCTCGTTCATCCTTACAGTCCTACTATACAGTCCCTTTTCTTTGACTGTCTTTCCTCTTGCCTTTGTTTTGTAGGGTGGGTGGGAGGAATCAAAACTCCATCAAAAGTGGCTGAGCCACTCCTGTGTTGTCCCTTATGTACCTCCACTTGCCCCACCCCTTCCTGCTACCTGTCCATTGTTCTATCCTTGGGCCCCTCCCCTTCCTCCCCTTCCCCTTCTGAGCACACCATCCTGATGAAAAGGGAAGGGGTGCACCAGGACAACCTGGTCTGCCCCTTAAAGGGCAAACTACATTGTCCCAGATTCCCCCCTTTTCCCCTCACAAAAAGAAAGACCATTGTTTGTTGTTGTGCTCAGATTTGGCAACTAATTTATTTATATATCATAATTCCATGTTCCATTTATCATCTTTTATTATTATTATATCTCTCACAATTTCATTTATTTTCCACCATATATCCATCTCTGATCATCCCTCTTTCTTCCTCTTTTCTCCCCCCAGGTGAGAACCTAGCTGCCTTCTTCTCCTTTTCTGTTAGGTAATGGTGAAACCGAGACCGCTTTTCTCCTTCGCTTCTTCCTCTTTTGTCTTATTCCTTTTCTTCCCCCTCCCTCCTCCCCATTTTTCCCACTAGCGGTCTCCATCTTGCGTTGGATGACTGGCTTCCCCCACTAAGAGGCCTATCACCTTTTTACCTTGGAGAGACCTCTCCGAGCACTCTCTTCCCCCTCTTTTTTTATATATTTCCTGTATGTCTCCTCCATGCTTCTATAAAACCCATAATTTCTGTATTAAACATATCTATGGGCAGATCTAACAAGTGTACACCGTCTGACCTATAGAAATCTTCTACCCCCTTCCACCCCCTGCAATAGTATTGTCCTCCCATTTTTTTCACCAGTTTCCCTACCCTTCTGTTCATCTTTCTCCTGGCCCTATCCACAGTTCTATGGCTATGCTCCAATCTCCAAACTTTTCTGGGTATCTTATCCAACCAGGCCAGGCATACCTTAGGCCACCACTGCTGTATTATCTCGAAGTCCCTTTTTATCTGCATATATGTTTCTACCCATGGTTTGCCCCCAAGGTCATTACCCACTAGGTGAATAATAATTAAGTCTGGGGTGGGCGCCCGATCCTTCAGCTCTTTCAAGGTGGGGAGCAGCTGTGCCCATCTCATCCCACTGATGCCACGCCTTACCAGTTTACATTGTTTCATCTCCTGGTAAAGCTGCTTTCCCCCAGCCTTTTTCTCAGCTCTCCTTTCTGCCCAATAAATATAGGAGTGGCCGCAGATCCAGACTTCCGAGATCCTCCCTCTTCCTATAGGGTTAAAACAGAATAGATATTTTATGTATGATCATAGTTTCCACCATCATATCATCACTCCCTTGCCCCCCCCCGTGGTTCCCCGTTTGTTACAAACTTAAGCAAGATGTTAGTCTCCACACTGCAGTGTTCGGATGTATCTTTTATAACTGGCCAACTGCCAGCGCCCTTTCTCCAAAATATTATTCACCATCTCCTCCGCCACTGCCTACTGTTAGGCAGCCCCTATCCATAAAGAGTTGGAGGAATAATTCACTGGGTCCTCCTCCAGGAACTGCATGCCCCTCTTGAGTAATGCAGTGACTTGATAACTCGTGACTCTGCTTCCATCCCCATGCAGGAATAATGTTCTTGTCCTATTTTCATGCTCTGCGGCGAAAGCCCACAAAGCCTGCACTGGGCACACTGTGCCCTCTACATGTTTCTTTAGAGTTACCATGCAACCTTGACCCTTTTGATCCGTCTTCGACCTCTTATTCATGACCTGTATTTCCTTGATCCCCCAACTTATATCTTCCCATTCCAGTCCCCCTTTTCTGTCTTGCCTGCCCTGGCCCACCACTTCACTCACTCTCATGGCCCCGGCGAACATTACCACATAAATTGTGTGGAATAACAGGGCCTCAGCCTTTGATCTGCATATTGCTGGCAACACTCCATTCAGTTTCATCAGCCACTGCTCCCCATTGGCCTCCTATTATCCACCATCCCTTGTTTTAACCTACCCCATCCTTGCATCATTCTTCTAATGAACATTGACTTCGTTGGGTCCTGCCATCTTTTCAGACTGCAGATCACACTAATCCCTGCCAAGTAGACCCCCATTGTGGCGTGGGCTGTCCCCTTCTGCCACTGCTCCACAGTGAACTTCCCCAACTGCTCCTCTGTGAGTGGTCTACTTACCTCCATGTGGTGAGATGCCCTGAATGTTTGAAACACTCGCCAGGCCCCATCATAGGCCCTCAGAGTCCATGGTGCCCATGAACTGTAGAACAACATTTCTGCTCCCTCCTGCCAATGTCCCATATGTTTGATGGTATGGGCATCTTTTGCTCCTCCGCTGTTGGTGCCAGCCTCCAGAAATGATCCAGCTGCAGACGGGAAAGGCTGTCAGCCAGGGTGTTGTGTACCCCTTCTATGTGTTTCACTCTGAATGACATGTTTAACTGCAATGCCCTTAGTACCAAGAGTTGCAAAACTTGCATGACTGTTTCTGACCTGGCTTCTCTGTTGTTCAAAACCTCTACCACTGCTCTATTGTCATACCAGAATGTTACTTTTTGACCCCATAATTCTTCTCCCCAAAACTAGGGTGCATGCCCAGATGGGCATAATCTCTAACAAGGTTATGTCCCTCACCTTACCATCCCTCACCCACTCTGAAGGCCAGGGCTCTGCAAACCATCTGCCCCTCAGATAGTCTCCCATGCCCAGGCCTCCAGCTGCGTCTGTGTAGAGATCGAGGTCTGTGTTATACACCCATTCCTCTTGCCAGAAAGAGCAGCCATTATATTCCCTAAGGAATTCCTCACATACTTTGAAATCCTCCTTGACTCCCTTTGTTATGTCCACCCAATGGTGTGGCCTGGCCACTCCAGCTGTGACCCTTGCTAGCCTCCTTGTGAAAGCCCTCCCTGGCCCAATCGCCCTACACATGAAGTTCAGATGCCCCAGTACCTGTTGTACCTGCTTCAGCTGTACCCTCCTTCTACTGGTATGTATCTTAATCGATTCCCTCAATTTTTCCACTTTTTTGTCTGGTAACCAAAATATTTCCCCCGAAGCATCTATTTCGATGCCCAGAAACTCTAACACCCTACTGGGCCCTTCTGTTTTTTCTGGTGCTAGTGGGACCCCTAGTTCCTGACACATCTGTTGGAAACTGGCTAACATTGTTTCCATTTCCCTCTTTCCACTACCTATGAAAAGGAAATTATCCAAATAGTGAATCACTGCCTTATAACCAGTCATTTCTTGGAATATCTACTGCAAACATGTGCTAAAGGCTTCGAATGTGGCGCATGCTATACAGCAACCCATGGGCATGGCCTTGTCGAAATAGTACTGTCCCCAATTTTAAACCCCAACAGGTCCCAATCCTCTCTTCTAACCGGAAGAAGTCTGAAGGCTGACTCTAAGTCTGTCTTAGCCATCCATGCATCTGTAGTTGCCCGGATAATCCAGACTGCTTCTTCCAGGGTGGAATATGTCACTTTACTATATTCCTCGCTGATAAAATCATTGACTGACTCACCTTCGGGAAAGGATAAGTGATGAATCACCCTAAATTCCCCCTCTTGTTTTTTGGGAACCAAATCTAATGGGGAAATCCTCATGTTCTCTAATAGGGAGGTGTCATATGGTCCCTCTATTCTTTCCTCTGCCTTCTTCTTTATCTTCCGTTGTAACATGTCTTCCATCCCTGTCACTGAGCCCATATTGTTTGCCTCTCTGGCCTGCCTTGGTCCTTCACACTGTAGAGAAAAACCTGTGTGAAAACCTTCTTTAATCATTTCCACCGTTTTCTTATCTGGGTATCTGTCCAACCATTCCTTCCATGCCTCTATCCTGATAGGGGTTCTAGCTGCCCTAAATTGTTCCCCTGTCCTCGTTTCTTTTTCTCCACCAGCTCCCCCCTTTTGGCTGATGCCCAGCCTTGCTGGTCAATGATTTTGACTCCCTCCATTTGCATGCCCCCTCCGTCTCCCCCCTCTATTCCATGTCTGGCCTTTATACTCCTGCCCTTCCCAAAAGAACTGTTGACCTGACCCGTGCCCCCCAATTCCTTGCATTCCTTGGACCCATGTCATCCTGCAACTGATCGCTGGATGTGATCCCCCACATTTTGAACAGGCATGCTGAAAACGGCATTGTGTCCATGAGCAAAAAGCCCTACTGTAGGCCCAGCAACACCTTTGTAGCATGGTACCTTTTTTCCAAACTCTCCCTCTGGAGTGGACTGATTGGTTACGGAATCTGTCCATAAATCTAACTGTTTCATGTCCCATCATACATCCCCATATGCGGCCATCCTTTTCCGGAAGAATTCATCATAATATATCCAGCCCACACTCCCTTTTGCTTTTGCTCTCCTTATTATCAGGGAGTATGCGATGAGCTGGATGCCCAATTCAGGCCTTCTTTCCAACACTATGGCTGAGAATGTGGTGAAACCTATGAACCACCCCTCCCAAGTCTTCTCTTTGTGGAATTTGTCCTCCTTTCTTGCCTAGGAAAACCACTGCCGCTGCCATTTCACTTTTCCCTATATTCTCTGTTTCCTCATATTTCGCCGCTGCGTCCCGGCTTACTAAAGCGAAAATATCCACATACTCTCCTTTCCATATTTTCTTTTTTGTGGTCATCGGTACGTGTTCACCCACTCTCATCCCTGGAGCTCCTATTTCCCTTGTTCCTTTTCCCTCCTTTTCAACTCCACCTTCCTTCTCCTTCACCACCTCTTCTCCTGCCCTAATCTCAGCTGGTGCATTCTCCTTCCGGCTCAAGCCCCCTGAACCAAGTGCCGAAATGATCTGACCTATGTACTCCTTGATGCTGTCAACAACGGAGCCGGGTGCATTACCTGTGACCTTGTCTGTTCCTTGCTGCCTGCTAACATCCTGGTGCCCCAGCACGTTCTCCTCTGGGTGAAGGGTTGTAGGCCTACTAGTGGCTGCAGAGGAACCACTGTATGCTGGGGGTCCAGACTGGGCTCCACTGGGGGAGAAACACCAACTGTCCCTTGGGAGGTACTGATGGGGCTGGGTCTCCTGGGTGCAGAGGTACTGGATTAGCTGCCTTGTGTAGCCCCACCATCTGTGGTTGTGCCCTGGTTGGGCTGCGAGGCTTTCCCACTGGTCACTTCCCTCTGCCCCCTTTACCCTTCCCCGCTTTCCTTTTCTCCCCAGACCTCCCTGGTTCCTCCCCTTCCACCAATTCCCACATCCTATTGGCCTTTTCAGCCAGCTCCACTATAGCCTTGTAGGTGTCTTCCTTTGAAGGCTTGCTCTTCTTGGGTGCCATGCTCTTTGCTCTGTCACCAGTGAAAACACTGGAAAAGAAAAGAAACTGATTTAAACCGCAGTCCGGGGGCCATAACCTGAGAGGCCAGGCTCACCTCCCCTCATAGGCAGCCTCCAACTGAGATGCACCTGCTCCTGCCGCCTCCTTCTTTTTTTTTTTTTTGCCTTGGCCTGAAATGGTGCTCTGTACCTGCTGCATGTCCAGGCCATTTTTCCGGACGACTGGTTGCTCCCCCTTGTCCCTTGCTAAGCCCCCTGTCAAGCCCCCTTTTCATTTCCCGGGTCTCCAAGCTTCCCTTCCTCCTGATCGCTAGGCCTCCTGTCTCTAGGCCCTCCTGCCCATCCGACTCGGGCCCCTGCTCCCTTTTGGTCTGTTCCCCCCTCTCCTCCCCCCAGCGTGTGACATGCACGCAGCAGCCACTAATAGCTTCTATTTTCCTTTTATTATCTTTTTAAAAAAAAAAACTTTTAGCATCCTTCGTGCTTTCTCCCTGCGTGGCGTCATGCCACCTGCCCGCTGCGATGATCGCCCTCTCCTCCCCCTCTGGTGTGTGACATCACACTGCATGGCTGCTAATGGCTTCTCTTTTCTTCTTTATTAGTCCCTCACCTGTCCTTAGCCCTACTGGGCCATAAGGCATGAGCCCCATGCTGTCCCCCCGGCCAGCCCCCTTTTCAGTCCTCCATTTAATACACACGGTCACCGGCATGTGACCGGCAAGACCACACTGCTCAGCCTCACCCCTTTAGGTCCCTGTGACCCCCCGATGTTCCTTGCAGTCCCATGTGTTTTTCCCAACCCCCCCGTTGGCATCCCGCGCCGCCCAGAAAATTGCAGGCTCAGCCGCTTTCCCTTTTGCCCTGCACCTGCAGGGCCTCAACCTGCTACCCCTTGTGGCACTTCGTGTCCAGGCTCCCATGCATAAGACCCCCTCAGCAGTGGTCTCCCAGCCAACATGGCGTATGCAGGCTCCCACACATGAGACCCCCCAGCAGTGCTCTCACAGCCAAACGCGGGCTTCATGCTCCAAATCTCTAGCCCTTCAGGCTGCTCCTTCCCATTTGCTCACTGCTGCTCCTTCCTCTGACCAGGTGGGTGACTGCCCTGTTATCTAAAACAAAATGCTCATACCACGTGGCACGTAGCACTCTCGCCCCCCCACCGATGGCTCTTTGCCTGCTTCGCTCCCCACGCTACCTGCTTCCTTCCCTTGGCCCCCAGACCTTCTCCCCACAAAACAGGTGCTCTGCCCTGCCAGCAAGTCAAAACAAAGCCCGTGTGGTGCTCTCGCTCTTCCCCCAACAGCTGCTAATGTCCTGGAAACTCAGGCATCTGCCCCAACCGACCAAAAATGCCATGTCCACAGCGTGGTCCTCTGGCACCTCCCCAACCTCTTTCCAGCATTACCAACAGCCACGAATCTATTCAAATCATTCGGGCACCACTCTTACCCCTAGCAATGCACTTATCCATTACCACAATTTTCCTTAAAAAAGGCAGGCATAACAGTACACAATCTGAGGTTCCTACCCATTCATTTCTTTCTTTTTTTTTTTTTTTTTTTTTTTTTTTTTTTTTTATGCTGACCCCACAAGATCCAAACCACACAAAACTTTTACTTTTGTGGTCAGAGAAATAACCCCTGCACTACAAGGACAGCTCTTTTTTTTTAAACAAGATGGGTTATTTCTAACATCTGTTCAAAAGACCTATAACATTGCACTGCCTAACTGAAATATCCTTGTCTTTGTCATTCATACAATGAAAGTTTTGGAAAATCTGTTACTGCTTACCTGACTAAATCCACCCAGCCTGTGTTCTGATGCCAATCTGATGTTCTGCAGTTCAGAAAAAATCAAAACTCCAGCAAAAGTGGCTGAGCCACTCCTGTGTTGTCCCTTATGTACCTCCACTTGCCCCACCCCTTCCTGCTACCTGTCCATTGTTCTATCCCTGGGCCTCTCCCCTTCCTTCCCCCCCCTTCTGAGCACACCATCCTGATGAAAAGGGAAGGGATGCACCAGGACAACCTGGTCTGTCCCTTAAAGGGCAAACTCAATTATATCAAGGAGTAGGTGATCTAACTTCCTGTGTCCTGCAGTCCAAACTAGCAATAGGGCTTTTGTAGCAAGCACCTTTTGGAAATGCACTTGCCACAATGTTTGGCACAAATCTCAAGTTGCAGCAAACACCCTGCTGCAAGTCTACTGTGGCACTGCAAATCTTTTTAGAATCAGCCCCAATGTCAGAAGGCTATAACATCTGAGAGTTCTTCCAGGACTTGGTACTTTTGGTAGTTTATTTTCACTTAGCCTTCCCTGGTTTCAAGATTTTCCTGTTACTTGGAGTTAGGGTCAGTCTCCAATAACTCCCTTTTAGCTAAAACAAAAGTATTCACAACAGGAAACAAGCAGCTTAATGTTTCTAGGTCCCCAAATTTGGTGTAAGAGAGCTACTTGTGTATGTTTTATACTAAAAGAAGGGCAACTGCTAAAAAAGAATTGGCCTGGTTATTGAAACAAAATTCTTAAAAAAAAAAAAAAGTTAATAACTAAAGAGTAATTATAACCACTGTTTATAACTTAAAAGCTCAAGCGCTTCAAAGCTAACAAAAACAAATGACTACATTTAAATCTTATAAAACCACAAAACAGAAAAACTTATTCAGCATCTTGATTTTTAAAGCCAGGAACTCACGTCTGTTAAAAGGAGAAGAGGATATCTTGCATTCTGGAATCCTCTTTATATAGAGAGTGCCTTGTTTTTAGCTAGCAAGGATTGGATGCTATAAAGGCATAAAGTAGCATCTTGTGACTTGAAACCCCAAAGCCAGTCAGTAGCCAAAAGAACAATAGTGGGTGATTGCCAATTTTTACAGAGTGTCCACACATTTTCCTAAAGAATGCTGAAATAATGTTGGGAGTGTGGAAAACCATTGGTCATGGCAAGTCATATATGAATTTATTCATATATTAATGCATGCAAACATGCTAATGAATACGTGCATGTTCTAATGAAAATGCACAGTTTTGAATAGGGTTTAAATACTACTGACTTCAGTGGTGACTGTTGATGATTGGAGCCAGTTGGGCTTGCTTCTTGGACTTGGCAGCTGTTTGTACTGCCTAACTGGAATTGTCCCTGTGCCACGATCCTCCAGTGGGAGGTCTGATGTCAGTGTTGGGGGTGGGACTCAGAGCTGTCATTGGTGGGTGTCATTTGAAAAAAGCTACATTCCATTACTTTCCTGGGCTTCAGTGGTGACCGTTGGTGATCAGACACAGTCAGGCTCACTTCCTGGACTTGGTGGTTGTTTGTACTGCCTAACTAGACTTGCCCCTGTGCCATGATCCTCCGGTGGGAGGTCTGCTGTCAGTGCTGGGGCAGGGTCCCAGCTCTCTATTTCTCGGCTGTTTACTAGTGGTCCTCCACTGTGGTTCTTATCCTAAAGGGCTGCAGCTTAAGGGTGTCATACTGTGGGCATCAATGGTGGGCAGCAATCAGCAGGAGACACTGCACCCTCAGTAAGGTAAATAATACATACATCAGCAGCTCACATGGGGTATATGTACTGTGTCTTGTATCAGTTTATTCATGCAGTGTATCCCAGTGTATTCTTTACAACTGTAAGCTCCAGACTGCATAGCTGCTAGTGTAAGTGCCAAATCATTTCACTTACTTCCTAAATAAGTTGTGTTGTGACTGAATACTCCCAAGGATAGCTATGCTGTGTTTTATATTAATCTTAATGTTCTGAGCCATTTAGCTGTTCTTATAACAGTTAGTACTATTATCTAGTGCCAGCTTAGTTTATGTTATTTAAATAGTTAATTTCATACATAGAGGAGGTCTAAGTGCAGGTTGAATAACCAGGAGTATGGAAAAAAATAAGGGGGTAAAGAAAGGTTAATAAGAGAGAATGTAGGGCCAAAGGAGCTTGAGCAGGCATCAAGACAGTGGGGAGGCACAAAGGTGGAGCAGGGGTGGAACTAGCAGGACACGGGGGCAGGGAGTGTGGTCAGCTGTAAAGGGTGTGTGGCTGCTATCGTCCTAAGTACAATGTGGAGAGCAGAAGGTGGTCAAGTGTGTAGACAACTTGAGCATATTAGGGATGAGATATGGAGGCTGAGATGTGAAGTAGAAATGGGGGAGGGGCTGGGATGAAACTCATAGGTGGAGTGATCAGGGGTTGTCACATCCTAACAGCATGGTAGGTACTCTCAGGGCAGAATCAAGGAGGTTGACATAGGGATTGGGGACATTCTTACCACAGAGAAAATAGGGAAACATGGAAGATAACTGGCAGGTGGTGAAGGGTAGAGCGGGGGAGGTTTCAGGGCAAGGATGGCAGAGTAGAGAAAATGGAGGAAAATCAGAAGTTAGTCCTGTCAAGGGGAGGCTTCTCGAACAGGCTCGCTATATTGGCAGATTTGGAAGAGTGGGGGGAGGAGAAGGTGCCCAATGATCAGGTAGGGATGGGGGCTACTAACAGAGCCAAGGGGAAAAGTGGGTCAGGAGGGGATGTGGAGAGGTGGATCAGTGGCAGTGGTTTAAGGGAAGGCAGATACATGGGGCAGGAGTAGAGACCTAGTCTGAGAAGGATGACCAGTGGGAGGGAGAAAGGGAGGACACCAGGGAAGGCAAAGCTGGGCGTAAGCAGGGATGATGAGGAAACTGGGTGTAAGGGAGGGAATGGGCCTCTGGTATGTGCACAGCAGGACTGGCAAAATCAGAAGAGGGAGGAAGGATGAGAGGGTCATTATCCTGGGAGACTCAATACTGAAGAATGTGAGATGAGTGGGCAGGGGAGCAGGGAATAGCCATAGGTAGGTAGAGTGTATGCCAGGCATGATGGCAGGGAGTGCAGGACCTTTTAATCCAAGTGTGTGGGTAAGGATAGGGAGATACCTCACCTTGTGGTACATCTGGGTACCAATGACCTTGCAGGATGTGAGGTAGAGGAGGTGCAGGTTAGGTTTAAGGAGGTAGGGAAGATCTGTAAGGAGGCAGGAGGATCAGTTTCATTCTCTGATGTTCTTCCAGTCCCTAGGGCAAGTGCTGTTAGGAAGCAAAGGATCGAGGAGTTCAACACATGGTTGAGAGGGTGGTGTGAAACTAATAGGTATGGGCTGGTGGGTGAGTGGGGAAGGACATGGGAGAATAAGGACCTATATTCACCGGATAGACTGTATTTAAGTAAGGCACAAAGGTCCTGAAAGGTGAATTAGAGGAATATTTAATAGATAAACTTAATTTAGACTAAAGATCAGGGTGCCAAAGGGCGTGCTTCACTCATAGTCACCAGGAGAGGGGGCCATCAGGCCTCCCCCTCCCAGTAGATCATCAGATGAAATGGGAGTTTGAAATGAGATAGACCCCAGGAGGGGAGTGGTCATAGAGTGTTGACAGGGAACAAAGAGGCACAGTGGTCAAGATGGATGGTGGTGTCCTTGAATACAAGGAGTCTGGCAAACAAAATGGAAGATCTTCAGGCACTAATGGCGGAATGAGGGGTAGACATAGTGGCCATCACAGAGGCATGGGCAAACCTAGACCATGACTGGGACCTTGTGATCCCTGGGTACAGATTGTACCGGAAGGACAGGGAGAAGGGAAGGGGTGGTGTAGCCTTATTCACAATGGAATGGAATAATATGCACCAGGGATAAGGAGGAGGAGAGCCAGACAGAAGCCTAATGGGTGCTACTCCAGAACAACAAAGGGAGAAGGATTCAAATGGGGGTGATGTACAGACCACCCTCACAGGATGCGGCGATGGACAGGGAGCTGGGGAATCAGATCAGAAAGCTTGGAGGAAGAGGAAACCTCATCATAACAGATGATTTCAACTTGCCTGGAATAAACTGGTATACCATGGCTACCTCCTGTGCCAGAGAAATTGTCCTCCTGGAAGCTTTCCAGGACTGTTGCCTTGTGCAGGGAGTCACACAGCTGACCAGGGATGGTACTGTTCCATACTGGACCTGGTGCAGTCAGCAGCAAAGCATGTCCAAGAAACAGCAGTGAAAGACCCCTTTCAGGTATGACCCCTGCGTGGTGTGGTTTTACCTCAATATGGGTAAAGAAATAGCTAAGACCAAGACGAGGGTGGTGGACTTCAAGAGAGTGGACTTTAGAGGAACGGAGGACATACTTGAAGGGCACCTTGTGAAAATGAGGCTAGAGTTGGATGTGGAGCAAAAATGATCTGTCATGAAGTTGGGTCTGAATGAGGCCACAAACGACTGCATGAAGACCCAGAGTAAAAAGTCCAGGACCAAGAGACCAAGCTGGTTCAACAAGGACATGGCAGAGAAGATGAGGGAGAAGAGGGTAGCCTTTCAGAGTACTCAGGCATATTATGAGAGAGGAGGACAGGGAGATTTACTCAGGGAAATCCCAAAAGACAGGTAGATGGGGTCTGGGCAGCTAAAGCTGCAAATAAACTAAGGCTAGCACAGGGGATCAGGGAAGGGGAAAATGACTTCTTTAGATATATAAAGGAGTGAAGAAGCAGTAAGGCCAGGATTGGTAGGATCAAGAAGGAGGGGAGATGGGCAGAAAATAGTGAGGATCAGGCAGAGGCACATAATAAGTACTTCATCTCTTTATTCACTAGGGAAAAGGATGGACATATGCAGCAGGGAAGATAGGGGTAAGAAGGGGGGGGATAAAACAGATGGGGTGATCAAGGTTGACAGGGTCTTAAAGGGTCTCAGGGCCCTTTGGGTAGATAAGGCACCTGGCCTGGATGGCATACAACTAAGGGCCCCGAGAGAGAACTGGCAGATGTACTGGTGGCCCCCTGGGCGGATCTGTTTAACACCTCCCTAGAGATGGGGTGTGTGCCTCAGGGCTGGAGAATGGCTCATGTGCTACCACTCCACAAGAGTGGTCCCAGAAATGAACCTGGTAACTACAGACCAGTCAGTCTAACCTCTAGTGTAGGCAAATTAATGGAGACCATTCTAAAAGAAAGGCTGGTAAACTTTCTGAAGGTTAACAATCTCCAGGATGACAGGCAGCATGGGTTTGTCATGGGGAGATCCTGCCAGATGAACATGATAGAATTTTTTGACTGGGTCACAAGGTCATTGGATAAGGGTCAGACAGTGGTTGTACTATACCTGGACTTCGGTAAGGCCTTCGACTCCACACCGCATGGAAGGTTTCTCAGAAAACTGAGTAATCTGGGAGTTGGGAACAAGCTGCTGGGGTGAGTCAGGAGCAGGCTGCAAGAAAAGAAACAGAGTGATGGCAGAAGGGGGAACTATCCAAGACTAGACCTGTAACCAGCAGGGTCCCACAGGGATCAGTACTCGATCCAGTGTATCCAACATTTTTTTGGGTGACATTGTGGTAGGGATCAAAAGTAAAGTCTGCCTTTTCACAGATGATACTAAGCTCAGTGGGAGGGTGAACATAGAGGAGGGGAGACATGAACTCAGGGAGGATCTGGCCAGACTAGAGAAATGGTATGGCATCCGGCAGCTGGGGTTCAGTGTCAAGAAATGCAAGGTCATGCACCTGGGAGCTGGGAACCCAGGGGCCAGCAACTGGCTGGGGGGTGTACACATGTCCAGCTAAAATGAGGAAAAGGATCTAGGGGTGATAGGGGTGACATGAAACACTGTGCAGTGCTGTGAAGCAGCAGCCAAAGCAAATAAAATGTTGGGATGCATCGCCAGAGGAATCACCTCCAGGAGGGAGGAAGTCATTCTGCCCTTGTACAGGTCATTGATGAGTCTACACGTGGAGTATTGTGTGCGGTTCTGGTGCCCTTATTTGAAGAAGGACATCAAACTACTGGAGGGGGTCCAGTGAAGGGTGACCAAGATGATCCAGGGAATGGGGGACAAACCATATGATGAGAGGTTAAGGGAGCTCAATATGTATTCCTTGGAAGACAGAAGGGAAAGGGGGATATGATAGAAACCTTCAAGTACCTAAAGGGTAAAAATAAGGATGGAGTGGAGGGCATTTTCAATTTAGAAAGGGGGAGGACCATAAGGAGCCACAGTCTGAACTTGTGGGGGGGGGGTAGATATTAGTGGCAATGGGAGCGAGGAAGGGAATGGGGAAGAGGGAGGATAACTCGGGAGGGCAAGGGGAGAGGGGGGCAGCTCCAGTAAAATAGACTGAGCTGCACATTTGAGTAGACTTAATAGAAGACTACAGCCTGTTTCTGCTGGCAGTTTTCTTATGTTCATATGCTCGTAAAATATGCCTGTTCTTTCCATCTTTCTTAAAATACCCCAATCAAAGTAAAGAAATTATGCAAAACCAAAAAGGAAAAACTCAGACCATAAACAAAACCCAAAAGAAACAAAACCAACATTCAATCAGTTGAACTGAAAAAGGGTCCAGATTAAGTCCAACAAGATCATAATCAATTTATAGTCCTTTTTTCTCTTTTCTCTTTTTTTATTAGGGGAAGTTCTTAACTGCAAAAACACGTAAATATCTGAAAGCTAAACCAGGCAAACGGTTCCACATGACTCAATGCAGCCTCTGCTGCTCCTTAATCCTTCTGTGTTCCCCAGTTTAGCCCCAAGAACAAAGGGGATAGGTCTCCACTTTTCCCAGGATCCCCAGCCGAAATGTGCTTGGAGTCAAATTGAGGCTCCAAGCCAGGGTACCAGCCAACAGCATCAGGACTTACCAAAGATCCACCATACTCCTTTGGTGTAGCAACCTTGCTGCTGTCCAAAAGACTGCACTCAAACTGCTCCACTCTACTTTTACACACTGTCTCTTCTCTGGTGAGTCTCTCTGGGCCCATGGCTGTTTCCAGTCTCTTGGTGGGTATAAAAAAAGAGACAAAGAAAAGAACTCTGTGAGGTAAACGTGCTCCAAATTTCAGCAAGAAAATATGAAATGGAAACAATGTGTTATAGCAACAGTGGCATAGCTGTTAATAAACAAAATTAGCATAAAAATTAAAGGAGCAGGCTCTGTTTCCTGGTCTCACAGCAGCTGTCCTCTCCTTACACCATCCCTGATAACAGTGTACTGTATGTCATGTTGCTCATTAAAATATCACAGTGTGTGTACTGTAATTCCCCTTTAACACATACTTTAACTTTATGTTTTTGCCATGGTCATGTACTTCAGATTTAAAAAAAAAAATAATCTGCAGTCAGTCATCTTCCAAAATTCCTTTCAACTGTATTCAGTACAATCACTGCAATATTAAAATAGCTCATTTTACTTTTTGGAACTTATGCAGCTCTTACAGCACATTTCTTTCACTCTCTCTACTCTGCTTTAGACCTGACAACTGATAGATGCAGCTGCCATTAACTGAAGGTAAATTATAGTACAGAACAATCCGTTTCCATAGACAGAAGGTAATCAATCAGGTAAACCCAAATGGAATTGTCGGCACACAAACAAAGTACCAGAGAAAACATTGCATAGCCCTTAGCATTACCAGTAGAAAATGAGTATTTTCTGTATTACAGGATTGTTAGACATTTCTGAAGCAGATTTATACAGTCCAAAGTAATCTGGCAGTGTCTTCTGAAGTTGACTGTCAAATAAGTCATCAGGAGTTTCAAGAGCTCATATATTTTTCAGAGGCATGTTCAAATGTCCTGCCCATTAGTTATTGAAGTTACAAGCAACTAATCAGTACACTTTTCAGCCTTTTCTTCTCTCTTTTTAAAGAGCAGGGGCCCAAAGGGTTGGGAATAGTGCACAGTGCATGCACCAACAAGGAATGGCACAAGGGGCACCTTGCACCACACCATGCATCATTCATGACTTTCAGATGTGGCCTGCACCACATGGGGGTCCACCTGTGCCAGCCGGACTTGCACTGTCCTTGTGATGGAAACCCTGGTGTGCCATGGTGGAAGGGGGCTTGCACCACATCTTGGATGCACTATCCCCAATAGTGGGATTTTCAAATCCCTGCTATGGCAGAAAGTCACGCTTGCGTGAGAGACCAGCCAAAGCTGGTCTAACACCACCTGCACAGCCACCATCCTGAGCTGCAGCACAGAACCAGGGGTTAGCTGTGTCTGTGGTGCCCATATCCCTGGTAGTCCCAACTGTCATCTGCACCATTATTGTTGTGACAATGTTGTTGTAACTTGTTCCCCCTATCTCCGCTGTTGCTATGCTTAATCCCTCACCTCTCACTGTTTGGTAGCATGACTGCTGATGATGAGATGTTACCACTGTGGCATGCATAGTAGGCACTTCAGAGTTCGCATGTCCATGCTGCCATCTGGATAAGGTGTGCAAGATGGCAGCTTCTGTGTTGGGAGATGAGGCAGTGGGAGGAGCAGCAGGGGTAAGGGGCAAACACAATTGACCAATCAAGTAAGATGTGGCAGCAACATATATGACATTGGCAGCAATGATTTAGAGGCTTATGAAACAGACACAACGTACATTAAGGTATGATCTGCCAGAATGGATGTAAATTAAATGTGTACAGTATTTGACTGTTAGGTATATGGTTGGGGGAGGCTTGGGAAATGGGATGTCATGAAAATGATTCTTATTCCAGAATGGACAGTATTCCTACCACATTGGACATACATCTAGAAGCCTTCCCAGTTCCACAGCCATGTGCACTGAAACCTGATATGTACATGGACAGGGCATGATGTGTGGGGATGGCCACAGAGCCCCTGTCCACCCAACCAAACTGTACACTACTACACAGGGACATGATCTAACAGACAGTACCTGCACATCCATGGACACACAGGGCCATGCCAATGCCTGTCTTAGCTGCCATGCATGGTTAACTTGGTTGTGGGCCACAGCACTGCACTGCTGGATACCTCTGTTGTGACCCATCACCACCAGTGCCATACCTGTGCCTGGGTACCTCAGAACCACCACAGTTCCCATTGGTCCTCTGCTACCCCCACCAGCCACTCTCATGGTCATCCTTAAGACCCCTAACACTCAAGGCATCCCCATCTAGCATGGCCAGGAGTCTGTACTACTCCCCTACTGCCCTGAGCCTTCCAGCCTCCCCTCACAACTGCTGATGGCCACCAGGATGCATGGCTAGTGTCTCTCTGGCACCGGGTGCCATGGCACAGAGCCAGCCCACAACTTGCAGCAGTCCTGTCCTGTGTGCCTTTTGTTTGTTACACAGGAGCAGTTGTGTCAGCCTAGGGGACTTTGATGCAGGGACCCCACCTGTATGAAAATCAGATGCAGGGTCCCTGGCACATCGGGCTCTGGTGCAAGTTGCCGTTTGGCGCAGTTTGCATGATCTAAAACCCATACAAAAATCAAGTCCCAGAAATCTACTGAAAGAAAAGGCTCAGACAGCAAGTACACAGTGCATTAATATTAACTTTTAAAAGTAGTCAACCTGTTCATGTCTGAGGAACTTGCATTTTTCCCCTTTTTTAATTAGAAGATTTGCTGCCTGACATCACTAAGTTATGTGAAACGGTAATGTACTTGGTAGTGGCAATATCTAGTTCTATTCCCTTTCATACCCCATTAGCACTGTGACCTCACTGATTGCAACATCACAGCTGATCAAGTAAAGCCACTTGTCTGCTGCCAGACTGGCCATTTGGCATGGAGAGGAAGGGAACTATGTATGTCAGCCTCCATGTAGAGTAATGCTCTGCACATCACATTCACTGTAATAACATCAAATAAAAACAATTTAAATGAGCAAAAGGAAAACTAAAAATATGTCATAAATAAAAAGTAATTACTGACTGGTCTTAGAAAGTAATCAGTTTCAGATGACTACTTTGGTACCAGTAGCTCTTTAAAATTATTAGATTTACATCAATTATTGTTAACTTAAATGTGTTCAAGTTTTTTTTTTTTATTCTTTGGTAACCAGGTAACATTTTAATTTACATACTTCTATTATTAGTCTAATATTGCAGATAATGTAGTACTTAATCCACTGTCTTTCAAATATCTTGTGACTGTATCCAGCTGACCTCAGAATTGCTGTTTGTGACATCAACACTTATGGTAATGGAAAGCATTATAATATCACAAACAAAATAATCGTGAGCTCAGTTGGGACTTATAGATAGGATACCAAGATGTGTTAGAAAACCTGCAAAGAAAACTGAAAATTAAGTAAAATGTATTCTTCAGTAAATCGTAATAGCCAAATCATTATCTGTAGTATTTTGAAAGCAACATTTACCATTTTGCATGCAACTGTGTCCCAAGTTTTGTTGCTGGTAGGCCACCTAATAGGTGGCTTAGCAGCATCTGAGCTGCGGATGCACTTGTTTCCAAATGAGCAGAGTTTGCATGTTTTTTATGCAAGCTATTACAAACTGCAGAAGCTGATGCAAAAATTCAGGACCCTTTGAAATTGAGCTCCCACCCATGATCACCCTCTGCACCTGGAACATCTGGAGCAGGTTGTGTTCAGAGTTTTTGCTGGATGCTCTCCTCCCTGTTGGAGGGGGCTTATTGCATTACTCACAGTGGCTTTTTGTGGTGGCACAGTGGAACTGCCATTGACAGCATAGGTGACCACGCACCATCGGGCACCCCTCGGTCAGTCACAAGTATGCATTAGTTAATGGCTGGAGCAGGGAGAAAAAGCAGCAGAAATGCCACACTGTCATGTCAGATGATTGCCTCTATAGCCCCTCCCCCATGCAAACAGAACTCCTGGTGCACCATTGAGGGCCACTCAATCCAATGTCTCCAGGAATCACACAGTACTTGTAATCTAGACCAGTGGATGCCCCCAACAGGGAAAGGCCAACAATGGTGGAAATTAAGAAAGAAGATTTGCTCCTCCACCAAGCCAGCAGCAGCCCTCTGGTAGGGACATGCCAGCCCCATGGAACTTTGGAGCACTAGATGACTGGTAACTTTGTTTGGAGGCAGTGAGTGATGCATGTGGTGGGCAGAAGGGACTGTTGAGAGGTCTGAAGGAGAAGGATGACAGTGGGCAAGTACAAGAAGGTAAAAAAGGTTTTAAACAAAAGAGGATGGAGCTCCCAAATGTTAGTGCAGTCAGACAGATACAGGTGCAGGTAGAACACATAGTTGAATTTATGTCCACCTGCTTTGAAAATCCCGGACTATGTTTATGAATAAAAATACTGAATTAAGTGTCTGATTTGTAAGTACATAGCTTCCAGGACTAAGTTGCTGAAAAAGGATCATGCTCAGTCATTTTTATGGCTGTGGGCAGAGCCTTCAGTCATACCACTTTAGCTTGAAAAGGGGTTTCTGTAAACCACATTTGTTACTAGCTTTCAGTGTATCCTTCCATAAGACTGCAAATCTTTATGGCAGTTAAAAAAATACTCCCTTCTTTCTTTTTAGAATGATGGACACATAACCCCAACCTGCTTTTCTCTGACAGCAAGTGTGTACACCTTCGAAACAAATCTAAATATCTTTGAGACAGTTCAATGTGCACAAAAACAACCAGTGTGAAAGTTGCTTAGGACAAAAAGACCTTTCACATGAGGGCAGTCACTAATCTGAACTCTTTAGATTTTTTAAAATATGGTCTTCCAAACAACTTAATTTTTTCTGTCTGAGTGAACACAGTAGGAATCATGCCAAACAAATGTAAATATCTTGGAAAGTATAAACGTTACCAATATATAACCAACAAGAAAGTTGTTCAGGACATAAATACCTTTTAAATGAGGGTAGTCACTAATCTGAATTTGTTAGATTTTTTAAATATAGCCATCCAAAAGATGAAAATTGAGAAAAAAAAATGAAAATTCAGGTAATCAGATGGCCATAGTTTAAAATATATAATTATTGCAGCTTAATGAATAGTGTCATTTGAAAGGTCATTTTGTCCTGAACAACTTTCATATGATGCTTTTTGTGTAATGCATATACTTTTAGAGATATTTCCATTGTTTGGCATAACTCCTATTGCACTTATAACAGCCTCATTTCTCTAAAGCACTATGCCACTTTAAATGAAATGAGACCAGACCATCTTGTCATGCCTAATTTAACAGTAGATCCTGACTTACTAGTACTTCAATGGAATTCTTTAGTGCTTACCAGCTTGAAACAAAAGTATCTGCTAATTGGTGTCACGTTAGATCTTTTCAAGGATGGGATCATGCTAAATCTTTTCAGAACAAAAACAGCCGATTAATTTTAGTAATTACTAGCCATCAATATTATATGAGATCTATATGTGAAGCTGATGGTGACCAGATAGGAGAAAAAAGAAGACAGAGAAGAAAAATAATGGCTGTCCGTAAAACTTTTAGGCATCTATGCTGCAACACTGATTTTTCATTTATTATGTCTTCTTTGGCAACTTCTATTAGTAAAATGTATTAAATGTATAGTTTACTAAATCTTGGCCTTGGGATAACACTTGAATGACTAAGTACGTTTTATGCCATTCCCTTTATGGGAGGTCAAGACATGTGCAAAAGGTCAATTGTTATTTTTTTTATATTTGTTTTACAAATGTCCACAGTAAAAGTTTGGAGAAATAGAAAAGTATGTACAATTAATCTCCTATGCATTTTCAACTCAGAGAGAAATTAATATTTGTGCAAAATCAAATCCAAAGTTTATACAGTTTTGTTCTAAAGTTATTTTATTCTAAATCTTATTGGACTGCTGAGTGTTATTTTTCATATTTGTTTGACAAATGTCCAAGGTAAAAGTGTGAAGAAATACAAAAGTATATACAACTAATCTCCTATGCATTTTCAGCTCGGGGAGAAGTTAGTATTTGCGCAAAATCAAATCCAAAGTTTATACAATTTTTTGTTCTAAAGTAATGTTATTCTAAATTTTATTGGACTATTGATGAGCAAAGAAATATTTAGATAAAACAAATTGAAGACTCCAGGATTGGGTGATCATTAAAATTGCAAAAGGTAAAATTATGAAACCTTAAATTAACTCATTAAGACCATTCTTCTTAGTGTGCAATTATAACGAATGAAAGTCATTTGAATATAGACCTATACTTATACAACCATTGTGATACATATTTTTAGGATCAAAGGAATGGTGCAAGACTGCCAAAATTGTGGTAATCTCACTGCTTCAATGCTTCAGTGTGCATGGATCAAACCAAAAGGAGCCATAATAAAAGCTTCTACTAAAACAAAAATTGTATTTTATTATATGTGATTTAACCTGAAAATACAAAATAGCAATAAGGAAGTAAAACAATCAAGATGAGAGTTCAGCATTCTCCGACCATACATTGAAGCCATGCCATAATAAAGTCTTCTATCTTCTTCAAAGCAATTATATTTTATTTTGATATTCTTAATATTCTGTATCTAAGTAGAAACTAGAAAAAAAAGTTTATTGGGTGTTTGGAAACAGGCAAATGCAACAAGACACAGAAGGAAGTCAAAGAGAGTACTGGTTGTGGGGGCTAGTAACAAGTTGAGGAGCTCGCTTGACCACTCCAACGGGGGCCACCCATCAACACTACTGACCATTGGTGAGCACTGGTAGCAGAGGTGGAGCTGGGCAAGTGCTGCAAGCAGTAAGTATAGGAGGAGGAGGAGGAGGAGGAGGCAGATGGCAGGCTGCCTGCCATAGTCCAGCTCTTGTTTTAAATCCACGGTGATGCCTGAGTGGCTGTAGTAATCATTTGTGCAGAAACCCTTCATCTGTAGGGATTAGGAGACTCAGATTAGCTGTTCTATTGTATTCAGGCAGGCTCAAGCTCCATTACAGCAGCAGGTCCAATTGGAGCCCTGGACCCCCAATTCTGCTACTTGTACAGGACTGACCACTCAAGAGTGAGGGATCCTCGCTGGTTGCAAAGGAAGTGGGAGGGGTTGCAAGTGGTGTTCATTTGTGTGCCAGGGCAGGCAGGTGGGCTGCCTGGGCCGAGAGGAGTGCCTTTAAGTGTAAGCATTGTATGTGTCTGAATTGTTGTGAATTGCATGGGCATAGGTGGTGGGGTGTTAAGGGTGTTCAAACACCCCCTGAAATTACTACCAAAACTTTCAAATTCCCATATTTTATTTTTGGGTTGGCTCTGGCTCAGCTGCTAAAAAACTCAGTGTCTCAGCAGTCTCCATAGTGGCTGGAGCTAGCCATAACACAATGTGCATGTGCAGGACCATTGATGACTAGGGGAGATGGAGACATCATCAACAGAGAGAGTAGGAGAAGCCTGGTGAGACAGACTAGCGAGTGTGCTGCCGTGCTGCTTTGTCATCTGTCCTGCGCCAAGCAAGTTTTGTCATGGTGGTAGAGTCAGACTGTGTGCTGCTCTTTTCTAGCCTCAGTCAAACTGTGGGAGAACTTGAAGAATGGTCTACCAGAGAAAGAACTGACCTATCTGGGGCTGAGTTGTAAGTAACGTGTGGTGTGTCTTCTTGACTGTGCTGGACACTAGCTGAACTGGTGTTATGGCCTGAAGAGAAGAGAGGAGAGGAGAGGTTGAGGAAAAATCTGCCATGGCCTAGTCACCTGTAGCCCTGTCTTGGGAGGGGAGCAACTGGCTAGGCAAGCTAACAGGAGGATAATCAGCAGAAAAGTGGTGAGTGGAGAAAAGAATAAAGATTGGTTTTGGGGGGGACTTCCCTCATTCAGAGAGGTGGTGAAAGATATTGGAACCATCTCTCAGGGCAACCCACTCATTACATTTCATTGCATTTCAACCCCACCAATGTTCTGCCCAACATGGAGCATATCATGTGGAGTAGAAATAGATGTGGAAAGGCAGATGCTTGCCTGACATCTTTATCTCTGGCTGTAGCAGAGTGCTCCCATGTGCAAAGGTGGAATGGGGTTAGGAGTACTCTCTATATGCAGAGGTGGGATGGTGGTAGAGGAGCAGTGATGCAAATGTATGGAGGTGTCCCCATGTGTAGCAGTGGGATATATGGGGAGCAATGCTCTGCATGTAGGGGTAGTGGGATGAAGGGGGTTGAGTGCTACCCATGTACAGAGCTGATATGAAGTGGGAGGAAAGCTCCCCATGTGTGGAGGTTTAATGGAGGGGGAGGAGTACTCCTTATGTGCAGGAGGTGGGATGCAGTGGGAGATGTGCTTTCCATGTGTGGGAGGTGAAATCTAGTGGGAGAAGTACTGGAGGGGTCAGGGGATGAGTGCTCACAATGTATGGAGGTGGGATGGAGGTGGAGCACTGATACCTTTGTTTGGAGATGTTCAAGTTTATTGTGAAGTGATAAAATCAATTGAGCAAGCTCATTTGCAAGGAGGTCCCTTGTACAAGCAAATAATACATGGTGTGAGATACAAGAAGTAAGGACACATAATATAAATTAAAACAAAGCAATTGTCTTTACATTAGTATATACAATATGTACAATATTGCATTCAACAAGGATTGAGTCAAAATATGATTACATAAGACACTATGTCCACCATGTGAAAGAGGGCTGGAGAAGGAGAATTGTACCCCAAATGCAAAGGAGGCATGGGGGGGAGGAGCACTCTCTTTGTGCAAATGTGTAATGGAGGCGGAGGAGGGGAGGAGTGCTCCCCATGTCTGGAGGTTGGGATGAGGTGGGACAGTCACTTGATGGCCACCATCCTAGACCCTACTCCGGCCTGTGTGTGAAACTTTTTGGAATGGGCACAGTATACAATGGGGCAGATGTGCAATTCACATCTCTTCTCTGGTTGCTATAAAGTATTGGGTTGATAGGTGGGGGTGCAAGAGGGGGCACCAGTCACTCAGGAGTACCTACTCTATCCAACCCCCCACCCACCCAGCAGAGTGGGAACAGTTGTAGAGGGGCAGATACAAGATCCACATTTTTATATCTCAGTACCTCAGAGTGCTCTCTATTGGAAGGGCACATGAGGTGGGAGAGCCTCTGGCTGAAGCAAAGTGTTGTGCAAGTGTAGAGGTGTGGCACAGGGTGAGAAAGTGCCAGTCACCCAAAGTCCACTCCAACCTTCATGCTAGCTCTGGTGGAGTGGGGGTGAGTAAGAAGGAGCATATGTGAAACTTGCATCTCTATCCCTGGCTGCTGCATGGTGCTACCCTTGTGTGGAGGTGGGATGGGGGGATGGGGCATCATTCTCCCAGAGCCACCTGCCTGTAACCCACCCAATGCCAGTGCCAACTTTCATGGAACTCAGATGGGTGAAGATGGACAGATGTGTGAACCACATCTGTCATTATCTCCTGCAGATTGTTCCTTATGTGCAGGAGGTGGAATGGAAGGAGAAAATGCTTCACATGTGCAGAAATGTGGAAAGATGTGTTGGGTGCCAATGGCCTTGGGCCACCCAGTGGATCTGGACCACAACCCCATTTCCACCCACCTGGCACCCACTAATTTAGATAGAAACTGGTGTGGCATGGCAAATGTGCAACTCACATTTCTGTCTCTGGCTGGGGCAGTCAATGTGCAGTGATGGGACGGTTGTGGAGGGGGCACCAATCATCAACTTTTGCCTAGCCACAGTCCACTGTTTACCTTGAGCTGCTCATCTGGAGGTCACCTTGTCACTGTGCCAACCTGTGTGGAGTGGGATAAGTGTGGAGGAGAAGATGAGTAACCTACATCAGTCTGTGGCTACTGCAGATTGTTCCATATGTGCTGATGTAAGCTGGAGGTGTAGGAGGCAGCAAATTCCCAGGGGTGCCAATCCAGTGCGCAGCCTACACTGTGCTAGTCAATGTGAAGGGGCAGATATGTGACCCACATAATTGTCTCTGGCTCTGTCTGGGTGCTTCTTTTGTGCAGTGGTGGAATAGATGGACCATGTTTGCTTTACATTCTCATTCTCTCTCTCTCATTCTCTCTCTCTCTCTCTCTGTAACATCTGCTCCCCCATGGTGAAAGGAAAACTCTGCAGTACTGCTTTCTGTCCCGGTCATGGCACTCTTGCTGCCATTTCCTCTGCCTCTCTGTACATGTTGTCTGCTTCCACTGAGCTTCAGAAAGATAGAGAGTCAGACTGACAGCAAGGTGCCAGAAGAGTGAGTGGAAATAAAATGGATGGCAACTGAGCTCAGGTGCACACTGTACTCCACTTCTCTGTTTTGGGGGGATTGACACCACCTCTGACTAGAACAGATTGGATCTGCACATATATACTGCACTGGAAGTGGCTCTCGCTGTTGCTGTGTCTCGATCTCTCGGGGGTGGGGGGGGAGCAGACACTTCTAGGGAACAGGCCAACCATTTAAATGAATATTTGTTCAGGTGCAGATCTGGGAGCCACTGGTCATTGTGGTTATGGTCACTACATTGCACTGCCCCCAATTTCACACTGCCAAGGTGATGCTGCAATAGTGACAGCCTGTCACCTGGTGATCACTCTCATTCTTCTTACTCGTCACATCGCAGTATGTTGTCACTGTTTTGGGTGGCTCTCTCTCCACTCTGTCCCTGACAATGGTGCCACTCACTGCTTCTTTCAATCCTGTGCTCTCTTTGGGGGGGGGTGCTGCCTCTCCTTCTCAGTGTCTGTCCCTGCAGCTAGCGTCTCTCTCTCTCTCTCCCCACCATCCAGGTTTAAGCTACAGCTCTGCAGCTAATGCTACTTCACTTCTCAGCACTCTTGCTCCTTGTACAGTGGGGAGGGGGGCACACTGAGGCAGCATGGACACTAGGAGATCCATGGGGTGGATCAGTGGGTACCATCACAGACAGCAATGCTCAGGCTGGGCATTGTGGCACACATGAAGCACTGGAGGGAGAGGAACTCAGGGACAAGAGCATGCACTGTGTCATTCACACAGAGACACAAACAAGTTCGATGTGGACGTCTGTCTGGGGAAGGATAAATAATATTTATTTGTTCTTTACTGCTAGGACTGTTACTGCTTATGGCACATAGAGTGGGGGATGCAGTGTATGGCTGGGTACCTGGGCATCAGCGGGATGGATGGGGAGACAAGCAATAAGATCAGTAAGGGCATGAAAGAAAGGAATGAAGCATTCTCATTTGAGCACTTTATTTCTTTCAACTAGAGAAGGGATTTCAACTGTGAAACTGTGACTAGTGTCACAGTCTGGCTGCATGCTCATTGGTCTGTCAAGGATGAGCCCACTGTAGTCTACTGTTCATTGGACTAGTCCCTGACACATCTCTGAAATGTTGCTCTACCACAAGATGTTTCTTGCACATGCACAAGGAAACATAAAAAACTATAAAGAAATTAGATTAGTGACTACCCTCATTTGAAAGGTATTTTTGTGCTGAACACAAAAATGTAAAATAACGCACTTGGGGTACAGAAATCCAGGGGCAGATTACACATGGGTGGAGTGGTACTGATAACATTAAGTAAGCACACATTCAAAAAAAAAAGAGCTTTACATACAGTTGATTACTGTTTAACAATATTTTGCATCTATGGCTGCCACCGTACATCTGATGCAAACCTATAATGACGTTTTAAAGGGTTCCATTTCTTTACAGAAAAATCAAGGAAAGACAATTTCTAAAATGTACAGACGAGCATGGGGACCACTTTTTTCCAGAGCATGCCATCACCGGCAGCTACCACTTCAAGACTGCTACTACCACCCCCAATACAATCAGGGGAAAACCAGAAGTAGTCTACCAGCACTGAGAGCAATATGGTTAAGGCACATTTGCCAGAAATTACTGCTTAGAAAAGAATGAGAGTGACTGTGATGACGCGCAAGTCCCAGACTACATCTCCAATTTGTTAATAGACTCCTCCTGAGTCTGATTTGTACGGCTGCATGGGCCAAGCTCTACGGATGTTATGCCACCATCAGATTTGTATAACAGCACTGTGGAAGTACGTAACCAGACCATTGTCTGATGTGCTGCCACAGGGCTCTGACATAGTTTCCAATGATTCTGTTTATGTAGCCCTTCCTCTCTATAGGCTGCATAAACATACCCACTTTCCGGCGCATTAAGTTTCTGTTCTGCAATTGCAGTACTGACGGCCACTGTATACAACATGGTGACGTTGACTTAAACTGTACATGTATGACTATCGTGCATACATAGTTATGTCAGCATCACCATGTTGTGCAGTACTGCTGACTACAGGGAAAACTGCACATGTGGAGGTATCATGTATGTGCAATACTGTAACTACTGCAGGATTACTTACGGCTGACTCTAGTGCAACAAAAGCACCACATATTCTTTTCCATGCTCTTACCACTCCTAAAAGCTCTCCACAGCCATATTGGCTCTGATCAGAACTTGTTCATTCAGTTCTCACATGCCAGTAGTTATCTTTTTATCAATACAGTCTAACCTTCATTAAGGATTCCGAGAATGATTTATTACTTTATCACAATGCTGTTTCTGTATAATCTTTATTTTCCATAGCATGCATATCTCTGGAAATAGTGTCAAAATTGAAAGTAGATGTGTGTGTACAGCAGGGAGAATTTGTAATCCTATAACTAACTGAGGGATTTTGACCAGTAACGCCCTATGTTTCTGTGGTTAAATAAGGGGTTTGTGCCACAAAAAGGTGCCTGTCTGTCATTATATCTTTTGACAAGAACTGCCTTAAAATCTACATGAAGTGTTCAGTCAGAATGTTTGCAGAATGTTGAGAAGCATGTGACAGGTGCAAATTTTATAATTGGTGGTGGACAGTCTGTAATAGCCAGTGGTCATACAGTGTAGCTCGCAGTATAGTGATAAGGCAACTCCAGGATATAGGTTACTTATCAGTATTCCCACCACCATAGCAGTGAACAGCACAAGATGAAGGTACATGCTGTATGACACTCAGAGAGTTGGATTACCTGATGGTAACCTATGCATGTCATGCCTTACCACTTAAATGTCATTTCCAGCAGGGATAGAGAAAGTACTATAGCACAAAGAAAATGATTTTAACCTCTGTTAGACCCCACAGTAAAATAACAGTTACACATTATTTCTTTATATATACACTATCAGGACTGATGAAAAATATACCAACCCTTCCTGGAACATATGAAAGTAGTTTATAAAATGTAATTTATAAAATGTTGGCAGATATAAAAATTTGAATATAAAACATATTTGTTTCTAATCTCAAGATATCATAATATCTTATTATTAGAGATGTCATAACTGATATCTTAAAGGTTAAGTATATTACATACAGAATAATACATGATGGAGTGCATAACATAGAGGATAATGTATGGCAAGCAGTTAACAACCATGGTGTATTTGCATCAGAGGTTACCATGGTTTGTAAACCTCGAGATCGCAGCTCGAGAGGTTTACAGTTACCATGGTAACCTCAAGTTGCAAATTCACCCAGGTTGTTAACTGTTTCCCATACATTGTCTTATATAGTGTGTGGGAACCAGTTCATGAACTAAATTCAAACAATAGGCTGCTTTTATCACATACAGTTACCAAATAATCTGAAGAGCTGCACAAATTTACAATTTTTTTTTCACCTCAATTAAGGAACCACCATTTGTGTTTGAATGCTGCTGAGTGCTGAAGACGACTGCTATGTGCTGGTGCAGTGGAATGTTAATCTTGGCAGCATTCTTTCATGTTATGGTATCAATGTGACGTGTTCACAGTGGTTAACAGCAATGTGATATCACATCAATACTGTAACAACACTGGATTTACATTGAATTGTGTGGCTAACAGCATTCTACCACACACTATAAGAATTTAATGCACACCTAAGGTGTGGAATGCTACATAAACCCCAAGGGTGAAGCCCAAGGGGCTTATCAAAGCACCCCCTGGGTATAGTTTTATGTAATTGCTAGTATTCTGTTTTTTCGCTCTTAGGATTTCATTTTGTATTTACAGTACTTATAGGTCTGGATACTAGATGGTGCTGCTGTACACATTGTCCTTATCTGTGGAGATTCTCTGGGCTTGATTTTCAAAGCCCTGCTTTTAATGCAAGGTGTCTACATCAAAGGGAGTTGATGCAAGTGGCACCTTGCATCCAAAGTTGCAGCACTGCTGATTTCTGAACACAAGTAATGTCAAAAATGGGAGACCGTGTGCCCCACCAGCCCTGCATCACCCTTGCACCAACAGTGGTGGTGGTGTGCCTAAGCAGAAGGGAGCCTGCACCATGGCAGGGCTGCAGCATCCCATTATTTGGGATTTTGGAAGCCCCACCATAGCCACAAGTTAAGGCTGTGGTTAGACCATCCATGAGCTGGACTAACAGTCCTGCAGGTCAAGAGTGTGTTAAATGGAGGGGTGGGGAAAGCCTGAAAGGTCATGGAACACTGAACACAGACATTGGGGGTGCCCTAGTGGTTGCCATGGGCATGGTGGATGTGGCAGGATACACACAGATGTGCTCCTGACAGTTGTGCAGACCCACGGAAATGGTACTCCCTGGTATACATGCACAGACCCTGTCCCGGATCTCCGGTGCCACCAGCCATGGCAGCTTTCCCAGAGCTTGTACAGTTCCTGACTGACATGTGGAGATAGTCCATGACTGCAGTGTCCTAGGTGTAGCTGGTGGAGGGGGACATACCCTGGGTAGTGCGACATTCCCCTGCTGCAAAGCCTGCTGAGTGGTGGCATACTGCAGGTACAGGTACCTGTGTAGCTATGGCACAGTGTGAGGGCACCCCAATAAGCATGTGCCTGACAGGGGTGTGGCTGACAGCAAGACAAAGGATGGGCACCACATATACAGGAGTGTGGAAATTCCATCCCTGCCACTGTACCCTGCCTTATTGGAGCAGTACAGGCAGATCCATACAGACACCCTCCTACACTGTCTGGGACTATGTCCATCACATACGTGGGTGATGTACAGTATGGCATCACCCACCTGACATGTCTCAACCAATGTTCCAACATGGCAGAGTATGGCGGCAGGGACAGAGCTTCTCCATTCCAGTATATGTGGTGCTGGTCCTTTGTCCTGGAATGAGACCCTGTAACAATATCCTCTGGTGTGCCAAGTGTTTGCGCAACACTCTGCCCATGAAACTTAGAGGACTTTGGTGCAGGGACCCTTGTTCTACTAAAATTCAACACAGGGTGCCTAGCACACCCAGAGTTTTCTGTGGAGGGGGGGTTCAGTGCATAGTGCACTGATCGAGTAGCTCTTTGAAAATTAGTACCGGGTTAATATGTTGAGGCAATGATAGCAGGGAAGGAACCACACTGTGAAAACTGCTCATATAGTGACAGCAACAGGGGTAGAACAGCGATAGGTGAACTACCCCTACCCCTGTCACTGTTTGTCAAGTGAAGGAAGGGATTCAGTATCATAATATGTAGTGCTCTGGCTGAGCCACTCCTGTGGCAGAGTGACTAAGGGAGTAGCACTTAGAGATGAGCACTGCTGGAGACCTGGGTTTGTTTCCCTGTTTCAGAAGTTTAATTTTTTTTTGTTGTTGTAATAAACCAATGTTCCCCCTCCTGAATTTTTTCTTATCCCCACAGTCCATACCACCTCAGAGCTGTTTATAATAGTTCCAGGGGATGTGGAAGGCTAAGCCCCCCATGTCGGGGGGAGCAGGGGGCACAGCCCTCCACAAAGACAAAAATCTTGAATGATTGCCTATTTGTTTGGGCTCCACCTGTGGCATTGTGTGCCAGTCACTGTTTTCACCTACCTTATTTTGGATTGCGGCATTATGCTTGCGGCATTGTCTGCCGTGCTGTCTTGTTTTTTGCAGTGTTATGACCCCGTGCCTTGAAAATTGAGACCTTTTTTCTTTATTTCCTTAAATTTGCAAGTGTTCCTGTTCATTTCAGCATTTATTTTAGTTTTAACTTATTGCAATGGGTACGAGTAACTTGAGTATTTGAGGCAGTGCAGTGAATAGTTGTGCAGCAACATCAGTTGCAGTCGGGCTGAGGTTCAGTTTTACAGCTGTAAACTGAAACATCAGTTTTACTTTTTTTTTCTAAACCAAAGCCAGGAAAGAAGACATTATCTTCCTGTGTGGACAGTACATCTGGGTGGTCAATGCCCAGTGCCATAGTGCGAAAACTGTTGTTCTCATCTGTCGAGTTGTCAACATGAGATGGATGTAAGCATACATACAATGAGGGAAACCCAGCATGTGTTTGCCATTATAACCCACAGGTTATAAAGGTGAATTATAACTGTGTTTCTCAGTGGGGAAAAAAACTGAACCAGTTATAATAATGGAGTAATTATCCAATGAGAGTGCAGATCTCCCACATCCGATGACATCCCAAAAGCACTGTAGAGCACTAAAGGCAATATCTAAAATAAAAAGAAACAGTTAAATGTTCAAACAAACAGCAGGTTTAAAAACTGTAAGTAGTAAATTGATGCATTAATCAAACACACAATGATCTGACTCAAAATAAACAATTTATTATTACTTGTGATGGACCAGGACCTTTATAACTCATTCTTGATTCTGGTAAAGAAACAGGACCTAACACACTTCCCTTTTGTCCTGCAACACTTGGCTCTGGACACTTTGTACATTCTCAGTGCATGGACGTGCAGCAAACATTTTGTTAGGAGAGTGACTATTCAGGGGTGTGACACTGTGGGCCCAATTTTCAAATGGGGGAGCAGGGACTGCTACCCAACCCTGCATCCCCGCAAAGTGTGCTGCACCTGCATCCAAAGGTTTGACACAACTTGCACCCGATTTTAGAACCATGGATGCAGGTTGTGACAGTGCCCTCAATTTATGACAGCTTGCATCAGAGCTGTGGCACAAGCCCCATAATCTGGCTCCCCCACAGGTACAAAGTTACGCCGGGGGGGGGAGCTGGTAGAACTGTACTGCGCCACCACAAGGAACTTGCAGGAAAGGGGTTGTGGCATGCTTTTTGGAAAATTGCGTTGCAGCACAGGTGTGCCACAAGTCATCACTTACGATGTACTCTCAGCTGCAAGTCCCTTGCGGTGGCCACAACACCTCTGAAAATTAGGCCCTGTCAGTCCAATGCAGAGTGGTCTGAAAGGAGCTTGCCAGTATCACACCAATCATCAGCCAGGCTGACCATTACATTATTCTGGCTTGCTGGGCAGAAACTTTGTGTATTTCAAAGGACAGAGCTGACACAATCAAAGGTCAGCTCTTTTCTTTGATCTATGCTGCCCAGCAAGCGCAGCTGCTCTGTCATGATCAGTCTGCTAATGAATTACACCGTGTAATAAAGAAAACTGTCCATCAATGTCTGCTGCTGCCCCACACTTACTGTTCCCCTACTCGACTCTCCCACTCAGCACACATCACCCTACCCCCCAACAAACATAACAATGATGCAAGGGGTGCCCACTCACTCAGTGTCACCTCCTGAAATAAGGGATACCATTCCTAGAAGTTTTTTTTATAGACCCTGCAAAAGAGAAAACCGTCAATCAATGCCTATTGCAGCTGCCACCATACCTGACATCCCCCCAAGTCCAACGCAAACATAACACAGACACTGGGGGTGCTCAATCCCCCCATGTCACCACCTGAAATAAAGGAAACTGTCCCTCTACATTTTTTTTAAATAGACCCTGTAAAAGAGAAAACCATTCATCGATGCTTGTTGCATCTACCACCATAAATGCCATCCCCTGAAGCCCAGCACAAATATAACACTGACACTAGGGGTGCCAAATCTGACAATGTCACCACCTTAAATAAAGAAAACCATCCCTTGTAGGTTTTTTTAGTTATATACCTTGTAAAAAAAAAAATGTCCATCAATGTCTGTTTCACCTGACCCTCCCACTCAGCACCCACCACCCCACACCACCCCAAACCCTTTCTTACCAACCAAGGTCCAATGCCATAATCCCCTCTGGACCACAGACACATCTTCACCATACAATCCTGGGCCATGAACTGAGGAAATCAGGTATGCAGTTCAATGTATTTCAATGAGGTTTTTAACTTAGCAGATTAACTTGGCCATTTTTTAATATGTTTGCCCCAAATTTTCAACAGGCCTAGGACACAAGGGGCAACTTCCATACCATTTAAAATTAATCAAGGTATGAGACAAGGGTGTGTACTTGCCCCTCTGTTATTTTCCCTATATATTGAAAAGATGCTGGTGGATTGTGAAGCAACTAACTCAGACTCCCCAAACATTAAGTCTGGTCAGTGCCCTATCCTTGTCTATGTGGACGATATCATCCTTTTATCACTTACTAAGAAGGGTCTACATACTAAACTGGACTTCATTCATAAAGTGTCCTCGGAGTTAAAATTAAAGATCAACTTAAATAAAACTAAGGCAGTGATATTTGGGGGCAATAAAACCAAAGATACTTGGCTAGTTGGTACAGAAAAGCTTGAGTTGGTTTCAGGTTATTCCTACCTGGACATTCTGTTCCAAGCAAACTGTCACTGGACTTTACACAGGGACTTGCTATTAGATAAGCTAAAAAAAAACCTAAGCAGGATTAACAAGGTTTAACAAAGTATGGTGGTATGACAGTTAAACCTCTATTACAAGTTGTAAAAGCAAAATTTGAAGCAAAGTTGCTGTATAGGGCTGAGATACTGTATGGGAAATTAAAACTCTGAATATGTTAATGTCCCCCTTGTATAAATTATTGCATAATTAACTGAGAGTTGGGCATTCGTGTTCTGCTGCTTATTTAATGTCTGAACTGGGGCTCCCGAACATCATTGCAGTAATAGAGATAAGAAAACTTACTTGCTTGATTAGATTAACAAGGATAACTGAACCCACCTTAGCCAAACAGTGTTTAAAAGAAAAGGAAGACTGGTATAACTTGGGATATAGATATGGGTACTGGTATACTACTTTAAAATCCCTATGGGAAAAACATAAACTTATTAATTTTAAACAGGCTGGTGACCAGGGGATAACATTAAGTATCAAATACAAAAAAGATGTACTAAGAAAGGTCACAAATGGCTAGAACACACAGAATTTGCAGCTTATTGCTGATTCACACTACTCTAAATGGTTTGCCAGAATAATTTCCATTTTGGTTTAAAACTATATTTACATATCTTAACAGACCTCAAACTTAGGTCATTTTTTGTCAAACTATAAATTGTAACAATTTCACAGCAATATGACAAGCTTATACTCAAGGGCTTGTGACTGTAGTAATGGGGGAAATGAAGACCATATGCATGTCCTATTGTATTGTACCTGGTATACAAAGTTAAGGGCCTACTGGTTAGCTCATTTCTTAAACAACATATATTACAGAAACAGGGTAACACTAACTAATATATTACTACACACGGAGGACCCATGGACATTGAACAGAGTATCTAAATACTTATATGCCATAAATTGATTAAAGAAAATAATAACTGTGGTTTGAAAGTTTACATGATCAAATTATCTCACAGTTCAATGACACCTATTATATGATAATGTATTTAATGGAATGTATTTGGTCTTTTAATGAGGATATATTTATACCGTAGTGGCATTCATGCCATGATTGTTGGTTTTCTTCAATGTGGAATCTGGTCTATCCATATGTACTATTTGTATATTTTAATCATGTTACTTTTTTATTCTATTATATATGCTGTATTTTTGTAAAGGCATTTAGCCACACAATAAAATCATATTGATTGATTGATTGAACAGGCCTTTTGGGGGGCCCCACCTCACAAACAATGGCAGTAAAAGTAGGCAAATCTGCTCCAAAAGGTAATTTCACAGTCACTTCATGAAATCACATTTTGGCCAGGAGTTGAACATTTTCTCCACCCTTGTTCATGAGGTGGTGTCATAAGAAGGCTATGTTGAAAATTTGGGGTTAAAATATTTATTTATTTATTTGCTTTTGTTAACTAGGTAAGCACACTAGATAGCCAAGTGCCTATTTTCAAGCATGACTCAGGAGGTTACAAGGTACATTACAAGCACATCAAGCAGAGACAAGTTAACATACAAGAACATCAAGCAAAAACAAATTAAGTAATAGGTGAATCACAACATAATACAGGCATGGGCAACAGTAACAAACAATAAAGGGGTCAGCCATGACCTCAGGTCTGGAAGTGATAGTGAGTTACAAGAGGAGTGTGGCAATTGAGAGAGACCAAGGAAAACATGGGATGGAATTGTCTAAGAAATCCCTCATAAACAGTTTGGGCAGGGAATGGCTCCAGTGCATAATGATACATTTGATGCAACTAACAGTTTTAAGCTCGTCAGTGGAGGAAGTGCATTCAATAAACAGGATAAATTATGAGCCTACATTGAAATTTATGAATGCAGGCCCATAACTTTGGTAATTTTTAATATTTTGACCCAAAATGTTCAACATATCCATTTCTTCACATCACTTCATGAGTGTGACAGCTGACATTTTTCAGATCCTGGCCAAACTGTGTTTTTGTTTCCAAAAAGGTGATTTCACAGTTGTGTGAAATTACCTTTTGGGCAGGAGTTGAACATTTTCTCCATCCTTCTTCATGAGGAGGGGTCATAAGAAGGCTATGTAAAAAATTTGTGGTAAAATGATTTAACAAACAACAAAGTTATGAGTCTACACTGAAATTTATGAACATAGGCTCATACCTTTGGTCATTTTCAATATTTTTACCTTACATTTTCAACATAGCCATTTCTTCACAGCATCTCATGAATGTGACAGTTATCATTTTTAAAATCCTGGCTAAAATGTATTTTCATACTTGTGGTGCAAAATCACCTTTTGGGTAGGATTTGAAAATGTTCGACCCTTGTTCATGAGGTGACCTCATAAGAAGGATATGTGAGGTCATAAGAAGACTATTTTAAACATTTGGTGTAAAAATAAGAGAAAACAACAATGTTATGAGTCTATGTTGCATTTTTTCAATGCATGCTCTCAACTGTGCCAATTTTCAATATTTTGACTCCAATTTTTCAACATAGCCATTTGTTCACACTACCTCATACATGTGACAGCTGTCATTTCTCAAATCCTACCCAAACTGTGTTTTAACACTTGTGCTGCAAAATGATGTTTCAGCCATTGTTTTATAAATGATAGCTGACATGCTCTGAAGGAGTGGTCATAAAATTATATTGAAAATTTGGGATAAAAAATGTGAAAAACCAACTGTTATGTGAAAATTAATTATTCAAACCTTTACTCATAACTTTATTTTTTGCAGATTTTGGCCCCTAATGTTCAACATATTGCTTGTGTTATCCCACTTCCTGAACATGGCAGGTGTCATTTTTCAACTCCCCTCTGAAACTTGTTTGCACCGTCACACAGCAAAATCTCTTTTCAGATGGGATTTTAAAAATTCCACCTGTCTTGATCATAACATCAGGTCATAAAAAGACTGTTGGACATTTGGGGTCAAAATGTGGGAGCCCACTTAAAAGTAGAGATGGGTGAAGTGGCCTCAATTCGCTCTGCAGAGTGATTCGTGGAGTGAAGGCGAATTTGCTGAGTGCTCCACAACGTGAAGCGGAATACTTCGCGTTATAGTGGGTAATGAGAAGTCCATTGAAAACAATGACTTTGTGTTAATCTGCCTTCCCATACCACTAGTCCACCAATTTTTAAGGCGAAGTACATTGAAAACAATGTACTTCGCCTCATTTTGCCTTATTTTTAAGCTCCAAAGGCGAATTTTGCAGTGATTCATGGGATTTCTGGTCACATGGGCTCTAGATTGCTCTGCACAGCCTCAGTTTGAGGTAGTGTGTGTAGGAAGCTGTAGGAGACAGTTTGCTCTGAGAACTCTCTGTGATTCAAACCTTCTAAAAGCTGTTAAAAAAAGCCTTTTTGAGTAATTTGTTCTGCTGAAACTTTAGTTAATCGATTGTAGGAAACCCTCCTGTGCTCATATCATTGAGCGTTTATTATTTGTGTATGGATTTTGAATGTTAATGTACAACATTCAGTCTGTGTTCTGAGAGACAGTGGAAGTGTGCTTTGGGGAGGGGGGTGTCTGTGGTGTAGGTAGATTAACTTGGAAAAAAAGACAGTTCTTTCTGTTTTGGTGATATTTTTCTTGTAAAACTGTGTTAATGTACAAACAGCAATATTTTCAATAATTCTTGACTTTTTTTGCTGATTGTTGTGGTGCAGCAGTGCATAATTTTAGCTTGTTTAAAATACGTGGTTATATTACTGAAGTTTTCAATTTGCTACACATTACTTAGTGTGTGTCTGAGTATGTGTGTGACATATGTCATCAAATCAGACACCTTTTATTGTGCCACATAGTAATTTCATCAATGTGAACCTGCTATCCACTGTAGCTGCATGATTTTTGTACTCTTTATGGTATCTTTACTGGTACTAGTACTAGTGACTGTTACTGCAGTATACTGCTTCCCCCCCATGGCCCACCGCAACCAGCAAAGGTATTCTTTTCCAGATTTGAATTTCTGATGGTGAGCACTGTTTAGGTGTTGTGCCTTTACGTCTGTATCTCTTCAGTGCACAGCACAATCTTTATCTTTTTGTGCATTTGCATCTCTTTAGGGCCCAATCTCCATCTGTAACTTAATCACAGTTGTTTCTTTGGCTTCCCTTCAGAATACTGGACTGGTGTGGTGCATATCTCTGCATAAACATTGTACTCATTAATATGTGCTTTTAAGTCAGGCCCATCATCACAAGTCACTCGTGATACAAATCACATTCTTCATCATCATGGTCACAAATGCAGTCACAATTTACAATCACATCACGAATCACAACATTTATTTGTTTACTAGTTAGTTACTTGGATATATTGTAATCCTGTTTTGTAGTATCTCTCCAGGTTTAACCACCCTACCACTGTACTCGTTAATAAGAGTTTTTAAATTGGGGAGTTTGTGCTACAGCTCATCGGGAAAGTACAGTCATAGGCATTCACATTCCCATAGAGTTTCATATTGGTTATCTCACACTGAATCACGTTCTTCATCATCACGGTCACAAATGCAGTCACAAATTATGATTCATGAATCACAATTACGTCACGAATCACAAAATACATTTTTTTTTACTAGTTACTTGCATGTACTGAAAGCCTGTTTTGTAGTATCTCTCCAGGCTTCACCCAATCACCACCACTGTACTCATTAATAAGAGTTTTTAAATTGGGGAGTTTAATGATACAGGGTCAGCTCATCAGGGAAGTACAGCCATAGGCATTCACATTCCTTCCTGTACAGCATGTGAATTATTACAGTACTGTAAGTAGTGGTGAGCGAAGTGGCCCCAATTTGCTCCGCGTAGTGATTCATGGATAATGCGGAATCCGTGGAGTATTCTGCAAACCGCAATGTGAAGCTAAGTACTTCGCTTCATAATGAGGAATGCGAAGTCCATTGAAACCAATGACATTGCATTATTCCGCTTTCCCCAAACCACTTCACCCCCAATTTTAAGGTGAAGTACATTGAAATCAATGTAATTCACCTCACTTCGCCTTGTAATTGAGCTCCAAATGAAAATCTACAGTGATTCATGGGATTGCAGGTCACATGGGCTCTAGATTGTTCTGCACAGCCTCTGTTCTGGCCTGGGTAGTAGTGTGTGTAGTGGTAGCTGGAGACAGTTTGCTTCTCAGAGCTGTGCAATTCAGAACTTCTAAAAGCTATTTAAAATGCCTTTTTTGAGTCAATTCTTTTGCTCAAAATTTAGTACATCGATTGTAGGAAGCCCTTCTGTGCTCATATCATTGAGTGTTTATTGCTGTGTGTGGATTTTGAATGTTAATTTAGAACAGTCAGTTTGTGTACTGTGAAGTGTGCTTTGGGGGAGGGGCATATTTATGGTGTAGGTACATTAACTGGGAGAAAAAGGCAATCTTTCTGTTTTGGTTATATTTTTCTTGTATAACTGTTAATGTACACACAGTAATATTTTCAGTAATTCTTGACATTTTTTTACTGATTGTTGTGGTGCAGCAGTGTATAGTTTGTTTAAAACATTTGGTTATGTTTACTAAAGGTTTTCAATTTGCTACGCATTATTCGCAGTGTTTGTGTGTGTGTGTGTGTGTGTGTGTGTGATGCGTGCAATTAAATCAGACACCTTTTATTGTGCCATAGAGTAATTGCAACAGTGTGAACCTGCTATCCACTGCACCTACATGAATTTTTTGCACTGCTTTGTGGTATCTTTACTGGTAGTGGATTGTTAGTGTCGTGCACTAATCCCCCAACTGGCAAAAGGTATTCCTTTCCAGATTTGGATTTGTGACTTGTGAGCACTGGTTAGGTGGTGTTGTGCCTTTTTCTATGCATCTCTTGAGTGTGCAGCGCAATCTGAATATGTCTGTGCGTTTGCAGTGCACCATTAATTCTAGGAGACTGCATTTCTTGTTACGCTCTTATTTCACTTTGTCAGCACTGGGGAATTTTCTGGACACAAGCCAGTAACATTTGATCAGCACTGGGGGATTTTCTGGACACAAGACAGTAGCATTTTGGGGATGCACATTAATTCTGGTGACTCTGTGCGTGACCACTGCACGCATGACTAAGTGCACCATTAATTCTGGGAGACTTTGCATTTCTTGTTACGCTCTCATTTCACTTCATCAGCACTGGGGAGTTTTCTGGATACAAGACAGTAGCACTTTGGGGATGCACATTAATTCTGGTGAGTGTGTGTGTGTGTGTGGGGGGGGTGCTGCCAATATTGTTGTCAATCCACCTTACTTTGCATTAAGGCAGAATGTCAACACAAAGTAATAATCACAAGGTGAAGTGAGCCTTTCCTATGGGGCACTCCGCGTAGTGAAGTGCCAACAAAAATTCACTGCATCTCTACTTAAAAGTAGATATTATCTCTCAGCTGCCCTATCCTTGGTAATCACAATCTAACTATGTGTCAAAGCAGGGCACCACAGAAAATGAGATACATCAGCTCATCTGCTCTATTCTGGGTAAATATATAGTAAAAATGTGAACAAGCAAGAGCTGGTACAACAGCAATACCAGTGGTGAACATTCAGCATTAGCAAATGCTGATTTATCATTTGTGACAAACATTTCTCACAAGTGGCTTCCTACTGTCAGAGAAGGTGGCTGAAAACATTCCAGTATCCAGGAAATCATAGGACCTTTGTGTTTCACAGTTCATCTCCTCCAGCTGCTATCCCCATCACCCCCCATGAGGTAATAACCTTCTGTTTGTGAAATCAATCATTTCCACAGCAACAGAATGTGAGTTCACAAATATAGAATTATGACTATCCTTCCCTCAAAATAAGCCATCACCCCCGGTAATCAAAATAAACAACCAATTTATAGCCAACAATCCAGCTGTGGCTGCTGAATTCAATTCACACTTCACATCCTGCGCCTCAACCCTGTTAACTTCCCTCCCTCTATTACAAGCAGCCCCACCCCCTCCCACTATACCTCCCACCATCACCCAATAACTGAGAACTTCTCCTTCTCACCCATCTCCCCAAATGACACCCTAAATACACTTCTCACCATAAACCCTACAAAAGGCAATTCACCTGATGGCCTAGATCCCAAGCTACTTTATCTTTCTGCTCCTGCTATTTCCCTCCCCCTGTCTGCTCTTCTCAACCTGTCTTTCTGCACTGTGGCTGTCCCTGAAGCCTGGAAGCATGCTGTCATTCTTCCTTTACCAAAAGGTGGGAACTTTTCTGCTCCTGGTAACTATCATCCCACCTCACTATTACGCACCCTGGCTAAGCTTCAGGAACACCTGGTCTTCTCTCAACTATCCTCCTTCCTCGATGCCTCCTACTTTTTTATTCTCTTCCAATCTGGGTTTTGGAATAACCACTCCACCACCACCTACCTACTTAGACTCACTGACTCTATCCTTTCAGCCACGGATAATATCACATCACAACTGCCAGCTTTGTCAAACTTGCCAAGGCTTTTGACACCATCTCCAACATCCTCCTCCTAGACACCCTCTTGGCAGCTGGCCTGTCAATGCCAGTCTGTAACTGGTTCAAAGTCTACCTTGTGGGTAGAATGCAAGTGGTTAAAATAACTGACTCAATATCCCCACCACTACCCATCTCTACTGGTGTGCCTCAAGACTCGGTACCTGGCCCACTTTTATTCTCAATTTTTCTAAATGACCTGCCATCAGTATGGTCCTCATCCTCTATCCATATGTATGTGGATGACATGGTCCTGCTCACCTCTGGCCCCTCCTCCCTCTGCTGTGACAGCTAGAATACAGCTCGACTTCAGCAATATTCAGCACTGGCTAAGCTCATGTCAACTTTTCCTTAATACCAAGAAGACAGTCTCCATTACCTTTGGTACAAGGCAGAAACTCTCTAGGCTGCCCTCCCTGCCTGCTTTTCACACCCTCGATGAGAATACACTAGAGGATACTACCTCTTTCAGATACCTGGGTGTATGGCTAGACTTACACTTTAACTTTTCTGAACATGTCGACGCTCTCCTGAAAAAAACATGCCCCAAGCTTGTCGCCCTTTACAGGCAAACAGTTGCTTGCCTTTGTCGGCTAGGCGTGACCTGATTCAAAAAATGATTCTCCCTATTTTTGACTATTGTGACATAGTCTACTGTGCTGCTCCCAAGTCTTCCCTTTCCAGGTTGGATTCCCTCTTCAATGCTTTCTGCCACTTTGCTCTCGACTCTCCCTCCAATACCCACCACTGCACCCTTTATCACTCTCTAGCTTTACCCTCCCTGGCGCACAGGAGACTTTCTCACTGTGCTAAATTTACTTCTAAATTCTGGCTTGCTACTCTCCCCTCTTTTACCTCTCCCTTTCTCTTACTATACCACCCCCCACTGTCTCCGATCTACTGACTCATGGACTCTGGCTATTCTACGTCTCTCCACCACTATAGGCCAGGGTGTTTCTCCTACTATTACCCTAAACTTTGCAATTATCTACCCCATCCCATAAGGCACTCCTCATCCCATTCATCTATTTCCCAGTCCCTGCATAACTTTTTTTCCAGTAACTGCACTTGTCATTAACCTAGCCGGCACCTATCTTAATATTAAATCATTATTAGGGATGTGTGTTTGTCATGGATGAGGTTTTAATGACTCATTGTTTGTTCATGAAATCATTAGTAAACAGTAGTAAATGTTGTGGCACTGTCATGATTGCTACATTCTGGTGACACTAGTGAATGTCATGGAAGTCCTGAATAAAGATCAAATGTCATGGAATCAATGACATGTATGACTGCCATGACAAACTTACATCCCTAGTCATTATGCACTTCTCATTGTCCTCGATGTATGCCTATGCTATGTTTCTCCTTCGTATATGTATACCTTGCTGTTTATGGCTACCTATGGATCACCCATGATTTTTATTTTATTTATTCATTTAGTTTTTGTTGGTTGGATAAGTGCACTAGACAAATCCTGCCTATTTTCAGGCATGACCCCAGGGAGGGGGATACAGATGAATGCCAACTGACCTTGAACCAGATTAAGCTGTTTGTGGTATTTTTAGTGAATGAGGGACATTTGGACAGGACACCAGGGAAATTCCCCTACTCTCCTGTAGGTGATGGGCATTCTTGCTGAGAGATGGCCACTGTAGGAGGGACGCTGGGGGTGAAGGACATTCGTGTAGTGGGAGGGAAGGTCTCTCTGCTAACTGAGCAACAAAAGTCTCACTTACTGCATGAGATGCAGGATATGGAGGGAGAGGAGATATTCCATGAAGCAAGTTCTACAACAGAGATTTTTTTTCATACTGATTCAATGGTGAATACAAAATAAAATTAAGTGAGTTCCTTTAAGGCTGTGTAAGCGGTGAATCATTCAAACACCGAGAGTAAGTCACGCTATTCCAACTGTACCGGGTTAATTGAGCCTGCAGCTGACTCCTCTGACAAGCTGACCATTCAACCTGACAGCAGGAATGAGGAAGAAGCTCCCAAAAATCCCCTCCCAGCTATGGGTGAGTCGATGTCTGAATCTGTTTCTTCTACATTTGCAAACAACTATGTTATGGCTGGCAGTGAAACCTCTAAAGCTAGAGAATGCCTAAAGCCAAATGGAAAGTTAAATGCTCCTACAAATATGAAAAGTACAGGCACCTCCCCTCTAGCACTTCCCAAATCGGACTCAGATTCTAAATTTCACTATCAAAGCCTGCCAACGTTGGTGCACTTGTCGAGAGAAGCAGGGTTTGTTTTTCAGCATAAAGTTACAGGGGAATCTCTTTCTGGTTTACCGAATAAAATAAAATACCAAGCAGAGGTAAATAAACAAAAGGGAGTGGCGGAATTCAGTTTTCATCAACCAATGACCCCACAAATTAGCACAGTAAAAACCAAATCTAAAACTGTGGCTCTAGAAAATGCAACTCCCAAGGAAAACATTATAGTAACAGTTATAAATAAAATACAGGCCTCAGACTTGCAAGAGCATGATAAGAACTGGTCGCCTCTGAAAGTTCTTTTGGCAGCAGGTTGGGAAAAATCTAGCACAGGGTTTTGGACTCCCAACTCAGTGTGAGATTCTTCTCTAAATTTACGGCTCAATTCCCCGGAGTGGAAACCTGGTCGTACTACACGCTATCCAACTGAGGGGAATAAGATGAAGGAAACCTTGGTAGGAATATCAGACTGTAACTCAGTGGAAACACCTGGTCAGGCCCCTACATCTTGTCAAACTTCACAAAACATTTCTGGTTCTGATATCGCTACAGTAATTAACTTGGATGAGCAACAGTCTTCAGGCAAACTGTTAATGTCAGAACTTTTTTCTCATGCCAAAAGGGAGGCAGCGCCTCAGCGTAATGTTGTGTGCATTCGATACAAGGGAAGTCTGGAAGATAGACCGGGCAGGCATTATGTGGGGAAATACCTCATAGAAAATTCTTTGCATTTTTCTCCCAGAGATGTTTTTGCATTTATTAACATCTTGGGAGAAGACAATTTTGATATAAGTTTTCGTACTGCGTATACATTGACCTGTTTTGGGAGAGATATGGGCAAGTGAAATTTTCCCCAAAATGGACCCCCTTCTTAGTAATTACCGTAACTAAACCATTAATTAAAAATGTTACGGTGATGTGTAGGAATGAGGGGGTCCTGTTGAGGATATAACATACTGGTTGTCTCAAAAATGCGATATTATAAGTGACCCAGAACCAATTTTAGATTCAGAACAATTCTGGACAGGAGGGTGGAGGTATAAAGTTAAGCTAAGACAGACACATAAAGGGATAGAGCATATCCCCAATGCTTTCCTATTGGGAAGGGTTAGAGGGGTTTGTTTTTATAGCGGTCAGCCAAGAGCTTGTTATAAGTGTGGGTCAAAAATGCATCTTTCCAGAACTTGTGATCAACCTAGGTGTGATAATTGTGGGGAGGTGAAACATGTGACTATGCAATGTGCCAGCCACATGAAATGTGGCCTTTTTGAGGAGTATGGGCGTGCTTTCAAGGAGTGTCCCTGGGCAGCAAAAAACAAGGCCTCTTGTGGGAGCCCTGACCTGATAATACAATAAGCCCAAGAGGATATGGAGAAAAAGGCTGAAACTAGTATTGTGGAAAAGGGAAAAAAAAACCATCCCCCCTAAAGATTTAGAAGCTATATCAGTGGTTAACTCAGTTCCTCCTCCTTGCCCCCCCAAGTCACAAACAAAAACTATAGGAGTTGAAAAAATAGAACAAGACACAGAACTGTTTGAGCCTGTTTGCTATAAAGACCCAGAAGATATGGCAGCAACAGGTATTGACCATGTGTCTCTGTCTCCCTTACCCCCCCGAGAAGGTCCAGTAGGAACCTAAAAACAGTATCTGTTCCCATGAACGAGTCAATTGAATCCCAAAATTCTTGTGCCGCCCTTTTCACCACTTGGGGTGATTCTGAAATGGAGGTTGGTGATTCCGACTCTCAAAAATCTACACAGGATAATTTAGGGGCTCCAATAGAGTCTATAAAGAAAAGAAAAAAAAAGAAGGAAAAATTATTTATTTTTCTTTTTTTACATAAACTAACTTAATGCCTGCAAATATCTGAGGCTTTTTAAATACACATAGTATTTTGAATATTAATAAAAGACAAGCTGTCTTTCAACTTCTACACAATAAAAACATTTCAGTGTGTTTCTTGCAAGAAACTTGGATGTTTTCATGGGAACAAATAGCCTCCTTCAAAACGGGATTGGCCCTGGGGACCTTCATATTGGTCTTTCGGTAGAGGCAGTGCAGACGGCATTGGGATTATTTTTAATTCTTTCCAATTTGTTCTATACAAATAAATAGACTTAGTGCCAGGCAGAGTCCTAATTATAGATGGTAGATGGCAATCTATAAATTGTAGATTCATTAACATTTATAATTCTCAAACAAAGGCGTTAAGAATTGAATGTATGAAGGCAGTACAACCTTATTTAGTTACGTCTTTAAATATTTTTTGGGAAGGGGACTTTAATTTCAGTCTACATTCTAAAGGAACAACTGAAAAGAAAATTTACTAGATACATAGACAGTGTCGGCAGATAAGGGCCTATGGCCCACCCAGTCTGCCCATTTGAGCTTCTAAGTTCAGTTTATGTTTTCCTAGAAGTCTGTTGCACCTAACCCCTGACCTCCAGAATTCCTTTATGTCTATCCCATGCACTCTTAAATCCTGTGATTGTTTCAGCCCCCACCACTTCCTCTGGCAGGGTGTTCCACTTCTCTACCACCCATTCTGTGAAGAAATTCTTCCTCACGTTTCCTCTGAACCGTCCTCCCTCCAACTTCATCCTATGCCCTCTAGTCCTGGAACATCTTTTTCACTTAAAAATAGTGTATTCCTGCACCCTGTTCCTCCCTGTAAGATACTTGTATGTCTCCATCATACCCCCTCTCTCCCTCCTCTCCTCCAGGGAGTACATGTTCAGTTCCTTCAACCTGTCCTCATAGGACTTGTGATGCAATCCATGCACCATCTTTGTTGCCCTCCTCTGAACCTTCTCTACCCTGTCTATGTCCTTACATAGGTAAGGTCTCCAGAACTGTACACTGTACTCCAGGTGGGGCCTCACTAGTGTGTTGTATAGTGGAATTATGATCTCCCTTTTCCTGCTGGTGATGCCCCTGCCTATGCATCCCAGCATCCTATTTGCTTTACCTGCTGCCTTGTCACACAGTTTTCCTACCTTGAGGTCATCAGAGATGATAACCCCAAGATCCCTTTTCTGCTTGGTGCATGCTATATCCTCACCCCCCAACTGATATATTGTGCAATGGTTTTTGTGCCCCATATGCATTATCTTGCACTTCTTTGCATTGAATTTCAACTGCCAAACCCCTGACCATTCTTCAAGTTTCTGCAGGTCCCTTCTCATTCTGTCTACACCATCTGGTGTGTCTACTCTGTTACAGAGCTTTGTGTCATCAGCGAACAGTGAAATTCTGCCTTCTAGGTCCTGCACAATGTCACTGATGAAGATGTTGAATAGGACCGGTCCCAGCACTGGTCTCTGTGGTACCCCACTGGTCACTCTTCCCTCTGTGGAGTGACGGCCATTTACCACCACCCTCTGTGTCCTGCCGCCCAGCCAGTTACCTACCCACCACACTACTGTCCTGCCCACACCCATATTCCCCAGTTTGTGTAATAGTCTTCTATGTGGCACAGTGTCAAAGGCCTTGCTGAAGTCCAGATAGGCCATGTCCACTGCCCTCCCTTGATCCACCTCCCTTGTCACCCAGTCAAAAAAATTCAACGAGGTTGGTCTGACATGACCTCCCTCTGGTGAAACCATGCTGCCTTGGGTCTTGTAGTCCATTGACAACCAGATTTTCCACCAATCTCTCCTTCAGTAGTGCTTCCATGATTTTCCCCACTACTGAGGTGAGGCTGACAGTCTGCAGTTCCCGCCTCTTTGTTCCCACTTTTGTATAAGGGACTACCTCTGCTATCCTCCAGTCTTTGGGTACCTCCCTGTTTCCAGTGATCGGCTAAAAGGATAGCCAGAGGTTCAGCCACCACCTCTCTTAGTTCTTTAAGGACCCTAGGGGTGCACCCCATCTGGCCCCATTGCTTTATCAACTCTATTACTTCCAGTTCCTTCAGGACTCTTTCTCGTAAAGGGACTTGTGTCCATTTCTGCACCATTCTCACCCCTTGTACTCCCTTCAGACCCATTACCCTCCTCTTCCTCAGTAAAGACTGAACAGAAATACCTGTGCAATATGTCAGCTTTACTGTTGTTCTCCTCCACGCGGGCGGCATCCTCCCCCTTCAGTCTCACTATCCCTCCCTTTGCCATTCTTTTTTCACTTACAGTATGTACCTGTAAAAGGTTTTGTCCCCTCTACCCACTGATTTTGCAATGTGTACTTCTGTCTGAGCTTTGGCTTGCCTTACTGACCTCCCTGCCTCCTTTGCTTCTCCTGGTACTTCTCCCTATCCCCTTCTGCCTGTGTCTTTTGTATTACCTGAATGCAATCTTTTGGCTTTCACTTTCTTTGCTACCTCTTGGAAAACCATAATGGTCTCCTCTTCCTTTTCCTCTTGCTAACCTGTAATGCATAATTCTGTTGCTCTTGTAATCCTATTTTAAATACTGCCACTGTTCCTCAACCCCTGATTCCTGTCCCATTCCCCTTAATGTCTCTTTCAAGTACCTCCCCATTTTCCCAAAGTCTGCCCCCCTAAAATCCAGGATACATGTTTTTGTGTGGTTTGGTTCTGCTCTTTCTGTGATTTCAAACCACAATGACTGGTTGTCACTGTTCCCCAGGTGCTCCCCCACTGTTATGCCCATCACACTGTCCCTGTTTGTGAGCACAAGGTCCAGTATTGTCTTCTGCCGAGTTGGTTCCATGACCAGTTGCTTGAGGAAGGCACCCTGAAGGGAATCCAGGATAAATCTGCTCCTAGCTGCTGCTGCTGCTGGTATGCTCCAGTCTATGTCTGGAATATTAAAGTCTCCAATGAGTACTACCTCACCTGTGTCTGCCATCCTTTGGATGGCTAGCATCAGCTCCCTATCTGTTTCTTCCTCCTGGGCTGGTGGTCTATAGACCACACCTGTGCGGATGGCTGGCCCTATTTTCCTTTCCAGCTTAACCCACAGTATCTCTCCCCCATTTTGTTCCTCCTGGATCTCTGTGGCCCTTATGTCATTTTTCATATACAGTGCCACTCCTCCTCCCTTCCTGCCTGCCCTGTCTCTTCTGAATATGTTGTAGCCAGGTATGGCCATCTCCCAGTCATGGTTATCATTACACCAGGTTTCAGTGATGGCCTCAATGTCCAGGTCTGACTACACCATGACAGTCTCCAGATCTTCCATCTTGTTGCTAAGGCTCCTGGCATTTGCACACATGGCTTTCCATGATTTGACCTCCCTAGACTGTTTTGCTGTTCTACTCCAGCCCCTTCCTTGGTTGTCCTTTATCCGGTTCTCCTTGCTGTTTGCCCTTCTGCTGAATTTTGCCCCCTTTCTGCCTATCCATCTCTTGGGTGCTAATCTCCATCTTTTGCTCACTGCTTTGTAGAGATAGCCACTCCTCAGGTTCACTGGTTCCACTGCTAGCTGTGGGAGGTGAGCAAGTAGGTACCCTCCCTGCTGGCCTGCCACCCACCTTTGCTAGTTTAAATGCTTGTCAATGTAGCATCTAAACTTATCATTGAGTGCTTGGATTCCCCTCCAGGATGGATGGATGCAGGCTGTCAGGCTTGAACAAACCTCCATCCCTCCAGGTGGGTCCCCAGTCACCAATGAATCCAAACCCTTCCTCACAGCACCAGTTCTTCAACCATGAGTTAAAGTTCCTGGTGCATGTACTGGTACTGTGACTCTGTCTTCATACTATCATAAAGACAGCAGGTTTGACTGTTTGTAATCAGTTAAATACTATGAGCCCTGGTTGTACCTTTTGCAAAGGGAAAACTGGTTCTATAATAGATAATTTGTTAACATCTAAAGAAATTATGGTGCAGACCTTCACAACTGTCCCAGTAGAGTTTTCAGACCACTTGCTTGTTCAGGAGGAATTTGGGAACACACCTAAAAAGAGGTATCAGAATGAAAGATAGAAACTGAACACTTCCATTCTATGTGAGGATATAGTGAAAAATTCAATAACACTTATCCTAAAAGCTAGATTGTTTGTGGCATTGTTATACCCTGATTTAGGTGTTTGGTGGATGTAAACAAAAAATGATTGTAAAAATTGGTTCAAAAACTTTGGGACCCATCAGAGGAATTCTAATTTTTTCTCATATTTGAAATTTAGAACACAGTTGCAGCATTTAATTACAATAGCTAACTCATCTAGAGTGGATCTCTCAAATCAAATTGACAATATTAAGTCACAGATGAGAGAACTCCAGTACAATAGGACCAGAACCCTGCAGGCACTTATATCTAATCATTTAAGAAAATCAGTCATTGGAGACCCATTTGGACTATGTAAAACTATTAAAGACTCTTCTTCTATGGAATATTTAGAACATAATAACAATAGAGTTGAAGATGTGGAATCTATTTGCTCTAATATTGAAGCACATTTTCAGGCTTTGCAACCAGTGATTTACCCTTCATTAAAGGACATAAAAAACTATTTGGCCCCCAATTTTAGACCAAAAAATGGTTTCTGACATGATGGTACCATTTTCCTTGAAGGAAATAGAATCTGTAATTCATAATTTAAAAGATAATATTTCTCCTGGTTTGGATGGTCTTTCTAACCTATTTTATAAAACCGTTAGTTCAGAAATTACGGTTTGTTTAAATATTGTGTTTCAAAGATTTATGGCTGGAGATTCTATCCCTGTTTCATTTGCTGAAGGACTACTGATATATATTTTTAAATCAGGAGAAAGGGGGGTATTAGAAACTGGAGACTGATTACAATTCTAAGTTCAAACTACAAAATATTTACTACACTTTTAAATAATAGAATAAAAATACGGCTAAAATGGATAATTTCACCGTTTCAGTACTGTGAGCTGCCAAATAGGCAAATTCAATCAGCCTTATCAACCGTAAGAGATTTGATTGAGTCTTTATCGTTAAATGGTAGATCAGGTTATCTGCTTTCTATAGACAAGGAGAAAGCTTTTGACAGGGTAAATCACTTGTTCTTATTTACAGCTCTAGAATTTTTTGGGATTCCTAGTTATGTAATTAAGATTATAAAATCTTTATATGACTCTACAAAAATGTATCCAGTAATAAAGGGTACAATATCTAAAAGGATTGTTATAAAAACAGGGGTGCGCCAAGGTTGCCCGCTAAGTCCTCTGTTGTATATTTTTTCTCTCGAACCCCTAATAAGAGCATTAATCATATCACCCAAATGGGAAGGGTTTAAAGTGCCATGGTCTAACAATTACTTGATTGTACAGGCATATGCTGATGATGTTTGTTTATTTTTTAGTAAAAATGAGTAAATAGGAGAATTTTTTAAAGCTTTCCAGTCTTTCCCTGTACTTTCTAATGCTAAACTAAATATAACTAAATCTAGATGTTTACTGATGGGAGGTAACAATCACTCCCCCTTTTATAATAATAATATACAAATATCTGAGAAACCCCATGCTATTCTGGGTATTCAGTTCGGGCTCCAAAATCTCCCGGATGTTAACTGGGATCAAGTATTAAAAAAGGTGGAATCGAAAGTTGTTTGATGGAAAAAGTTTAAATTTTCAACACAAAAAAGAATTCAAATTCTTAAGCAGTTCATTATGCCATGCCTACAGTATCTAGCCCTCATTTCCCCCTTACCGTCTCAATATGAAACTAAACGTTATAGTAATTGTTTCCAAATGTTATGTGGGAATAGATTAAACCCACTTAAAAGATGCTATACATACTTAACTCAAGAGAAAGAAGGCTTAGGAATGATCGACCCTGTAGTTTTTTGTCATGTTCTTTTCTTTTCATATACAATAAAACAAAGTTTAGCAGAGCCAGTGAGTGATGACTGACTTTGGTTTAGGAACACGCTAGGGCGATTCTTGACAGCCTGGCTCATTTGTACACCTAAAATTAACCCACATATACATATACCACTCTATTTTAGGCCAGCTGCTCAGAAGTTATATAAATGGCAAGTTACAAAAGGACAAATATGCATTAACGCTTCAAAATAAGTTATAGTTCTATTATCTCCCAAATTTATCCCACAATCCCCAGTTTTAAAAACTGTCCTACAGCTTTGAATAGTAGGATTTTGTAACAACTAAATAATCCTAGATTGCCACCTTATATATGGGAAGTACAATGGCTTATTATGTATGGCCGGTTGAACATAAGAGGTACTGCAAAATATAAGGCAAAGGAGGAATGAAACTGCCCATATCCAGACTGCATAAACCAAGAAGAAACAACGGAACATTTCTTTCTATTTTGTTCTTACACAAATCATTTATGGTCCTATGCTGCAAAAAAATGGAAGTTGCAATGGTTATCTAAAATGAGTTATGATATAATGGTGATTGATATATTCCCACCAAGTCTTAGAGTTTATGATTATAAAACACTGTTGGTATTTTTTGCAAGTTTGTGATTTTATTTATGGCAGGTGAGATGCCAATGGGTAATCTATCAAAAGAAAGCTACATATGAAGGGTTTTGCTTATATGTAATGAATGAATTACAAAAAGTATATTAAAAAGATATGCAGCTTTATAATGTAGAGAAAGTTGAAATGTGGTGGAAGGGGTTTTTCTCATATAGTGAAATTTAAATAGTTTATGTGAAAAAAATAAGTTAGCTCAAGAACGGGAAGTGTTTGTTTTTCTGTTTAAGTCTTTTTCATTGTTTGCTTTGTTATTTTTTTAGTATTTTTTTGTTTCTATTTGTATGTACTATGTTATTTGCTGTTTTATGATTATTTCACTTATACACTATTGTAAATAAAATCACCCCTACTCTTTTCGATAAGTGCCATGGGATCTTTAACATCCACCTGAACTACCATCAATCCAGGCAGATGGGACCTCGGTTTAACGTTTCATCCAAAAGAATGTTAACCACCTCCCTTTAATTAAATGCATATCAGTGTTGAGTTTGCTTATTTACTCCACCCCCTCCTGTTTGAATGTATAATTTCTGTATTTGAACTACCTATTTGAAGCCTATCCCTGTGCTTAAATGTAAATGTACTTATGTATTGTACTGTCTATGTAATACAATACCATATCCCCCAGGGTATACCATGAGGAGAGCAACTTGTTGTTCAGTGTGCTTTTCTGGTGAAACTCTTCAACAGTTAAATAAATAAATAAAATAATGACTTCAGTTTGGGGGGGGTGTAAGGGTGAGATGAAGTCTAGAACATAGAGCCCATGTTTGCTATGAAAATGTTCTCTGGAAAAACAAATGAAGGGAGATAAATTAAGAAGTTAATAAACTAGTGTCTGAATGTTAAATTTTAAAAACTGTTCCTGGACAGTGGAAAATTTAAACAAAGTGTACCTTCTGAAAATGCCTCGGTATATGAAAGGGTTGTTCATTCATTGAAAATCTTGATTGTGGTAGAAAATGAACATACACAGAAACTTGACCCAGAGTTAAGTCCTTGAAAGTTGAACCCCCTAAACCAAGGATACAAATCTGAAAATAAATTTTCAGATTTACAATAGTAACATTTTGGGCAACTTAAGAATATTCACTACAAGTTAACCTAATGACAGCCTAATGGCTGCCTTGTATTCCCTCTTTTTTGCATTTATTTTCCTTTCAATTTTATAATTTGGCCATGCTTGTTTTTACCACTTTTGTTCTACTTATTAGCCATATGTATGCATAATTTTTGTGTGCCCCAATAGTGTACTTTAACAAATTCCATATTCGCTCAATCAAGGTCCCTTCAAAGTCTATTCTTCAATTCCACCATTCCATTTCCATCCTCATCTCTGTGAATTTTGCCAGTTTAAAATGTCCATATTAAGTAATTCCTTTCTGACATATGCTCTTTCTATTTAAAACTGTACCATGATGTGGTTGTAACCATGCAGTCCTCAGTTGCATCAGAGAGGTTGCTTATCACAAGGACCAGTATTGCTCCCTTCCTAACTGTAGTACTTACAAACTGTTCTAAATGTTATAATCAAAGGCACAGTATGCATGAATACCCTTTCCATCCTACGTTTTGCTATTATTCATTCCCAGTGCATTCCAAAGAGGTTGATATATCACACAATTATTGTATTCTCTTCACTACTCACCAAAGTGATCTTATCTAGCAATCTGAATCGTGAAGATTTACGTTGTTCTGTTTGATTTCACTGCTCTGTTTTAGTGAAACACAGGCCATTGCAATGTCATTGTTCATTGTTCAAGCAACTCCGCATTAGTTAATGGTTCGCTTGTAACCTGTCTAAAGATAAATGCACAAAATACAGATAAATTATTTATCTCCATTTAGAATACTCAAGTGACTAAAATAAATTATTAATCTGTAAGGCCTGACACCTGCCTTGTATAAATATATTTATAAACCAATGGGCCTAAAAATGACAAGATAAAAGGAATATCTTGTACCCAAGTCACAAGATATTATGTTATTTAGCGAGTTGAGTGTATCACGGATGGATATTTGCCCTGTTGGGTAAACTCTAATGGAATACTAATCCAACTGGAGAGCACAGATCACAATGCTGTTGCCATCACAATAGCCATGTGCACTGTGCAGCACTGAAACCAGCAGTTGAAATCAAAGAAAAACTGTTAAATCTTCATACAAACAGCAGAATTAAAAGCCATAACTTGTGAACTGGTGTTGTACAAATTGAGTTTGCAGTAGTTTGACTCAAAATGTGGCATTTATCATGTCTTGCAAGAGGGCAGTACTTTCTTAACTCACTTGTGGTTCCGACATGCATGATTTATAGTCTTGTCCCCTCACACTTGAAGATATATATTTTTTTATTATTCTTTATTTTATTGTTTTGGTAACTGGGTAAGGCCCACTAAGCACAAGTGCCTGTTTTCAGGGGTGACCTGGGAGCACTGGAGTGGTTAAGTGACTTGTTCAGAGTCACGCAGTATGCAAGTGGAGGTTGTGGAATCAAACCCAGGTCTGTTGGATGTACCAAGCTCATTCATAGCTCATTATTCTAACTTCTAGGTTCTACTACCAGCCTCAGGGTATTGCATATTTTGAGTCAGCCAATTGCATTTTCCCTATATATGGCAACTAATAATTATGACTATCAATTGAAGCAAAAGGCTAAACTATTACCATCAACTTTGCAGTTAAAAAGTCAAGAAAATGTGGCTGCCTATGCCTTTACTCTTCTCTTCTCCCATGGCTACTGCTAGTACAGTACATCTAATTCCTCACCAGATGATTCAGAAGGATCAGTGGCTTTCTTATCCTCCCCTTTGGCTTTCGGATTTTGAAGGTTAAAGTGAATTAAACTGTACATGTGTTTTGGAGATTGTATAAAATTACTTTTAAATATTTTAAATGTTATCCTTGACTGTGATCTACCTACCAAAGAAAAGCACTTTTATTCTTCAAGTGAATCAGAAGCAGAAGAAGAGACATGTAGAAAGTTTAATATTAAGATTAAGCCCTTGCAATCAAAAGACAGCATTAAATGCACACCAACTGTTGATGAACTAAAAGCATCTGTTGGCAACATTGCTCTTTCCCCTTCCCCAGTGGTAAGTGTCTGAAGCTGTATATTCTACTGTAAGTGTAACATTGGTAACATGTCTGAGGATGTTTCTCATTTATTAGCAAATGATGACACACAACAGAAAAGTAATATTCTATTTATATTATACACCATAACAGCATTGTACGGCAGTCCAGGAAGGAGACAAAATGATACATTTTGCAAACATTACAAAAAATAAAACACTGTTCAAGGGGGACTGTCAACCCTTTAGAATCCTTTTATTTCTTGACAGAAAAATACACTTTATGAATATATTGTGGAATTTGTCAGTTTAACTGGTAATTGTATGTTTACATCCTTTTTCTGAGTAAAAATGAAAAACGAATCCTATAGGTACAATCACATAAAGCTTGGTTTGTTGCAGATCCATCACCATTACATTATGAACTGTATGCATACCTGCACATAGTCCAGCTATTCTTGATACAGTTGTCTCCTCCCACTGTATCATGAGTGGCTAGGCAATGAAGGGGTGTTCCCAAATTTAGGAATGTTGCAGTAGAAGGAAATCATGGACTGTAAGCAAGAAAATATCTCTGTTGTAAGAAAATATGGTAGGATACCCCAATGATCCAACAGCAGCACATCTCACTGCTCTATAGATGACCAAAGTTTTGAAGCATACTACAGTCACCAAGTCGGGAGGAAGTCCAGGCTACAGACAGCTGCTAGAGGGCAGTATGCCTCAGTCAATTAGAGCAGACAAAAGTGGGAGGTGTGGTCTTAGGGTTCCCAATCCTAACACCCCACACCCACCCTGCATGCAGAAAGAGGTGTGAGGGGTGTGCCTTGGAGTTGTGAACCCTAATGCTCACCCCATTCCATGAGTATGTAAGCTAAGATGGGTACAGGACAGTGGGGTGAGCATTAGGGTTCACAACCCCAAGGCACACCCCTTATGCCTCTTTCTGCATGCAGAGTTATGGTGGGGTGTTAAGGTTGGGAACCCTAAGACTGCATTTCCTTACTTTTGTAACTGGAACCCTAATAGTGCATTGAGAGTGTTTTTTTTAGAGAATGTCCATATTTTTTGAGAAAGTATAGGCCCTGCACTCCCAACCACTCATAATTTTTGAGAGATTGTAATTGTATCCTTATTTCCCTGTGGGGAGTGCAGACCCTTCAGGCTTTGTACTCCCATCACTCCATAAGCCTTTGGTTATTTGTGTGTCGCAGTGCAAGGCCTGGATGCAGGTCTGTGCTCCCATCACTGCATAATGGTATTCATATTTGCATGTGAGAGCACACACTGCCATCCATCTGAGATATTGTATCCATATTTCCTAGTGGGAGCACAGGGCCTGGAGGGCCCTGCCCTTCCATCAGTCCTTAATGGTATCCATATTTTCATGTGGAAGCACAGGGTCCTTCAGGCCCTGCACTCGCCTCCATGCATAATTTTTGAGGTAGTGTAGTGCTACCCTTTTTTGCTTGTGGGAGTTCATGGCCCTCTGGGCCCTACACTCCCATCTTGTAGTGTGCAGATCCAAAGAGACACCTGACATTGCAATGTGATCCTATAGAAAACACAGGAACATTTGAAACCTGTTTAGCGTGACACCACTCAACACCAAAGTAATATATTTTCATGAAACCAGCAAAAGGCACATCAGTGGGGCAAGCCCTTTGTACCCTGAAAATTTCAGAACAAAATTGCAGACTGTTTCTTCACAGCAGAGTGACAAAGAAATGACTGTGCACACCTCCCATTGGGAAATGAAGCAAAATCTAACCCCACAGAACTCCAGAGCAAAGTAATATATTTTCACCAAATCAGCAAAAGCCACATTTGTGGACCAAGCCCTTTGTACCCTGAAAATTTCACACCAAAATTCCAAACCATTTGTTTACTGTGAAGTGACACAAAACAACTATATAAGCATTTTGTTGTTTCTTTTTTGCAAATTACGAAAAAGAATCTTTTTCCGCGCTTCCTTTTTTTGCAATTTGTGTAAAAGGGAAATCCTTCTACACAGATTGTGAAAAAGGATCCTGGTTTGCAAATCCTTTTTTGTAATTTGCAGCAAAAAAAAAAATTCACAAATTACATAAAAGGATCCTATTTCACTGAACTTTTTTCCATGGTTTGTGGAAAAGGATTTTTGCATGGTCAAAAAGCGTATTTCTAAGTAACTAATCTAAAAACTAACCCCAATTAGATAAACACAACTGCTGGTGTTTACTAAAGCCCTCTTTTTTTTTTTTAGTAATTTAACTTTGTTGTCACCTCTAACTGAAAACAAGATGGTGGCAGCATGAGAAAAGATTCTGCATTTGCAACAAAAAGATCCCACGTTTGCAAAAAATGGATTCCGCATTTGGGATAACAAATCCTTTTCCGAGGTGAACATCTAACTTTTCCCATAGGAGATAATGGGAAATTTTGAAATGTAATAGCTTTGGAATAGATTACTATTTTTTCACCAAATCTTCAAAAGGCACATCTGAGATCCAAGACCTTTCTTCCCTAAACATTTCAGACCAAAATTTCAAGTGGTTATGTGAAGCAGTTGACAAAGCATTTGACACAAAAACAGTAATTTACATGTTTTTTGACACTCTATCTCCTCACCCACATATCTGACTGGCATGACACTTGCCACATCAAGAGATCTCTGGTCCCTGATGGTGCAAAATTTCATGTGAATCAGCGGAAAAATTGTAAGGTTATTAGAGTCCAAACCTTTCAGTTTAACATAGAAGTGAAGATTGAACCATAATATAGGGGTGCTACCGTTTCCCTATAATAAGCTGAATTGTGCCTAGATATGGGGTTACATTTTCTGAAAGTGGTCTAGGATTCATGCCACTTCGTCAGTGCAACTGTTCATTCCACAACAAAAGTTTGACCACGTAAAAGGTGGTCTAACTTTCTGGTACAGATGCTGCAATTTGTCTCCCAATTGCATCAAAAAAGTGATAAATGAATCAATATATAAAACATGCATCATTTTTACAAGGCAAGTAAAATTTACAAATGCATCAAATGATTCAAAAATAGCATTCAACGTTTTTGCTACATTTATTTTGATACTGGTGCAACTCACAATTGGGGATTGTACTTACGTTAAGACTTTTGAAAGTTCAGCTCTTTATGTTTTTCAAAGTTTTTTTAAAAGTTACAGAATCACTTTACTGTAAGAATAAGAAAGCAAAAATAAACAGATCAGCTACTGTGCATCAGCAAAATGTACAGCAGGTGAGCAATCTTAAAATGTATTTTTGAAACTAGAGAAAATCTGAGGCACAAGAGGGGTCAACAGTGTCCCTTTAAGCTTCAGGGTAATGTTGACAAATGAGTACAGCATTTTCTAGTGAAGTGCCTAAAAGTGGCTTGACGAAAGACAGTGTGATACAGGGATCACAGTATGGAAATATGAACCAGATTCAGATCCCTCCAAAGACACTGACTCACTGTGTGACCTTCAGTAAATCACCTGTCCTTCTTCTGTCCACACAGCTGAAAAATTGGGTATAGAAGCTAGACCTCACAGAAAAAGAAGTTACATCTCAGTTAAGCTTTCCTGATATATACATTATGAGGTAAAAAAGTCGGTAGCAATGTGATCAATATATTAGATTTGCATAATAATCCACACTCATCTGAGAACTTTTGAGATAAACCTAATAAAAATGTTAAGGTCTGTGGTGCAATTTCAGCATCTGCTTTATCTAAAACATGTCTAATATGCTCTAAAACAATTTAAAGTCCATAATAGACACCATAGGTAATTCCAGGTCAATAACACTAATATCATGAGTTACATTTTTATTGTTACAGTTGTTTGACCAAGTCCCCATAGCAAGAAATATAATATCTTCTTTTCTTAAAGAAATTCAGAAAGATAATTTGACAAATAGTACCAAACTGGTCATATTTTATGTAGTATCTATATATTTATTTTTAAACATATAAGGTAAAGGGACCACCCAGTGGCCCAGTGGTAGCATGACATGCTTCCACAGATTGTGAACTGGGTTCGAGAGTGGACCTGGGATGTGGGAGTTTAGCAGTATGTGTTGTAGAAGCCCTGAGAATGGTAACATGACCCAGCCCAGGAAGGCATCCATGTTGAGCCACCACATTGACACCATGCTTTGGACCAAGGGAGCTTGCTCTTTCACAGTGATGTCACTACTGCATGTGTGCAAAAGACTGTCAATGGGCTGTGCATGACATTGGAGGTGGTAAGATTTTGGTCACATTTGGAGGAAAAACTACAGATGTCATTGTGAAAGCTTCAGCACTCCTCCTGGGCCCCGTGCCCCGTGCCCCCCATCACACACACACTTTGCCAACCAACTTTTGATTGGGAAGGGGGGAAAGAAGGTCATTCAGATTCTCTTACTATGGAGGAATGTCATGGCAGATCAGGTGCAGAAACTGAAGTTCTCAGGTTAAGGAGGTTGCTGTGGAATAGCCTGACATGGGGTGGACAGCAGAGGAGGACACATTCTTTGAAGAAAAATAAAGGTATAAAGTGCATTCTTATATCAATCATTCATTTTCACATTACAATGCTTTAAAATATTCATTATTAACCTGTTACGGTTTGATGACCCAAATCTTGTCAAAGTTAGACATGCATGGTCAACTGCAGTTTCGCAAACAAACATCAATACCATCTTTCATGCACAGCATGAAGATCAGTTCTGTAATCAGCAGTCTGACTTTGTAATCTTTATCATGCTGTACTATATGTTTATTTATTTATTTGGAAATTGGTAACTGGAAAAGGCAGTCTGAGCTAAGGCTTGTTTCCAGGTCCCATGGGGGGGGGGGGGAAGGAGCACAGTTCAACAGTACAGCAACAATACATTAGGTAGAAAACGAAAGTGCATAATGATTTACAAATAATAGGGTAAGAGTGCCATAGGAAGGACTGAATCATGAGGTATACATCTAATAGAAATTCCTACACGATCTGACTGCCATTCTGCAAAAGTATGAATTCTATTCAGCAGCAAATTCATGTTAAATATTTTATACACAGGTATGCTTAAATACAGAAGCACCCATCAGGATCAGATACCTGGTCCTGCAGATTTCTGCAGAATTTTGAAGATTTCTGCAGGAAATAGTGCACTTCAACGGCAACTGTAATGCAGGAAACTGTAACACACTAACATTGTGTCTGATCCTGCCAGACATCACTGTAGTTGTGACTAATATTCATATTGGGAGGGCTTTAAGCCCAAGATTCAATGGGTGGAGCAACTATGTCACTCCCCAACTGGGCTTTATAAGGTCTCTCATCCTGGGCTTTCCCAGGATTCATTTCTCGCTGCACCTGGAGGCTCTGTTGGCTGTTTCTCTCTCTCTCTCTCTCTCTCTCTCTCTCTCTCTCTCTCTCTCTGTGTTTCATTCCCTTGTTTGTTTCCTCACATATTTTGTTCTGGTGCCTCCTGCCACCCGGTGTCTTTCTCTCCACTTCTGCATGTCCCCCCCACTCCTCCCATTTTCTTCTCGTACATGTTGCCTTGCCTCATCCTTTTTCTCATCATGCCACGTACTCCGCGGCCATCCCCTCTCCTTCGCTCCCTCCCACCCCCTTGCTGTGTCTGCTCCTCCCCACCGCCTAGCCAGTGTTTTTGGCATGCTGTCTCCTTCGTGTCTGGCTTTCTCCTTGTTCCTGCCAGCTGCTTCTTTGTTATTGACAGAGCCTTCTCGGTGTGTCTTCCTCTCTTCTCAGCCACCCCCATCACTCCTCGTACTGCCAGCTCTGCAGCGCTTTGGCATGTCTCCTGCACTTTCAGCTGCCACCACCTCTAGCAGCTCTGTTTCCTCTGCCTCCATAGGTCTCTCTCTCCTCACCTCATCTATCGGCTCCATGTCTGTTCCCCTTTGCCTTGCAAGACATCGTGCGAACCTAAGGTGACTACTTTAAGGGATCAGCATGCATTCTCATTTTTTGCTTCCAAATGGTCAACTGATCTTCCCGTTACTATCCATAATGCCAGTACTCATGTGATTTTCAAACCTCTAGACTGAAGCAGTATTTACTTGCTAAGTCTGTCTGTAACTGCTGCTGACTGTCTCATACTATAATGTGTGTTTTTCATTACAGCGTGTATTGTAATGTTTTAAATAGTTTTTCTACATTGCAAGTGAATTCTCTCTTTTGCTGTGTTTGTCATCTTGTAGCTGCCTGTTTGCAGCTCTGGGCTGTACCTGAAATTGGGCCTTTGGCTCAGTGTGCTAACCTGGATATCAAGTCAATCAATCAATCAATCGAATCAGTCAATTATCTCGATCAACGAATTATCACAATCTAACTAGTTATGCTTTTGTGCGTATCTGAGGCCCTGTAATGTAAATGACATAGGGAGGGGGTCTCTGATTTACAGTCCAGAACGTGCTTCCATGCTCAAATTCCCAGTTTAGGCTGTAAAGGGGATTCTACATTGCTACCCATCCAGAGGTATGTCCCATCCCTTCCGAAGCCATTAAACTTGTCCAGTGCATCTGCTGTATCCCAGAGCTGGGATACCAGATTGACCACATATTTCTTGAGAAAACAAAACCCAAATATTTACAATGATTGTGAGACAGGGATCTCATCCTTGATGACAATACACAAAAAAAATGATTACCTATCCTTGCCTCAGCTGCCTCTTCATCCCCCCCACCATCTTCTCCTTCTCTGATCTGTATTTTCTTTTTGTTTGTTTTTTCCCTATCTTGCCATCTCCTTCCTGCTCAGATCCTCCCCTTATTTTAGCCATCTCTGTCCAGACGCTGAGTCTGACCTACCTACTATGACTCATATGTTTCCTCATCAGACTCAACATCCTGCAATTCTTCTTCCATACTGACCATCACAGATTTGATCTAATCAAGGCCTGCATTCAATATTCTTTTAGATATACCTATCATGGCTCCTATGCCCCCTCATCAAACCGCAGCCTTCCTGCCGCATCTATTCATGTTTCTGACTACCTCATGGTTCATCTATTTCCATTGTTTACTTGAGCATTTCCATCCTTGAATCCTATGCTACTCCCTCAAACTTCTCATGCCCGCCTCCGGGTATCCCTCCCTCATCTAACAACCTGGTCCTTCCATCCTCATGTTGGTCTGTTGCATCACATCGACTCCTCGAGCATGCCCCTCTTGAGTGCCTGCTATCTTGAATTGGGTTTATGACTCCGATCATCATTAACTCATCCTTTCCATGCCTTATCTTGTACCAGCCATCAGAAATTCACTCCAATCTTGGCTTCACTCCTTCGTTGTCCATCGTCCATTCTGTTCCCATTGATCGCTCAACTCAAGCATACTCTCTGGTTCCTGGCTTGCCTGCTTGGCCTCAGTGTCTCCATCACATCGCTCAAGCATGCTTCCCTCTCATTGGGTCTTATGCTGCCTCATTGTCCTGCTGTACTCCTGTGGTGATCATCATCTTTAGTCTTCATCATCCTCCATCTTCTCATAAGTGCATCTGGATACCCCTTGCTCATCTAACCTCCACATGGCTCTACTTATGCCTTTTCTCATCCCAGCCATCAAGGATTCACTACAATCATGGCTTCACTTCATCATTGTCCATGCCTCTTGTTCCTTCTTTGAGCTCTCCACCATCGTTCAAGTTCATTTTCAAGTTCTGTTCCTGTCTCATCTTCGATCTGTACTTTCTTTTGAGGGTTTTCCCTATCCCATAATCATCTTCCCTTCTCATATGCTTCTCTTTAGTAACATACGTCCTTAAATCAAATGTCTAGGCCTTGGATACCGAGAGGTTTCCTCCTCAAAGGGGGGTTTTTCCCCTCCTCCATGCCAATTGTCATAATATTAGTTAGGGTTAGTGCTTTCTTAGGTTAATTAGTTAGGTTCCCCTCTTGGATGGAGGTGGTTGGTGGCCCCAGCTTTCCCTTCTTTCCTTAGGAAGTCCACCCTCAATCATCTTCTTAGAGTTCATTCATTCATCATCCTCGCCTCTTTGATGCTTGACACCTGATTGGGTATTCTTTTTGGGCTTCTTTCTAAGCTACCTTTAGCTGATGGAATCATTCCCGTGGCACCTATAGGGGAACTCTCCTCTAGGGTTCCTTGCATCGTACCCTTAAAGGGTGGTATATCCAATGGATAGAGAGGCAGAAAGCCACAACGTAAATCAAGTCACACAAGCATCATCTCATACAGTTGCGTAAGCACAGTTGAAACATTGTTATTTAGCTGTATAGCTAGTTTTCACTATGAACTGCTTTCTTAACAGTTCTAAAGATATTGCTTCCAATCCCTAAACATGGGACAAATGATAGATAGGGGAACCCGCTGTGGCATGAATCTTGTGCCAGTACTAAACTTTTGGAAAAAAGCCAAGATTTACAGTATGGTGACAGAATCAGAGCTCAGTCTGGCTGGTACTACTGTAAGATTGTGGCAATGGGGACATTTCGCTTAACATCCCCAGTGATCCCAGGTCACCCCTGGAAACAGAACTTGTGTGTAGTGGGCCTTACCTGGTTACCAAAAAGTGAAAACAAAGCACCTTCTTCTGTGTAAAGTGGATATTTAAGCATTTCCTGCACAGCCTAGCTACCAGTACTCTGCTGTTTGCATTACTTGACTGCCAGACTTAGCTGCCACCCCTTTTTGCACACTCCCTTGCCCTGCCCCCTTGCCACTGATGGCCACACTTTTGATAAGGAGGGTGGGAAGCTGATATCAAGGAGATCTGTATATCTAAAAATGGCATGGTGGCCTCTCTCATTGCAGCATATCCAGTGAGGAATTTAGAAACAAATTAGAAAAACATGGTGAGTGACATTTGGTGAATTGCACCACCATGCCTTCTCTTGCCCATGGGGGATACAATGAGTGCCTCCTCACTGAAGTGTTAGATCCAAATCTGGTTATTTTGGGGAAGTCAGCCATCCTACTGTTACAAGGTCATTCCTTGGGATTTGGTAATTGATAGTTGATTGCAGGCAGTAAGTCACATTATCTCCAGAGGTGATGAAGTAGGGGCATATGTCAGTTAAAGGAGGTCCACACCCCAACATGGATAAGTGGATAAAAATGTATAATTAAAAAAAAATTACATTTTCATCCCATTTTAGTCATGGGTATATCTGTTGTTGTTTTTTATCTCCCATTCATGTATAATTAAAAAAAAGCCACTGGAACCTTCATCCCATTTTAGTCGTGGATATATGTGGTTTATTATCCCCCATCCATAAGAAAAACTACCCAAACATATAGAAAGTGACCAAACCACCAGACACCATAAAGTAAACCTTGGACAGAAAAAAATGTTGGTTAACGGATGTAAAAGTATATTTGATTTGTAAAACTAATAGGGTATCATTTTATATCTTATGCAACAGTTAAAAGCATGGTAGTCTGAAGAGGGTTTAATGAATACAGTAGTTCCTTTTGACTTAGTGTTAATCAGGTTAAAAATGTGTGTTACTTTAATGACATTTGCTTGTTATGAAAAAATCTAGCATTTGGTTAGAAATCATTGAACAACCTATGTTTATCTATAGACTTTGCCGCATACCAATACTATTCAACTTTTTTTTTTCTGTAATTATCCTGCCTTTTTACTTATCACTTCCTGTCATCCTCCTGCTGTTTCCTGTGCTGGTCATACTTCTCTGTGTCAAGAATGATAGTCATCTCCACAGAAACAGATTTTGATGTCACAAACAGAGAATTATGATTTCAGCAGAGGGAGCAGCAGAAGGGGGAGATGTAGCCTGAGGCACAAGGACACCATTCTCATGCACATGTCCTCAAAATAAAGAATGAGAGAAAATCATAAAAATTAAAGAACTAGGAAAGGATTATTTCTAACTATTAGCCAGGATTCACAAAAAAAATTGTGAAGTGCCACGCAAAATTTTGCATGGCACCTTCTGATTGCCCAGGTCGCAGAACTCACTATTCACAGATGTATAGCAAATGGCGCTATCTGACTGTAAATAGGACTGGATAGAGGCAGTGGTAACACTGATACCACTACCGCTAACACCACTGGCGCAGCCCCAACCCCAAGCCAAATGAAAATCCCAGCAAGTATAGCGCCGGTGTGCTATGTTGGTATTCACTAAGCCAGCAATGCAAATGAGCCCACTGGGCATGCACAGTGCTAGTGGGTCATTTGCATGCCATTTTGGGCTAATTTGCATGGGCTGCACAAAGTGTAACTACCACCCACATCGCTGATCGCTGTCCCATAATAAGATATAAAATTTCCTGGCAGTGTAGTGGTCCCCCGATCACTGATCCAAGAAGAAAGAAAATTTTCTATAGTGACATGTCCTCCCCTCCCGGTGCCTGATCTCTCACGGATATGTATCATTAATTTTCCGTAATGTAGTGTCTTACCCATTCCTGATTTCCCACTCGATATGTAAAAAATGTAATTTTCCGTAATATGATGTCCCACAGTCTCTGATCTCCACATAATTTGATACATCCCTTTTCCATAGTGTAGTGGTCCCACCCCTCTGGTCCCCAGTCTGCCACCCAATATTGATAAATCCCTTTTCCATAATGTAGTGGTCCCTCTCTCCTCGATCTCCCACCCAATAGTGATAAATCTCTTTCCATAGTGTGGTGGTCCCCCCCATCACAGATTGCTGTCCCCAAATAGACATAAACCCAGTCTCTGGTAGTCTAGTGGTCCCTCAACCCCCAACCTCTCATGTAATTACCCACCACTGTACCCCCCAGCATGACTTCCTGCAATCAGTGAGCTGCACAGCTCTCCTCACACCTCCATGGCTGCCTGTCAACTGAACGGTCAATGAAAGTATAAAGTATACAGTATACACTACAAGCCCATTGGCTGATCATTGGGCTTGTAGTGTATACTGTATGCTGTCATTGACAGTTCAGTCAGCAGGTAATGGTGGAGGTGTGAGGAGGGCTGTGCTTCTCGCCAGCAGCTGGCAGTCCTGCTGGGGGGAGTGGGGTGGTGGGCGATTACATGAGACAGTGGGGGTTTGAAGGACCACTAGACTACCAGTGACTGGGTTTATGTTTATTTGGTGATGGAAATCAGTGATGGAGGGACCATTACACTACAGAAAATGGATTTATCACTGTTGGGTGGAAGAACGGGCACCGGGAAGGGGAGGAGGGACCACTACACTATGGAAAAGGGATGTATCAATATTGGGTGGGAGATTGGAGACCGGGAAGGGGGGAGGGACCACTACACTGTGGAAAAGGGATGTATCAATATTGGGTGGGAGATCGGGGATTGGTGTGGGACACTACATTATGAAAAATTAAATTTTACATATCGGGTTGGAGATCGGGGACCGGGGTAGAACACTACATTATGGAAAATTAAATTATACATATTGGGTGGGGGATCGTGGACCAAGGAGGGACCACTACACTAGCAAAAAGTATTTTGCTATAAGGGGTGGGCAATTAGGGACCAGGAAGGGGGTGGGACTGCAGTACCTATGCCAACCAATAGGTTTGCATGGATTACCCCCCCAGGTTTTTTTGGCAGTAATTTGCTCCATGCAAGGACCTGCACAGAGCACTTTGTGTGGAGCACACCTTCATGAATGGGATTGAGGGGATATGCAGGTTCCCTTCCCTTCATTTGCATTGTGCCCCTCCTTCCAACTTTGCCCAGGCGCAAACCCAGTTTGTGGGGACAAACTGGGCTTTGCGAAAACCAACTATTTGCAAAGCCCAGTTTGCCCCTGGCAAACTGGGTTTGTGCCTGGGCAAATTTTGGGAATCTGGCCCCTTATATTTTAAAAGGTTTTTTCCGCACACAGAAAAATCATTTTACAGTTAGTGCAGATGGGAATTTTTTTATTTTACATTAAAGTTAATATATAACTTGAATTAAGATAGTATTTCTCACCAGCTAAGACTAAGAATAAGGTCCTGATTAATTTTCTGCTGTTAGCACAATACACTTCAGCGAGGCTGTCTGCAGGCATACCCAAGTCCCCTAAATTATCTTAGTTAGAGCACTGGATTTAAGGTAGTACCATCCTGTGGGCAATGCCTGTGGTAGCCTCCCACTTTAGTAATATTTGCATTCCTTCTGATTATGCTTAGAAGTTTTATAATACAGTACCTCAGTGCTGACATGTGGAGTAGGCATGCCTGCCAAAGGCTACTTCAGTCACTCTTTTAAAATCCAGTGAACCCAATGTAATACCCATTTGAAATCTGTTGTGCATACAAATGATAGTTAGACCAGGCAGCTCTAAATCTTAATATGTTAGTCTTTCCATAAGTCAGGCTACTACAATAAAGTAAATGAGAATCAGTATAAGGTGTGGCTTAATGGAGGAGCTATCCTCAATGAAGCTTAGTCGGAGGGCACTCGGCATGCTGGTGATGCAGGTTCACACCCCGCAGGAAGGAAGGTTGGGGAAATACTGGGATGCACAGGGAGAGGCATCACCAATCAAAAACAGGAAGTTGTCATCCCTCTGTAAAGACAGTTGCTGAGATCTCATTTGGAGTACTGCATGCAGTTCTGGAGATCCCATCTCCGCAAGGATATAGACAGGATGGAGGCGGTCCAGAGGAGGGCAATTAAAATGGTGCATGGTCTGCACCAGAAACCATATGAAGAGAGACTAAAGGAGCTTAATATTTTTATTTATTTAGCTTTTGTTAACTGGGAAAGTGCACTAGCCATAAAATGACTATTTTCAGGCACGACCTGGCAGAGTACAGACATGCAGAAACTTAACTTGTATACTCATGAAGAAAGGAGGTGGGGCATGATAGAAACTTTCAAGTACCTCAAAGGAATCAACAAAGTCCAAGAGGATAGCATCTTTTAGAAAAAGAGATGTGCAAGAACAAGGGGGCGCTATTTGAAAATAGAGGGGGGATGGCTCAGGGGCAACATGGGAAAGTATTTTTTCATGGAGAGAGTTGTGAACGAATGGAACAGCCTTCCTGAGGAGGTTGTGGGGCCAAAAATAGTGGGGGAATTCAAGAATGTATGGGAAAGACATAAGGCAATTATAGTGGGGGGGGGGTAAGAGGAAGTAGGCTGTTGGTTAACTAGGATCTGCAGCTTATCCAGTAGGTAGGGAAATGGGCAGACTGGGTGGACCAAGCGGTCCTTATCTGCCATCAAAGTCGTCTATGTTTCTGTTACTATGTTTCTATGACTGGGGAAGGGATAGTGCGTACTCTTATGTGGCTGCCTCCAAGCACTGGACAGAATGCTGCATGCTTAGACATTTGGAGAGTATGCAAAGAAATGTTTGGCACTCAGAGAGGCATGTTTGTGTCAAATCTCTGTGCAACAGAGAAGTGGACTGTGAAGGAAGACAAAAAACTGGCCTTCCCTTCAGATTTTTATATATTTTATTTTGTTTAGAGCTTTTACAGCCCCCCATAACACCATTTATGTGAATCACCTAGTTTCCCCGGGGTCCTGGTGGAACCAAATTGCTAGTAAAATAGATATTACAGTCATGTATACATTAACTGACCACACAACTAAAAGTTGGGTAGTGTTCATATACATTTCATGTGTAATATTCATATACTGTACATTTACACATATAACACTTTCATTTTAAGGAACTGCATAAATTAGATACATAATGGTAACTATGTTTGATCGGGCAGGAATTACACTCCAGAGGCACATATCCCGCTGGTGTAGCTCCGCACCTGCAGACAGGTGTGCACTGCCGGTAATCACCAACAGCTGCAACCTGTCTGTGTGCACACACCCCCTGCATGTTGAACTCTGAGGGGTGGCCAGGGAGGAGTTGCAGACCCAGCAAAGTGTCCAATCGGATGCCCGGAGAGGGTAAATGAGTGGATCTCCTACATGGCAGGGCTCATGTTGGCAGTGCACCCCATGGATGACCATCAGTTGGCGGTTGTGGAGGTGAGAGGAGGGCGAAGCCACCAGCCCTCCCACAATGTGGAACTGGAGACAGGCACAGGGATAAGGTGGGGGGTCTAATAGCAGTACCAGGGGGGCACTGTACCCGACCATAAGCCTGGTGGGACTGGTGGTGGGTGTGGGCTGGTGGTGCCATTCTGGGGGGGGGCAGTATCCTTTGGCCAGTGCCCCTGTGTTGTGTATGTTGGTTGGGGCCATGCACCTATGTATGCAGGGGTGAATGGCACAGGGCAGCCATAGGGAGTCTGGATGCAGTGGCCCCAGTGGTACTGTGGGCTATCTGCCCTGTCTGGGTAGAGACAAGATATGTGCATTGGGCATGTATGGGGCTTGTGGCAGGGTTCTCCCTGGTATGCCCTTTGCCCTCCTCCACACCCCCATGGCAAGCACTACACACCATTGTGTATGGCACATAGTACTGGCATGCCCCTTGCCTGCCCCCCATGTGGTGCAGTCTGTGGACTTGGGGGATCGGGTGCATTGGGGCCACATGCCCCACTAGTGATTCCCATGCGGGGCGCAATGGGTGTGGAGTGTCTCCATGCTCACACACGGGCAGCGGAGGGCACTGCACCTTTGCAGGGCCCATTGAGAGGGAATGCTTCAAAAGAAACAGACTGGTTTATGGTAGCTAAAAAAAGGTGAAATAAGGAGCTGGACAGTTAGGATAAGAGTAAAGCAAGATGGCTCACTTTGCATTTTCCAGGCCAGGGGAGGTTAATAGCAGATGACAGATGCCTTGTTCTTTGCACTCCAAATGGTTTACTATATGCAAGGCCTCTTTCCTCCAGTGCCCCATACTGATCTTAGTCTGTAAAGCAGGCTTACCCACTCCCCGGTGTGACCACCCACAAGATGGTGGGAGGCAGATGTGACAGATAGAAATGGAGCTGAGGTGGGTTGCAGACTGCTGAGAGATGAAAAGCTGAGACAACCTGGGTCACAATACCAATGGCATGAGAACAAGTCTTGAAGAGACAGAGAGAGACCACATTCTTACTGCACTGATTCTAACAGAAATCAAAGCACAACTCCCTGGAAAATTACAACAACCTGTTCTTTAGCATATAGAACACTGTCCTGGGAGACCTCAATTTAGTAACCCATGGGAAAAGGTAATATAAACCTTCTTTGTATCTGAATATCTATTAAGGTGACAAAGCAGAATCAATAGATTAGATCTTGTAGCACAAGATCAGGAAAAATTAGTCAGGTGCATGACTAAAAATAATTTGTGAGACTCTATATGACTCATCAAGCAAAATGTTAAGTCCTTCACTATACATGCACAGCACAGTATCCTTATTGCAAATACACCTACAGTACAAAAGTTGTATGCTGCTGTTCACATTTGAGCTGTCTCCTAATAACAAAAGCACAGCTATTTTAACATAAGTGAACTTATGCCGAAACAAGAGAGGTGCTAGTTCTTATACACAATTCAGCAGTTTAAGGTTGGGCCTTAATTGTTAATTTTTTCACAGATCAAATTGCAGCTGAAATGTGTATGTATATATCGGTGACAGAAATGTGTTGCAGAATATCTTTAACATGGTGTAAATACATTGAACGAAATGAACATTTGTGTTTCTGGAATGCATTCTGCACTGTATTATTTTAAAGCAAAAGGCATCACCTGGCTCTGTGGTGCCATTTGGTAGGGGACAATTCTGGCACACTTGCAACCCAGGTTCACCACAGGAAATCAGGGGTGAAGGTGGCAGGGAAGATTTCAGAGTATCTCATAGACATGCTTCTGCCAGGGAGGGAGAGTTGTGCCACACAGCTGCTATAGAGACTTCCAGTGGTGGCTTAATATTAATGCCCTTGGCAGTGTGAGTAACAACGTGCTGTCGGGAATCCCCAAAAATGATGTTGTTCTACGCTCACATTCATAAGGAGGTGGGCAGGACTGAGAAGACGGGGAAATGGCTAAACAACCCAGATTAGGTGGAACCAATATATTGACATGTAGTAACATAGACAATGATTGCAGAAAAATACCAAGGGTCCTTCTAGTCTGTCCATAGTCCCTATTTGCCCCAGACCTATTCTGCATATGGAGTTCTATCCCTCCCTGTTCACCCCCTGCTCCCCTCCCTACTGTTACCAATCTGAATAACCACCAAACCCATCATTCTGTCCCAGTCATGTTTGAGACCATTTGTTGTCTTGGTGTCCCTCAGATCCACTGACAGAGTGTTCCACAGCATTACCACCCCTTCTGTAAAAAAAAAAAAATTTCCTCACATCCCTCTTAAACCTTCCCCTCACCAGTCCACTCATGAACACAGGTTTTTGAGTCTTTACTTTTGCCAAATAGTTTCTCACAGTTCACCTTGTGCATTCCCTTCAGGAACTTAAAGGTCCTATCATACCCTCTCTCTCTCTCCAGTGAGAACATGTTCAGTGCCTTGCAATGATCCGCTTGAGATCTGCCCTGCTGGCCCTAAATCATCTTGGTTTCCCTGTGTTGCACTGTCTCCAGTCTGTCCCTGTCTTTTCTCAGGAGAGGACTCCAGAACTGAGCACAGTATTCCAGGTGCAGCCTCACCAGTGACCTATATATTGATGGTACTACCTCCTTTTTCCTGCTGTCAGTACCCCTTCCGATACACCGCAGCATCTAATTAGCCTTATTATAGGCCTTGCTACACTGACAATGTATTAACAATTGATGGATTAGACAGCATTAAAACAATTAATAATATGTGTGCCAATTATCAAACTATATACCCATATTTCCGAACACCATATTGCATAATTCTTGAGGATTAACATTTTCTTCACAAAAGATTATGCATTAGCATTAAGTACATGTTTTATTTAAAAAAAAACACCAATGCTCCAGTTCATTAATGGCTCCTGACCTGTGCATAATGTCATCAAGTAGAACCATTATGTCTATTCAGTTCACAGTTCCATCCTATTTATAGTTCTTTTTTAGGACATCACACTCATCTCTACCGTAGATATTGTCACTAACCAAGAAAAAGCAATACTGTCATATGGAGTCAAATTAAAAATCACATGCCATGTCCAGCTCCATGGCGCTGAGTGGTGAGGTACCCATTTGGCAGGCTGGTGGCCCAGGGTTCCTAACTTGTAGCTGCCACAACTGAAGCAGAGACCAGCAGGGAGAGTAAAGAGCATCTGTACAGATCCTCTCATCCCCGAGGGAGGGAATGGCTGATATCACTCCTTAAGCTGCTCTGGGTAGAAGGCCAGTAGAGGCACTTGACGGTGTGGGTGACCAGACACTGCCATGCTTGTCTCCAGGATGTCATGATTTATGACCATGATGTGGGAAAGGGGGTGGAGGGAAAGGAGAACAATAGAAGAAGGACTAGCTCTGGCATGCTGGATGATGGTCCTCAGAATGTCCCCCCCCCCGCTACACAACTAACCAGCATGCCATCCTTGCCTCCCAACCACAACCCCAACACCTGAGGTGCATTCTTCTAGGTAAGAGCAGGGAGGCCCCTCCCACACCCCCGGAGGGATAAGCTGTAATCAAAGATTTGTCAGAGAAATCATGGAGCCTGGAGGTAAGGGACTGTAGTTGGGGTTGAGTCCAGTGGGTAGGGGAAGCATGTGTGGGGCCTGAAGGAGAGGGACAGCAAGGGGTATGGGAAGGAACAAAACAACAACAACAAAAAATATCACATGGCTAGAACACCCTTTAACTCACATGCAACTATGATGACTATCTTGGGATAGTGAGTGGCATATGGGGGTGGAATAACTGAACAGTAATAATCACTGCCCCAGAAAAGGTGCTTTTATTACAGATATAATAGCAGAGAAACACCTGTCACCACATGCAATAGTTTTTTGTTCTAGTTTTTTTAATTTCTTGATTCAGAAATGAAACAAAAAACTGCAGAACTAGGTGTTAATGGTTTTCAAAATGGGTACAACTTTCCCCTTTCATTTTTCTCTCTTTTTTCTTTACTTCCTCTCCCCAACCCCAACAACTGTAGTCACTTCACTGCTGCACACTTTCGTTTGCTGGGAAGCCGAGTATGTGGCTGCCTTCAAAGTTGATGTCAATGTCGCTTCTTGGCTGGCCAGCATGGTGTGTGTGAATAATACCTCTGGAGCTGAGCACCTCTACTTCACAAGGTGCTTGGCTTTCAACTGGTACCTGTGTTGGCTTTTGGAACACACCCAAAACCATGTTCTCCTGCATAATAGGTTGCTGTCACACCACTGGGTGAGCCTGATATTTCCCTTTTAAATCACCAAAGCTGGTGATATTGAAATATTGGCAGCCAGCACACTGACTGTCCAATGTTCACATAAAACAGTAGGGAGCATTCTGATAAAATGGCCTCTTTCGGAACACTCCCTAATACTGCTGCCTCATATTTCTAAACATTGGGACTCAGGATTTGGACCAGCAGCCCTCTGGTTCCCAACCAGATTTCAATCACCAAGCTAGAGGAGAAGCTCATCAAGCTGAGCTATTAGTAGCTCCCTGAATACTTTAGCCTGGTTGCTCATTTCTCATCCTCTCATTATATAATTTATTTCTTTATTTTAGAATTTTTGTCTGGAAGAAGCACGCTAGGCTAAAGTTCATTTTCAGGTGCATTCAAGAGCATAAGGCTGTTAAAGGAGAACTAAAGCCAAAATTTGCAAAAAGATATGTTGTGCAGAGTGTTTTGATTTGTAGGTATACTCCTAGTAAGTCCTTCCCTTTATTTACAGCAAGGATTTTTTTCTAAATTTGCTTGCTGGATTTATGGCCCATGGGGATCTCCATATTAGCATTTCTAATGGCTTTTCTTGTTCCTACAATGCCTCCTGTCCCATGTGACTGTGATGTGTCCTAGACCAACCATTACTTCAACAAAAGCTGTGTTTTCTCACATTTATAGTAGTAGAGCGGTTATGTTAATTAACTCTCATTGTCCAGGGAGCTCTAAGCACATGGCAAATGCCGGAGAAATAATCCAGTGGGCTATTCTGTAAGAAAACAGCTGGTCTTCACTAATTATAGCACCTGTGGCATTTGTGACCTTGTGTGATTTGTGTACATTGCTAATGGTTGTGTATAACTTGATAAAATGAAAGGCTTCAAAAACAAAACATTCAACAATATAAGACATAACAGGACAGTCTTGTAAAATGTGCCATCTGACCAAAATGACATGTCTTCCTGTATAATAATAAAGTTTTTACTACTACTACTACTACATTCACTTCTGTTGACTAGACCTAGATACATACATAAAAACACAGAAGTTTGGATTAGATAATTAGTTGAAGCCAGAATCTTAGGCCCATAACAGTAGATGCTGCTGCTGCTGCAGTTATTACTCTCTGAATCAATGGTCCAGGACACATCACAGTCACATGGGACAGGAGGCACTGTAGGAACAAGAACGGCCATTAGAAATGCTAATATGGAGAGCCCCAGGGGCCATAAAACCAGCAAGCGAATTTAGAAAAAACTCCTTTCAGTAAATAAAGGGAAGGCCTTACTAGGAGTACACCTACAAATCAAAACACTCTGCACAGCATATCTTTTCATAAATTTTGACTTTAGTTATCCTTTAAGTGACTTGTTCAGGGTCATGCAGTGCGCAAGTGGCAGTTATGGGTTTCAAACCCACATCTGTTGGGTCTCCAGGTTCATTGTTGCCACTCTAACCTCTGGGCTGTACTGCCTACCTGTATGTGATTATATCATTTTTTGGAGGCAGTATAGTGCAGTGGGTTAAGGCTCTGAGCTACAGATCTGGAGACCTGGGTTTGAATCCCACAGCTGCCTAGGTGCATAGTGAGTGATCTTGAGCAAGTCCCTTAACTTCCTTGTGCTCCCAGGTCACATCTGGAAACAAGCTTCAGCTTAGTGTGCTACTCCTGGTTAAACAATGTTCCCTTTCCCTTTTCCCTTTATATCACACCCTATTGCACAGTGTGACAGGCATTCTGCCAATAAATATCATAACCACACTGAAACCTTATGCAGTGAGTAGCACGGTAAGCCAGTTTTGTACTATGTGATTCCACTAGATTGAAAAGCCTAAGCATGAACATTATTAACGCTACGGCAGGATAAGGCATACATAAAGTATACGGTGGAACTCTAACATGTCCAGATAATTAACATTACAAAAAGGGTCTGAAAAATAGAACTTTCTGATTGGCTGTAAGCATTCTATCAGTCTTATGTTAATCTTTAATTAACATTCACGTGGAGCTTAACCATATGCTGAAGAAGGTTTAACACTGATAGTTTTTTTTTATTGTGATATTAATAAGGTACTCCCTGGTATTATGTGAGTGGTCAGTTAATAACCATTCTTGAATACCTATCGTCTAACAGTCTTAATAGCCCCTAAGACTCAGTCCATAAATGTATTAAGCCCTTTAACCTAGTAGTGTACAACAGGTTCAAACATTATTAAGCCAAATGATATTCTGTTCTGCAAAACAACAAAGCCTATCCACATAGATGCAAAGGAAAAGAGTACTTTGATAGTGATCATAAAAATATCCTCCTAGAAATCATAGTAAACTAAATGAAAAATAATAATACTACATCAAATTAAGGGTGTTTAGAAGATAGAAGTATGCAAGCAATACCCAACAGCAGAGCAAGTGTTTCTAGTGAATTAAGGCATGCAGCAATTGAATTTGAAGCCACAAGACCAACAGCCGAGTGACATTCAATGCACCCATAAAGTGCATTAATTTTCAAGAGCCCCATGAACTGGCTTGAGCTGTTGTGCTATAAATGGAAAAAGTTTTTTTAATGGAAAAAAGTTTGTTTTCTCTCCTGTACAATAGTTAAGTTGTTGCTGGGTAGAATATGAGAGTTTGTGAACAAAGGCTCAGTGCCTCTGCATGAACCCAAGAGGTGCATTGTATATTTATTGAGACGCAACCTATGCCCTTTTGTGGGTTTCGCATTTAAAAAGTGAAAATGCTTTTATGTTGATGTAAAAGGGTATTGTTTTCAATAAGCTAGGCTGTTGCTAGGTAGATTAATTATGAATTGTGCATATCTTTTTTTATTATTCTTTGGTAACCAGGTAAGGTCTACTAGGCACAAGTGCCTGTTTTCAAGGGCAACCCGGGAGCACTGGGAAGATTAAGGGACTTGCTCAGAGTCACATAATATGCAAGTGGAGGTTATGGGAATCAGACCCAGGTCTGCTGAATGTACAAACTCATTCACAGCTCGCTACTCTACCTTCTAGGTTATACTGCCAGCATATACTGTGCTATAGTGATTAATCAACAGTCAGGTGATGTGTTTAGTCAAATTAAGTTGCTGGAACTTTGAAGGATTCTAAAAACCAGTTTTATAACCAACATTAAACAAAAGCATTTTGTTTGCAGAGAGACACACACACACACACACACACACACACACACACACACACACGCATGCTAGTGGAGTTGAAGTTTTGTCCATAGAAACTAGAAGGTGAAAACCCTGACAAATCAAATGGTTTTGCATTCAAAGAACAGGAACTGCTGTTCAAACCAGATATGGTTATGCAGTTTATCTGTTTGTTCCCTATAATATTTTAAGCACATTTTGCTATCCAGACATCTTGCGAGTGTTGTAAGACTATTGTTAGTGCAAGACTACATTTGAGTCCATCCTAACTCTGTACATTCCTCCTCTCTTAAACCCAAGTGAGGGCCATAAGCTGATGGTCACAGGTTTGGCACTAATATAATATTTTGAAAAGTCAAAAGGTCATGCCAGTCCAATAGCACAGTTTCTGGGGAGCCACTTGTCATGATGGTAACCCAGGATCACACCCAAATCTGTGATCGCTGTTGATGGCCTACTCTACAGAAAGTAGAGATCACATTCCATGAGAAGCACTATGTCACTAGGGAGGTCTGTTCATCTTATTGATTGTGTGCCTTTTGTGATCCAGGTTAGCAGGCACAAGATTAGCAACTACAGAGCCCAACTGATGAAAAAAGGGAAGCATTTGTAGCATCTCTGCATCCTACAAGGTGGCTTAAGCCCTCCTCTAATGCTTGAATGTAAAGGAAAATACATGAAGAAATAGGCTCCAGTTAGTAGATGAAATCAGTGCACACTCCACCTGTACAGTGTTTCAAGGGTGCAGCTCCTCTCATGTTCTGACTGCTAGATTCAGGCACCCAGTCTGGATTAGGAGGGTGGATGCTGATAGAGGCTCATTGTGAGAGCACTTAGAGCAGAGGCCATAAATGTTTACATTGGACAGGCTCCTCAAGTGTGCAGAGGGGTATGGTCAAAAGAAGGAGGTTCCAACCAAGTGTCCAGGTATGCAGGAAAATAGTAAATTAAAAAAAAGTACAAGGCCACACTGGGGTCAGGCACATGGGAGACCATCATGTACCTTACTAAGAGGCTGAAGACTATGAACCAACATATTTATGGTCTGTCCCGGAATACTTTATGCATTCTTCTTATGAGTATTTCCTTACCATATCTCTCAGCCTATTAGTATTAAAGCATTCAGCCAGCCCATCAAAGTAGTATGGCTGTCACTCATGCAATTGGCAACCTGGGCTTCTAACAAGCCTGAGACATCAGCGGCTGGCCAGGGTAGGAGTACTGAGCATCCCAGTGGATTTCTCCTTCCTGGGAACAAGGGTTGCAAGCTCTGTGCTACCACCACCTGAGTGACCATGGGTGGTGGTGCAGCTGGAGCAGGCACAGACAGGTGGATGCGGGCAGTGTCAGAGTATGGAGCATGACTTGCATGAATGTGCACTTACTGAAGAATTGCAGGCCAACACCCAAGGGAAGAAGCTAAGAGGGAAAGTCCAGTGACAGTGAGTAGCATGACATTGGCTCTGTTCAGGCCCTGCCAAACTCAACTTGATGTAGGACTCTCCTACTTGACAGACTGGATGGTGGGATCACTGGCAACCCACAAATGGAGCCCACCTCTGTTGCAGAAGCTGTGCTAGTGACCCCATGGAGACCAGGTAAGTGAAAAGTAGGGGCTGAAGAGGGCTGGGGAATCACCAAGATCACCAAGCTGAAAAGAGTTACCCAAAAGGAACAAGGGCAAAAAGAATAATAGAAAAATGCATAGCAATGTGAAGCAAATGGTCAGAATGCATAGCAAATGTCTTAATTTAAAAAATAATAAGATAAAAATAGTGGGTATAATATGTTTAATGCTAAGGAATGTTTATATGAAGTTAAAGTGTGTAATGATTTGTATCCCTGAAAAAGCTTCAACATTATTATATGTGGTCACTATTTATAGCTTTGTGGAACAAGGGTAAATTTGAGGTAAAATGTGTAGTGCTATTCCATAATCCTTGGTACCTGAGAGGCATGTTCTCTGCTATAATAACAAAGAAATGTGGACATAAATTTTTACTGGATGGGTCCTTACCTCTGAGTATCTGGGGACTGCAGCACAGTCTAGAACATTCTCACTCATAAAAGGTGAATGTCCTGCAGTGGAGTTAAAGATTAATCATCATGATTTCATGCTCTTAGGCCTGTCATTCTCTTCTACTACTTATAAGTGCAACTCCCAACTTTTGAAAACCAGGTGTATTGTGTCCAGGATGTAGTTGATATTAATTAATCTAATTAAAACAGGACATTTTGAGTAATGTATCATCCTTTTCTACAATGCAACAAATTAAATTCTTTTTTTTTCAGTTATTTTACTACAAAATCTAATTTTAGCCATAATGATGTCTAACCTCAACATGTGACTCTAAAATACACCTTTTCTGCTTCTGCACTTGGAGCTTTTATTATATACTTGCTTCTTTATATAACTTTCTTCTTTTTTTTTTGTTTTCCAATATGGCTTCCTTCTCTAGAGGAGAAGTCCGGTAAGCTTTCATTCTGTTTATAAATCCTAATGTGCTTCATGTAAGTTTCAGTTCAAAGAACATATGAGATGGCATAAGTGAAGTAAAATTATGGTGCCCCTCATATCGCCTGATATTTGATTAGCCTGTTTGAATGAATAATGGTAGTGGACTACATGACTTAGAATCTGTTCCACCTGAGGTGATACAATTCTATCCATGTAATGAATTAATGTTTCTTATTCCCATAACTCTACCACACTGCTTAGTATGCACAAACATAATTTAACCAGAGTAGCTATTTGAACTTCTCATAACTTAGAGAAAACAGCACATATTACCATCTTACATAGAAGGAGACAACAGAAAAAGAAATGAGTCCATCTAGTCTGCCCTTAATTTATACTAACAAATCCTATACATACATACTGGCCCATTACCTGTATTCTTAGTATCTCTAATTAATATCTCTCACTCCTCCATTCTTTATTTACTATCCCACCAAATCTGTCCCACCCCTGTTAAACACATTTATTCTCTCAACTTAAACCGCCTTCCTAGGCAAATCTGTGAAGTAATACTTCCTAACATCTCTATTACACTGCCCTTCCCTCAAGTTTCCATGTGTGTCCTCTAGTAATAGTACCCTCATTTCTACTGAACAAGTTATTAGTAGTGACCTTACTGATAACCCTCAGAAACTTGTATGTTTCTCTCATACACCTCTCCCTCTATTGGCCTCCAGTAATTACAAATTGAGATTTGCAAGCCTTTTCTTGGCCCTGGACTGGGTCCTAGTTACCCGAATGACCTCTTGACTCCTGCCTGTCCTGTGCGATCACTTTACTCCTCTACCCTGGGCCTCCTAGCAGTTCTCAGGGCCCACCTTAAGTCCTCTAGAGATTGTTCTTTTGAGGTGGTGGGCCAAGTATTGTGGAATTCACTACCAAGGTCTTTGAGAGAGGCCCCATCGGTAGAGGTTTTTAAGCGGGGCCTGAAGGCACTTTTTTTAGAAAAGCATTTTTATAATGTTTATAGTCAAACTTTAAACTGCTGCAACATTTTATTTAAGTTGGAATTTTAACTTGTCTTATTCGATTTTGTTTTTATGTTTTTGATTGATGTATATGTTCCTACCTACCAGCACCTAGCGCCTCCAGGATAGGGCACTTAATAAATAAACCATACTTGCTTACTTATTTCCTCATATGTCTGATCTTTCTGACCTTGAAACATTGTAGTGATCAGTCTCTGTACCCTCTGTAGTTGTGCCTTGTTTTTTTCATATGCTGATTCCAGAACTGGCCACAGTACTCAAGATGGGGCCTCACCAATGAGGTGTAGAGTGGTAAAAACCACCTCACTACTCTGCTATCAAGCCTCTACCTATACACCTAAACATGTTTTCCTTGTTATATGCCTTATTACAGTGACAAGAGACTTTCAGGTTATCACAAATAATAACACATTGGTCCCTCTTCTCCCTTGTCACTGCTATTTTTATTCCATCCAGCCAATATTCCCTGGGTGGATTTTTTAAACCTATTTGCATCTCTTTGAAATTTATTTGCACTGAAATGCAATTTCCATTTTTGGCCATCTCTCTAACAAATCCAACTCATGCTACATCTCTCTAACCCCGTCTGCATTATCAGTTCTGCTACAAATCTTCATATCATCAGCAAAGAGACACACATCCCCATTTATATCCACTCCCATGCCACTTATGAACACATTGAACAAAACTGGTCCCAACACTGACCCCTGTGGCATGACACATGTGACTCCATTCACTTCTGAATTTTTCCCATTAATCACAAATCTTTGCTGCTTCTCACAAAACCAATTTTTCTACCCATGTAGTTAGACCCTCCCCCAGTCCCAGATCCATCACTTTTTTGTTAGTCTCCTGTATGGCACAGTGTTAAATGCTTTGCTAAAGTCCAAGTACAGCACATTCATAGCTTGAGCCTTGTCCACCGCCTTAGTGACATAGTCAAAAAAATCAGTAAGGTTAGTCTGGCATGCTGGTTAGTGTCCTGCAGCCAATTTGCTTCCAGATATTCCACTATTTGCTCCTTAACTATTGTGTCCATATGTTTCCCCGCATTTGATGTAAGGCTGACTGGCCTGTAGTTACCAGAGTGCTTCTTATCCCCACCCTTTTGTAGGGGCACTACCACTGCATTACTCCAGTCCCATGGAACCGCTCCTGTCTCTACAGAGCACCTGTGCAGATTAGTCAGGGAAATCACAAGCTCAGGGCATAGTTCTTTTAGTTTCATGGATGTAGACCATCAGGACCGGGTGCTTTATTCACCTTAAGTAATTGAAGCCCTTTTTTAAAAAAAAATATTACCTTTTAGAAAATTGATTGAAAAATATGACCACTCACTCACTGTAGTAAAATACCCTCCTGTCAAACTGTTGCTTCACATCTTGCTTGCACCTTGGCTGGTAGCATATTTGACTTCTTAGTTAATTCTTTGCACATCCACTAACTTACCTGATGTATTATATTTTACTATGTACTTCTATCTTGCAGTTAATTTTGTACACAACTCCCCTTCCCCCAGGACATACCTGAAACTGAACTGTACACAGCTTTATGTGCCCTCCCATCCAGATAATTTTGAATAAATCAATATGGCAATTACATGTATGGGTGAGATATTAAAAAGAAAGCAATTAAGCAATAAAATACACTGTCAGTGTAGTGCAGCACCAAAGGAGTGTTACAGTGTTTAAGTGCCATCATTAGGATAAGATGTTAAACTGACATCCCTTCAGGCCATCTGGTGACTGTCCAGGAGGAAGCTAAAGATACCAAGGCATGTATCATAAAAGTAGGAGATTTCCCCCAGTGCCATGTGAATCTTCTGCCTGTCAATAAAACGGATCCATTAACCCGCCGCCCCCAGGATGTCCTGCAAAATGAACTGTCACAGTTTAGTGAGCCTTTCCTGCTCCAGCATGACAAATAAATAAATAAAACATATTTTTATACTGTGTTTAGTTTTCAGTCGCTGTTATTACACAATCAGTGTTCTGCAGCCATTCAATTACTTCTTCAGGGAGAGCAGTCTTAATATAATAAAATTTATTTCAAAGTTAGTAAATAGACTTTTATAACAACAATAAAAATGTAAATGTATAGGTAGTCGGTCAATACCACAATGGAAAAAGAGTGCAGTAAAAACCACACAAGGAAAACAACATGAGCATTACAGCTACAGGGGAATAACAGCACGGTACATAACAGCGCTGAACCTGTAGCTGTGATTACTCTTTCATTCTGCCTGTGAATTTCGCACTCCACCTGCGAATTTCACACTCTGCCTGTAAATTTTGCACAAACTTTGTGGGCAGAGTGTGACTTCGCAACAACTCTACTGGCACCTTCCCAACTTTCTCCCCACCCCCACTTTTGCCTACCCTTGGAGCTGGTTATATAAAGTAGGGAGGTGCAGAGGGAACAGCCCCTCATGTGGGGGGTTCAGTGTACATAGCCCTGCCACATTAAAAATTAAATTCTGTGTTGTGTGTTCTGTGGTTTGTGGTGTCAGGGAGCACTGGATTTGTGAGGTTGTTTGCCTCACTGTTTTTCCACCACGCAGTCTTTTACCATGCAGTTTTGGTTGTGCAGTGTTAGACCACGCTATTATATTTTAGCACTTATTGACCTGAAACAAATGTATATGTCCATACATTTATAGAGACCAACTGATTAATAACTTTTATAAAGGAATGGTTAGCAATACTAGGATAAATCCTCATATACAGTATATGTATGTGTGTACAGTTACTCTGTATTTTATGGTTAGAAGAATAAAACAGTATTATTTAAAAGTTATTTAATTGACATTTTATAACAGCAATAACAACTTATATGTATATGTTCATTCATTATAGAGATCATTTGATCAATATCATTTATAAAGAAATGATTAGTAATACTGACATAAATCTTTATAATGTGCTTACATATACAGTTAATGTGCCTGCATCTCCTGTGGTTACAAGAATATATTCTCAAGCTCTTTGGGTTGTTCTGACACACAAAGACATGAGAAGAAACTTTTTTAACCATAAAAGATATGGGAAATGTGCATATAAATACATAGGCCGAGATATTCAAACTTGCGCATAGCTATGGCGCAAATGGTTGCTCCGCACAACTGAGTTGCACTGGAGCACAAAAATGATATATTCAAATGAGATGCACAATGGTGCTTCTTGGCTGACTATATCATAAAATGCGTGTGGCGCAACTACGATGTGCCAGTGCAAACCCCCAGATAGGTCAGAATACCTGGACTGTGAATGCACAGCACATCTGGAGAGGCGCAAGGCACAATTTCCGGATATTCAATCCCAAACATGCAAATGAGACCATTATGTAAGTGTTACATGAGGTCCCTAACATATAGGGCTAAGGGCATCTACTGTACAAGAGTAGATGTCAGGATATGTATGCATATTGTTGTAATACACTTTGCTTGCTAATACATATATTCTTCCATGCATTTTCTCTGTATTTCTTACTTGTAAAATGCCAAGGCACCTGTGTCCTTGGAATAACTGTGATATGTAAGTCGGCATTGCCATCTTTTGGTGATTTGTACTACTACACTGAGTTATGCAAGACTCTGTATAAGAACTCTTTTGTTCACAAACTAATGACTATTACAAAATTGTATAATGTTATCTTGGACCATGGAGCCACCTCTAATTTAGCCAATAGGGCTCATCTCTGTAACTAAAAATGTTTCTATCTTGCAGTAACCATAGTAATTATCATAGGTATATAATGTGATACACTAGTCTTGTACCTAGGAGATCCCAAGAGACACAAAAAACCTCGAGGTATAGGGAACGCTTAGCACTGGCTCCCAGTTCGTATTGGTAAAAACTGCTTGGGGAAACTGTAATTTATCCTTTTTGGTAGTAATAAACAAGTTTATTACTCTTATGCAATGTGTCTGTGATTACTTGCATTCCCAATATTGCCAAAAACCTAAAAGTGAGGTTTAGACCTCTTGACATATGCAAGGCACAAATGGGACCACTTGCATGTAATTATGGCATGAGTTGTGCAGGGCTGACCTGGCAAAATGAGTTGGGCAACCTGCCCATGCACACTGTACTGATTCCAGGCAGTCTAGCGGCCCCATCCCCTTCCCCGAGACCCGATCCCCATAAATTTACCAATAAAACAGCCCTGGTAGTCAAGTGGGTCCACCTCCCATTAATGAGTCCTGATCCACATAAATGTACCTGTAAAACAATCCCTGGCAATCTAGTGCCCCCCCCCCTCCCATCGCCGAGTCCAGTCCCCGCAAATGAATTATGAAAATCACCCATGGAAGTCCAGTGTTACCCCCCCATCCCCATCCCCAAGTCTGATCCCCATGAATGATGAAAGAAGAAAACCTGGTGGTCTAGTTGTACCCCCCCACACACACACAGGACCCTCATCCCACCCTGCTCCCCCCATCCCAGCCATGGTCATACTTTGGCAGGTAGCAAAACCCACCCGTGCACCTCCATGGCTGCCCACCAAATGACAGCTTACATTTTGTGAATGGAAGTGTACAGTACACACTGTGAGCCCATTGGTCAACAGTGTCAACCAGTGAGCTTGCAGGTGATACTGTAAGCCGTCATTCAATGGGCAGCCATGGAGGTGTGCAAGTGGGCTTTGCTGCCCACTGAAGTACGACCATTGCTGGGACAGGGGTAGTGAGGTGGGATGAGGGTCCTGTGTGTGGGGGGGTACCACTAGACCATTAGGTTTTCTTCTTTTGTCATTCATGGGGATTGGACTCAGGGATAGGGGTGGAGGGCAACACTGGACTTCCAGGGGTGATTTTCATAATTAATTTATGGGATCAGACTCAGGGATGGGGTGGGGGTACCACTGGACTTCCAGGGGTGTTTTTCATAATTCATTTATGGGGATTTGGACTCTGGTATGGGAGGGGGCCACTAGACCACCTGATATGGACATTCTGTGTATGAACAGTTCAAGGAGTCAGGGCATGGGGGGTAGCCATCCAGAGGCTGGTGGCTGATGTGTTGCACCATGCAATACAGCATCACACCTGTTGGTGGCTACCAGTTAAGCCTGTTTTTTACAGGTGCAACTTTGTGCCCATATATGTGGCACATCTCTGAGATGTGCTGCCAGATGCTTCACACATCTCAGCAGAATATCGTGATGTGCCGCATATTCGTGGGCACACCCCCGGGGATGCGCCACATACATTATAGATGTGCCTCAGCACTTCTGGAGTTGCACGGCACATCCCCAGGGTTTGAATATGGCCCTAGGGTGCACTTTTGGGGATGCATCGGTGCAACTCAGTTGCTCCAGGCACATCTCCTTTAAATATTCTGGTCATTATAAATTATGTTGAACCTTTTTCTTTTTTAAAAAATTAGAGCTTCAATTTAAAATAAAAGTGTTTACATTCAAGAAAATTAGAGACCCTTCAGAACTGTTAGCATGAGATACCTTCTTATGGTTATAAGAGTACTCAGAATGTTTAGAAATAAATTATCCCAACTGGCAACGACCAATGTCATGATTTAAAAATATATATAAAGACTCTCCATTTGCTCATTGTCAGACTGACGTAAACAAAAAATACATATAATCCAGTTGCTTTTAAGTTGTTTTGAAAACCTCATATTTTAGTAGTTTAATGTTTTCATCTTTGCAGTAAAAATGTCAAATGCAATGCAGAAAAGCTGTAGATTACTCATTAGTTCAAAAGGTCAGTGTTAGTCCCTGCACTCTCTCATCCTTGTTCTAGTGACTCTATGGGAAAAAAGTCATAAAGAGTCATTAGTCACATTCACAGTTAATTCATTTTAGTTGCAGTCCTGGTTCATTCTGTTTACTCTCTCTCTTAGTCTTGTTTAAGCATCAATATTCATTTGAATATTTGAAACTAACTGCTACATAAGCTGTCTTGCTAAACATGAATGTGTAATTTATACATTCATGTTTAGCAAGATAGGTTATGTAGCAGTAAGTTCAATTTAAAATGAATATTGATGCTTAAACAAACCTAGGAAAGAATATTATAGAGTGCAACATCCAAGAATTGACACATACAAGAAACACACAAAGAATTAAGATATAATGCTTTATTGTCACTCTGCTACAGATCTTCCTGTAATGTCTGATTCTCCTATTGTCTTGTCCACAGAAAAAAAAAATAATAAAAACTTATCTACAAAAAAAAATATTAATTTTAAATACCTTTTACAACCCTTATTATGTTTACCAATACTGATGTGAGAAGCCCCTGCTCTGATCACTAAGCTTCAGCATTTGCAGCCACACTTGTGGGGCTACTAGGTGGATCCAGTGTCAGGTGGCCATGGACTCCCAGGTAAACATATACAATCCACTCATTGATGGCACATTAGGAGGATCCTTCAGTGTTCTGACCCTCCTTCCCACTGTCTCCAGTGACTGGAGGGTGTGGTGTCTAGGGGGATGTTGTCAATGCAATCCTGTAGTACATCCAGAACCACATTTGCTGTTTGGTATGAGACTGTTGGATCAGAACAACTGTTTGTTTTTTAAGAATATGAACCAAAATGTTGAAAGTCATAAGCCAGGGCTATAATATACAGTATGTCAACATTCTATGATTCCTGTATCTAATTTATTCAGCACAGAATTGTTGCAGAACAATGTAACCTTTTCATTCTCTCCAGAACTAACGTAAAAAGAATCAAGAACATGAATTTACTATTGGTATCAGTTATGGAGCAAAAAGATAATTATAGTAGGAAAATACATCAACTAAAAAACAGAATTCAATTTATGCTGAGTAAAACAACATAGGATATCAGGGCAGATTTAACTGATTCACTTTTTCTGTCCTTAGCCATTTATGTAAAACAGGGGTGTCATTGTTTCCCCCTTGAAGGATGATTGCTTAATATTGTCATGTAATATTTGTTCTGTTTGTCATATAAAGGCTTCACAGGTTAAATGTGCAGTCCTTTAAGGACTAAACTATTAATCCAAATTTATTTTTGCTGTCATTTCACTCATAATGGACCTTAGTTACAGGAGGTTTTAAAAGGAGGCTTGGAACATAAACAAAAAGTATTGATAGTTAGCCAGCATGGAAAGTGAAATCACTTTGAGTCAGCTGTATTTTCACTGCTTTTGTTTGTTTATGTTCCAAATCTCATTTTAAAACCACCTGCAACAAAGGTTTATGCATAAGATTTTATCAGGGCACACAAATCAACTCCAGGGAATGAAAGCAGTTGGGTTCCTCTGAGTTCAGTACTTGGACAACTAATGTTTCAGATATTTATTTTAGATATGACCAAAAATGTCACAAGTTGGTCAACAAAATATGCAGATGACTCCTTGCTAGGAGGACCCTATGAGACTCAGTAGTAAATACTAGACATTCAGACATATCTGGACAATATATCTGAATGAGCACACAAGTAGGAAATGAAATTCAACATAGATAAATGCTGGGTGATGCATATAGGTCAGAAAACAAACAACACTAACATACATTATGTAATAAAACCTTGCTTTCAACCACTAATGAAAGGGACCTTGGGGTACTCATAGCAAATAATTTAGAGCATGATAAACATAGCAATGAAATAGTATCAAGGGCAAACAAGGGTTTCTGGACTATTAGAAGAAACATCCACTTACAAAACACAGACATCAAGGGCCCCTTATTGGGAGTCAGTCAGATGCATGCACAAAATGGTGTGCCATGCATAAAACTTGGGCTGGCCGGCTCTGTCCCCATATTTAAACAGAATGCATGATCCGAACAGACCATGCAAGCTGTTTGAATATTGGACCCTGGTTGTCTGGAGCACAACAGGGGGTCACCATGTTCTGTGTGGCACAATCAGCGTGCAGGGCAGATGACCACCCATAGGGGTACTGCGTGGCACACACTGGTGTGCACCATGGCTCCCATTGGCAATATTCAGCCCAAACATGCAGATGAGCTCATTGGGCATGCACAGTGCAATGGGGCCATTTGCATGCCCATTATGGGATCATCTACATGCTTGTGCTACCATGGAGAGCTCTGGGTTAGTCCCCCCCCCAGCTCTGATCACTGTCAGTATAATAAAAATAACCCTCCTGATCCCATATCCCTGGTAGTCTAGTGGTCCCCCTAGCCCTGATCTGTAGAAGAATAAAAAAGTCCCCGTATCCCTGGTAGTCTAGTGGGTCCCCCTACCCAGCCCCTATCCATATAATAATAAAAAAGTTCACATATCCCTGGTAGTCTAGTGGGTCTCCCCCCCAGCCCCAATTTGTATAAGAATAAAAGAGTCCCCATGTCCCTGGTACTTTAGGGGTTCCCCCCTCACCAGCCCTGATCTGTATAAGAATAAAAGAGTCTCCATATCCCTAGTAGTCTAGCAGTCCCCCTCCCCAGCCCTGATCTGTATAAGAATAAAAGAGTCCCCATATCCCTGGTAGTCTAGTGGCCCCCCCTCCCTGTCCCAAATCCATATAAGAATAAAAAGTCCCCAGTCCCTGGTAGACAACTGACCCCCCCACCCCGTTAGGCAGTGGCTCAGCATCCCACTCTCCCCTGAACCCAACCAGAGCTGGTTATTGGCATAGCCCACCTCACACCACACCCACAAGCTGCTGACTGAACTGTACAGGAGCATGCACAGTATACCGTACATTTCCACTGGTTGACCAGTCAACCAATGGCTGTGTACTGTAGACTGTATGCACTACTGTACAGTTCAGTCAGTGGCTGGCCAGTGTGGTGAGAGGTGGCTGTGCCAGTTGCTAGCTCTGGTCAGGTTGGGGGAAGTGGGGTGGTGGGTCACTGTCTAATGGGGTAGGGGTTGGGGGCCACTTGACTACCAGGGACTGGGAACTTCTGGATCAGGGTTGGGGAGGGGGAACCCACTAGACTACCAGGGATATGGAGATCAGGAGGGTTATTTTATTATACTGTCAGTGATGGGGGGCTGGGGGGAGACCACTACACTACCGGGGATATGGGGATTGGGAGGGCTTTTTAATATTATCACAGTGATCAGGGCTAGATAGGAACCTCTGTAACACCAGTGTTCCCTACTTTTAATAGTGGGCAGCCAGCTCTGTGAACTAGCTAGGGCAGGGTGTCAAAAGCATAATTATGTGCCACTGTTGGGGATTGTTTTGCGCTTCTGAAGCATTTCAATATTGTGCTGCACCACACATGCATGGAGGACCCCTTATTTGCATAGGTGCAGCACAATATTGTGTGCATCAGTGCTGTTGGGGGTGTGTCTCACATCTGTGCTGTTTGAATATGGGCATGCTCCCGATAGCTGGTGCATTTCCATGTATGCACGGTACGTCCTGGGGTTGTGCCGATGCATCCCTTTTGAATATGGGACCCATTTCCATTATATAGTGCATTTGTCCAACAACACCTGGACTTTGCTATACAGTTTTAGTGTCTCTACAAAAAAGAATGACAAACAATGCTGAGAAAGTACAGCATAAAGAAAAACAACACAGCTAATAACTGGTCATAAAGACAAATTTCACTATAACAAACTTTCAGATTTAAATCTCATGCCACCTGACTTTTGACATTTAAGAGGAGACCTTATTTTAATGTTTGGCATCAGCAATGACTAGTATCTTATGTGTGAACTAAATATTGATTTTAAACTCTTTCATACAGGTACAAAAAGACATGCATTACAAGTCATGGGGAAAAAAATCAATACCACAAAAAGGAATTGTGTTTATATACAATCGGTCATAAATCCATGGAACACTTTACGCTGGGACATAATCAGCAAGAACAAAGCAGAATTTAAAACTAAACCGGATAGACACATAAATACTAGAGGATTATTATATTATTTTCGCTAAATAGTTGGAGCTTCTTATGGGCTCACGTCTCCTGAGCTTCTAGTATCCTTAGTATGAACCTTGGTATGAAATTGCACAAGTTAACTCCAAAAACAATAAACTAATATACTCTACTGAAGTACAAAACAAAACCTTTTCACTGATCTGTCATTTTCTGACTAGGTGTCTCTTCTCTCTTCCTTTTTGCTGATCTCAGAGGCGCAGCCCGGTAAGGATACTTTTATCTTTCCTTATATTTCTGTAACAATAAAAGGTGCATATTGCAAACAAATGTACAGTATATAAAACACATGCTGCTTAGTGTACAGTTTTAATGTACTGTAGCATAAATTAATTCTATTTCTATTTCCAGTGGAAGCTTGTTCAAATTTCATTCAGTTTCATAGAAACATCTACAGTTTGATTTATTTCAGACTGGTTTTATAGACTTCATCTATTGTATAAAATCATGTGTCTGTGATTAGAAAGCTATTTGGTTGCAGTTTACAAGCACTGTATTATTTAAGGTAAGAGCATTACATTAAATAGGCTAGATATATTCATTGTGTAGTCCTTTTTCTTTAATAGATATATACAATATTTGAATGTATAGCAATTGTCAAAATTTAGTACTAATTGTATGTTTGTCTTAGTTATCATTAAACATCTGTTTCTGATTCCAGGGTATACTTAAAAGAAATGTGCCCAGTAAGTGTCTGTCAGCATCATGGTACAGTATTTCTATAATATATTGTGCGTGTCATCATGTGCACCAAAGCTAAGAATAAAATGATTTTAGCTGAAACAGTTCCCTTTTATCATCTCTCAGTGACGATGTTTACATGTATTATGGTTTGGCATGCTTTGCTGACATTTGTCAGGTCACCTTGTTTTATGTGACCTGATAAAGCACAAACTATATAGTTTTTCCCAAACTGGTGTTAGCCTGTGGAGTTGCATCATGTCAAAATAAAAGACTTTCATTTGTTGTAGTGAATTTAAGTGTTTATGACTAATATCAGATGATAATGGATTTTTTTTATCATACTATTGTTTCTACCTCCTTGGCAGAGTGGCCCCCATGATCTCCGGCCGCCGGCCCTGCAGCCCCAGACCCGGTCATGCGTGCGGGCCACATGAACCCGCTCCCCAAGTGGGCCTGCCTTTCATCGCTCTCACACCCACTGGGTATGTGCCCCTCTTAGGTCTCTCTGGGGGCGCAAGGTATGGCCATCAGCCACGAAGCTCACCCTCCACATTTTTTTCACATTTTCTTCCTTATGGAGAGCTGGATGTGCAATGGCGTCTGAGCACATAGTGCTGACGCCCACAGTGCTCTCTCCCTGCTTTTTTACATGCCACTGTAGTGCGGCTGGCCTCCACCAGTTGCCATTACAGGGTGATGCAAGCCCCACTACCCACCCCAGAGAGAGGAGAGCAGTTATTGGACGCTCAATCCTCCCTCTCCCCTGCCAGCCCCCAGTGGACTGAGTCCATTCCTGAACCTGGGTAGCCGGCGTGGCGGGAGGTGTGGCATCCAGTGCCTCAACCCTCAGTACCACCGGGCCGGCAGATGATAATGGATTTTGACTTTTCCCAGCCTGGTTGGATTTAAAGTAATAACCTACTGGTGAAAGACACTAGCACTGTACCCCGCTGTCAATCTATTGAGTGTCTCCCCAGGAAGTAAATGACCTTCTTTCTGAGTGGTTCAGCTTCCTGACCTTTGATGTCTCTAACATACTCCTGACATAAGAAACATCAATCATGGAAGCTTGATGAAAGCATAGTAATACTTGAAGAATCCGATCATTGCTGTGATACAGGGATGGTGTCTACTGTTTACTCACTTCCCAAGAGTCCATTCATGTGTTATTCTCAGAGGGAGTTCTGTCATACTGCCTCTTATTAATTTAACACATCCCTTCAACCCAGCTTCCCAATCCTCTATTCCATATATAGTACATCCAACCCCCACACATCTGCCTGATCCCCCACCCCATACAATATATTCCCAAGCCACTAATAACTTGCAAGACCTTTACTCTCACAACTAAAATTATCATATTATTTGGGATAACTTTTCTGATTTGTAGGTTATTTTCACAGCCATGTCTTAGTTCCCTACAGCTACTGACTGCTTCATTGATTTGGTAGCAGTGGCAGGCAAACATGTGGCCAACATGTGGCCACAGAAGCAGCTGAAGGGTGGGAAGATCATTTTTTTTTTTTATATAATCACATCAGAAGTAGAAGGGGCTTAGGTACCTGAGGGAGTGGCTGAGGATGACTTGCATAGACAAATATATAATACAGATTCTGGGATGTACCGTAAGTGAACATGGTTGATTGAGTCTATGGATAGGGAGGTTGGGAGAAATTAGTTTCATGGGTAGTGAACAGCACTGATGATTCATCACATCACATAGAACTGTGACTCTAATGTGGCCTCCCTTAATGTTATAAAGAAAATAAAGTCAACCTAAAAACAGACATGATCAACAGAAAGTCTGGTGCATGGAGGGGTGGCCAGCCCTTATGTAAGGCAGAGAGGGAGAATGTTGCCCTCTGACAAACACAGGCAGAGAAGTTGCATAATTCATTTACTTTTATTGGTAAAGTATAAGGCATCAACTAAAAAATTAGAGATATCAACCTGATGCCCCAAAGGTCAGCATCTTTTATATCTAGTCAATGCCTTATACCAATTAAAGAGATAACGTACAGTAGGACAGTGCTCTTCCAAAGGAAGGATCAAAGTTAAAAACACAAGTGCAAGGAGAGAAAATCACTCACCTAATGAAATGTTTATTCAAATGTTCTTTATTTTCAGTTTATTCATTAAGCAAATTCCTTCTTTTTTAAACCTTCCAATGCCCTACAAAAAAAACTCTTCCTTAGGGCAGAATGGAGGGAAAACTAATTTAAAATAATGACATAAATAACATTTTTAATGCATACTTCTATTCCATTATGTTTCTAACTGGAGTGGGGTCACGTTCAAAATTAATTCTCTGTCAAATGTCAAAATACTGTAAACAAACTCATAATTAATTGTAAATGCTGCATCATGTTTGATCTATTAAAACAAAGTGATCTGCATAAGGAAAGCTTTTAAACTTATGTCATGGATGCATGGGCTCCTGTGCATCTAAATTCAAAGATACAAAATAAATAACCTTTCTTATGGATAAATTGCTTATGCTAGTTTTCTTTTTAAATGGCAAACAACATGGCTTCCTCTGAAAAAGTATAAAGAGATATTTTAGTTGTTAATTATTAGTACAACTCAAGTTATAATTTTCTGAACAGCATCAATTGTTTAAAAATTTGTGTCAAATAGTTTAGAGAGCATTGTTGAAATGAAGCCACCTCCATGGTCTAGTCATACCACACAACCACTATTTAACCTCCAATAAACTATCAGTAACTGTGCTGTTAAACCTTAAATGTACAATTGTGCATGACAACTACTATTGAAATTGTGATTTGCAACATCTAAAAAATGATCATACTTTAAAATGCCATATTTAAATCACAGTCAACCCCAAAATTCAACCACTGCCACAAACTGTAACCAGCAAACCTCTGAATAAATCTAGGAAACTATTATAACAAACACAGAAACCACCAATATAACTGAAAACAAAAATTCAGCTACAATAGAATGCAAAACTGACAACACTGA